>OX123181.2:107136978-107736978 GCA_944739405.2 Euclidia mi
TTTTAAACTTTCCTGGTGATATTTTTTATTTATTTCCCGTAAGTCAACCTAATTATCTCTCTTTAATTGCTCGGCGAGTGATCGATCCCGGCTACCCCGTGGAAATCAATCACTCGTGCGACCATTGGCGCCCAATAGAATTTTTAATTATATTATATATATAATTTTTAAAACGTAAGTTGGCACTTTACAGGTGAGTGAAATAATTTCTTTTTCTCTTGTAAATTTTTCTCCTGTGTGTGCATATATTCTGGTGTGGTGAATTGCGTACAGGTACAGTTTCTATCTATTTTTGTTGGCCATAAGCAATTTAACTGTGTAAATAACATAACGGTGATTTAATTAACGTAGATCTAAAATCACGTTTCCACCGCGGGCAGCGTGTTGAGCCGCCAACCGGTTCTAACCGCTTAGCCGTTGAACTAACGAGCCCACGGGTTCGCGAAAGATATTGTGATTCAACCTTTGAGTGACCCTTTAAGAATTTTTTTTTAATCCTTTACCAATCATCACACCATTGTATAATTTAGTGTATTTCAGCTTTTTTTAGCACGGTATTCGATTTTCTGGCAATATTTAATTTTTTTTCTAGTGCCGGCGTAAATACTTAGATTTTCTATTATTGTTTTGTAATAATGGCTTACATTATAAATTTCTCATTATTAACTAAAGCGGAATTAGAATATGAGACCACAATACGCGGCGTTTCAAAGCCTGACGATCCCCGCAAACAAATCGCTAACTTTCAGTTAAAACTCCCTCAGAGGATATATTATCTTCACCCTTCCCACCAGAGGAGGATGTGGCAGAAGTGGAAAAGTCGCTATTAAGATCAACTAAACACTTATCTATGTTGGAAGCAAACTATACTTCCGAGCTTCAACAGAAGTTCGAAACCGTGCTGCACCATTGTTTTCATCGACTGAATAGGGTGGATACCGGCAGTCTTGATATTAAAAAAAATTGAGTCTGTGTGGAATAAATTTAATGACTTATATGCGAAATAACAATTAATCACGAGACGTAATTCGCGGTCGGATTGCTCAGTGGCAGAGGGAAACACTTCCTATAATTACGACCGTAAGCTTTTTTCGGAATTAGGTAAATTCAAATTTAACGGTAAATCATGTGTAAGATCCCTTATTGAAAAATTTATGAATTTATGTCCTGTAGATCTATTCCTCACGACAAGATGTTGTCTTTCGCAGTCGAAATATTTTCGGGTGACGCATTAGTTTGGTATCGTTCTGTTAAAAATAATGTAAAGACTTGGTTAGAACTATGCGAACTTTTGAACGAGATTTTAGTCCGCATAACTACGATTATCGGCTTATGACGGAGATTCGTCAGCGCTCACAGGGTGAAAACGAATCAATAACTATCTACGTGGCAAAAATGCACTGTCTGTTTTCGCGACTTAGTTCTCCTATCGCTGATTCGGAGAAGCTAGAAATTTTGCTAAATAATATTAGACCTTGTTACACTAATTGTCTGCTCACTGCAAAGGTTGTTGATGTTGATAGTCTGGTCGAAGTTTGTCGTCTTTTCGAAAATTACCAAAGTCGCAGTAAGCAATTTTCTGAACCCCCTAAAGTTTCAAAGAATACTGTAGCACCTGATCTAGCGTATAATTATCCGTTTTCTAATTTTTCTTCAAACAAAAATGTTTACAATCATAATCACTTCAATAAATATAACTCTGTCGCTGATACATCGAGATACAAGTCTGTACCACAAGTTAACGCCGTATCGAGTACTTCTAATATAAATAAAAATTTTTGCGTGCGTTGTAGATGCAATTCGCACTCATTACGTAATTGCCGTCAACCACACTACCTAATCTGTTTTAAGTGCGGTACAAAGGGTTTCAAGTTGTCAGACTGCCCCAATTGTAAATCTAAGTCGACCCCTACAGTTTCAAAAAACTAGTTAACAAGGATTGTGGAAAATCAAATTATACAACTAATTGTAATAAAACAGAGTGGAATAATTGGTTGGTCTTTTTAAAAAAAATCTTTAGTAGCTATCATATTTCCTCAATCCGTAATTCTAAAGTAGAATATTTACCCTACGTTACTCTTAAATTAAACGGAATACCTACCACTGGTCTTTTAGATTCTGGATCTTGCGTTATAATTATAGGTAATAATTCGCATAACTTATTTTTGAAAGACGATGTTTTGGATAAATCGAAACCTTTCAGGTTAATAACAGCTGGCGGCAAACGATTTGAGTCTTTGGGATCGGTGTTTCTACCCTTTGAGTTTCAGGATAAATTGATTAACTTACAAGTTCATGTTGTACCTGGGATTCAAAATTCCCTTATCCTTGGCATGGATTTAGGCCTATATCCTAACAAATTATAGTTCTTTTTTGATTGTGAACAAGTCTGACGCTCAAGTAATGGAGTTGCAGGCAGTTCTCTCTACACATCTTGTTTCTTATGATCATCTTACAGTCGACCAGAGAGCTACCGCTGACAACATTATTTCTAAATTTACCGATATTTCATACGAGAAGCGGGGTCTCGGTTGCACAAATATTATTTCTCATTCAATTGATACAGGTGATTGCCCCCCTATTCGGCAAAGATTTTATCGCATGTCTCCCGATAAACAAAGAATTTTAATAAAGCATCTTGACGACATGCTCTCAGAGGATGTTGTTGAACGATCTGAAAACCCGTGGTCAAACCCGGTCATTTTGACCCCTAAGAAGAATGGTGAACTGCGTTTCTGTTTGGACAGTCGTAAATTAAATTCCGTTACAAAAAAAGATGCTCATAGCTTGCCTTATATTTCGGAAATTTTAGATAATCTGAGAGATTCTAAATACTTGTCTAGTTTAGACTTGTCTAAATCTTTTTGGCAAACATTAATTAAAGAAGAGGACCGTTGCAAAACAGCCTTTTATATTCCTACGCGTGGCACATTTCAATTCAAAAGAATGCCCTTCGGTCTTACAAATGCGCCAGCTACTCAGCAACGATTAGTTGATATTTTATTTTATGGTCCAGAATTTGAAAATAAGGTTTTCTGTTTTATCGATGACATAATCTGTATCACGTCCAGTTACAACGAGCATATTACTCTTTTATTACGCATTCTTGATAAACTCAAAAGCGCTAATTTAACAATTAATCTCGAAAAATGAAATTTTTTTAGAGATAAACTAAAATATTTAGGCTACGTTGTCGACTCTAGTGGATTGCATCCCGATCCGGATAAAGTAAATTCAATGAAAAATTATCCCACTCCTTCTAATAGAAAAGAAGTACGTCGATTTTTAGGCGCAGCCTCGTGGTACAGGCGTTTTAAACCGAATTTTAGCTCTTTTGCTGCACCCTTAAATAAGTTAACATCTCAAAGTAAAAACGCACCTCCATTCTGTTGGACGACAGAGGCTAATGAGGCGTTTAATAACCTAAAGAATTGTTTGATTTCCTCCTCGGTGTTGGCTTGTCCTGACTACTCGCAACCTTTTGAAATACACTCAGATGCTAGCGATTTTGACTTGGCGCGATCCTCTGTCCAAGGTTAAATGGTGAGGAAAGAGTCATAGCGTACTATAGCAAATCACTCACTAAGCAAGAAAAAAATTACAGTGCCACAGAGCGCGAAGCCCTGGCTGTTCTATCTGCTATAGAACACTGGCGTTGTTATGTTGAAAATGGTAAAAAGTTTATTGTTTACACAGATCACGCTGCTTTGAAATGGTTCTTGACCTTAAATAACCCTACTGGCCGGTTAGCCAGATGGAGAGTTCGCTTATCTTCCTATAATTTCGAAATACGTCATCGTCGGGGTTCCGATAACGTTTTACCTGATTTTCTGTCTCGCTCTTTACCCGTTTCTGCTATTGCTAATGATATAAATATAGATATTAATTCTAATCAGAATTTACCAGTTTCTACTAATGATCCTTGGTATTTAAATATCTATAAAGGCTGTTTAAGTTCTCCGACTTCCTTTGTTAACTATCAAGTAATAAACAATAAATTGTATTGTTTTAAAAAAACATTAAACCCTCTCACTAGAGAATTTCAATGGAAAGAGGTTATTCCGTCTGACCAAAGAAATGACATTCTAAGGGAGAATCATTCTTCGCCCACTGCTGGACATCTGGGTATTTTTAAGACATACAAACGTCTCGCACTTAATTACTTTTGGCCTGGTATGTACGCCGATGTTGTCAA
The DNA here is from genome assembly GCA_944739405.2 of Euclidia mi. Classification (NCBI taxonomy): domain Eukaryota; kingdom Metazoa; phylum Arthropoda; class Insecta; order Lepidoptera; family Erebidae; genus Euclidia; species Euclidia mi. Next base: position 107,141,174 of record OX123181.2, read on the forward strand.
GTTCGTCAGTTCATGTGAACCTTGTATCACCCATAAACACCAAAATCACCCAAATTTAGGTCTAATGGGAAAACCCAAATCATGTCAAAAGCCCTTTCAGACGACTAGTATTGATTTGATTGGTCCATTGCCTCCCAGCAGAAAACAAAACACTTTTATATTTGTGGTCAGTTGTTGTTTCTCTAAATATTGTTTACTTTTCCCCATTAAACGGGCAACTGCAGAAGTGATAACGAAAATTCTCGAGGAAAATGTATTTTTGGTGCATGGAATTCCATCCACTATTGTTTTGGATAACGGTAAACAATTTATTAGCGCAACCTTTAAAAGTATGTTGTCAAAATATGAAATTCCAAATTTGCATTTTACACCGTTGTATAGCCCCACGTTAACTCAGTTGAACGTTACAACAAAACCATTATGACAGCTATTTCAACCTTCATAGAATCTGATCATCTAATCTGGGACACTCTAATCACTAAAGTTCAATTCGCCCTTAACTGCGCAGTTAGTGAGGTTACTGGTTATTCTCCTAATTTCGTTGTTTTTGGTAGGGAGGTCATAACATGTGGTTCTCAGTATATTGACAAGGAATTTAATTCCAGTATGGTGCTTGAACCACGGGACGGCTATGCCGAAACTTTAGGCTACTTATCTTCTATTTTCGAGAAGGTACATTCAGCTCTGTTGTCGGCCCACCAACGAAATTGTTCATCTTATAATCTTCGCCGTAAACCGGCAGAATTCAATTTCGGTGATATAGTTTGGCGCAGAACGTTTCTACTTAGTGACAAGGATAAATACTTTAGCAAGAAATTGGCGCCTAAATTTATTAAATGTAAGATTGCCTCAAAAAAGTCACCTCTAGTATACAAACTTAACGACATGGCCGGAAAACCTTTAGGCGAATGGCACATCAAGGATTTAAAGTTGATTAATTACAAAGAATAATAAAAGTATAAAAACAACAATGTAAGACGCATATCTATGCGGAGTTATAATTGCCTGCATAATTATTTGTGAAGGCCAACAATGGTTCTTTTGTTTTCGAGTCGAAGCTCACAAGATAATGCATTGTGTTGTGTTAATGATTTATGTAAACATGCTAACATAAAATGAATAAATGTTTCAGTTATAAATTGTAATAAAGTTTATTACATGTAATATTGTTACAAAGAATCTATTGTTTATCTAACTATCAGTTATGGCTCAGTGGTTAAAAAGTTGTTGTCGGATCGGTCTGTGGTTCGATTCTCGCATATGTATTTTCTTTCCGCAAATCTATTTGTTGAAATGCATCTTGATTGGCGTATTGTTTTTCGCCGTGCCTTGTTCTGAAGTTCTGTTGTTATTCTTAATTCTGTATAAATTCCATAATCAAATTGTTATTATAGGTACTTTATAAACATTCAGGGTGATTAACCGTGGGTCGCGAGCTCGGAACAGTCGAATAGTACCTACCATTTAGATCGTACCTACCTAGTTGTCGTTATGACGCACGCGCGTTCACTCAGCGACGCGCCGATAAATAAATGCCTAACTAATGATTCACCATTGTTTACATTCAAAAGGTGTTTACTGGTCGTGTTGTAGTTATTAATTAGAGCAAAATATTTATTAATTTCTTTCCTTTGACATTGAGCGGTCCGGTCGTGTCTGCGGCTTATATTATTTTTGTTCATCTTTACGAAAAATCTGTTGTTATACCTAACTATATTCAAAAAGTTTACTTATCTAGTGGCAAAGGCCGAACCCAATATTTATAAGTCGTAGGGCTAGATCAAGTTTCTTATATCTACAAATCATTATTACCTAATAATTACCCTAAGCGCTTCTCCATAGATTGTTATCTTTAATATTAAGCTATTACACTGGCCTCGGCATTTACATGTAGGTATGTGTGATGAATTATGAATGATAAATGTTTATGTTTAAATTCAGACTGCCGTTGTACGCGTGAAGAATGCAAGCGTTGGTCATTATTATTTAGGTATCCTAATTAGCGTATAGGGTTGTCACTTGTTCAAGGTACTCATGCCCTTGTTTTCTCTAATTTCAGGGAGTATCTTCAGGGCTGCTACGCCCGTTGGGGTAGGGAATTTTCCTTAGGGAAAATCCCGGCCTAACGGGGGGGGGGGGGTGTGACGTCGCGCCCCGGCGCCCGCGAGCCTCGCTACGAGTGACGCACAGCAGTGCGCCGCCTCCTCGCGCACTCCTCCTCGCCGGCCTTATAAATACCGGGGACACACGAGGTTTCGCCTCCTCTTTGCTCCGGCCAACACGACCAAGCTGAGTACCTCATCCGAAGACCTGTGAAGTGCCAACGTACCCTCCACGCCCTGGATAATTGTCTCATCGGCTAATCTCAAGTGTCAGTTTTTTTTTGTATAATTAAAGCCATTGTGTAACTGGAATATAACGCGAGTTTAAACTTTCCTGGTGATATTTTTTATTTATTTCCCGTAAGTCAACCTAATTATCTCTCTTTAATTGCTCGGCGAGTGATCGATCCCGGCTACCCCGTGGAAATCAATCACTCGTACGACACAGTCTACCTTAGAGTGGTGCAGAGATTAATAGTAGGTGTATTTAAAAAGTAGAGTTTGACTTTATTATATTATATTTAATAGATATGATGGATGCACATACATTACATAACATTAAATAATAATAATATTACATACATACATCGAATATAGAAATGCATACATATACTTACAAACACATACATATTATATATACATATATAAATAAATATATATAAATGTAACGATACTTCTGCTAACTTAGCCAATAAAAGCTGCTTTACCTTTGTCTTAAAGCAGTACCTAGTAGTGGACGTCCTGATTTCGAGAGGAAGGTCATTCCAAAGAAGAATAGCTTGAGTGGGAAAAGAAAAGTGGATGAAAGAAGATCTATGTGAAGGACAAAGAAGGAGAAGGTTATCAGTTGAACGAAGGTTTCGATCGTGGTTGCTGCATAAATACTGGAAGTAAGAACTAAAATAGTTGGGAGTATTGGGAGACATAAGGATAGAATCAAGAGAGTAGTGAGAGCACGCAGACTGCGTCTTTGACGAATAGGAAGCCACTTCAACTGGGAACGATAAGTAGACACGTGGTCATACTTGTGAAGATTGAAAATAAATCGAATGCAGTTATTGAGAAGACGGCAAATTTATTAAGAACATCTGCATTCAGGTCATAGTAGCATACATCACCATAGTCGATCAAGGGAAATACCAAAGTTTGCACATGCATTGTCTTAGTTTTGATTGGTAGGAAGTTCCTTAGGCGATAGATAGCACGTAGAGTACCGGTAATCTTTTTGCTAGTTTGAGTGACGTGGTTTCGCCAGCTTAACTTACAGTCCATGTGTAGGCCAAGGTTTTTGACTACTGGGCACATATATATGATATTACTATCATAAACTATTGGTGGCAAAGTTGAGACGTCCAATCTTTTAATTAAGCATTGGCTACCAATTACAATTGCTTGGCATTTGCTAGGGTGCACATACAAACCAAACTTGTTTGACCAGCTCTGTATGGCGCTTAGATCTCGGTTAATTTTGAGAATTGCAGATGACACATCTTCAACGGATGCCTGAGAGTATAGCTGCAAGTCATTGGCATACAGGTGATAAGCGCATTGAAGATTTTGAGTTAGGAGATTAAAAAAAATTAAAATAATAAGGGAGAAAGAATACCGCCTTGAGGAACACCAGAGTTATTGTCACGCCACTTCGACGATGACTCGTCGAGGTGGGCAGACTGCTGGCGTCCTCGAAGATAGCTTGAGAACCAATCCAGAGCCTCGGATGAGATCTTAAGATGGGTAAGGAGGGATAGTAGGACATCGTGACTGACGGTATTAAAGGCATTTGAAAAATCAACCCAAGCCAACACAGTGACTTTGGTGTTCTCCATGCCCTCCCTAATATCGCCAGTCACTTTGAGAAGGGCCGTTGTAGTACTGTGTCCAGGCCTGAACCCAGATTGGTAGGGGCTTAATAAGTTATCTGTGTAGACAAATCTAGACAATTGCTTTTGGACACAGGGCTCTAGGACTTTGGACAAGAAAGGAAGAATAGAGATAGGACAAAAGTGATTCGGGTGAGAAGGGTTTTGGACTTTAGGCAGAGGAATAATATAAGCTCTACGCCACATGGCTAGAAAGGTGCCAGAAGTAAGAGAAAAATTTATGACGTGGGAGATGGCTAGAAGGAGTTGGTCTAAAATGGCAGTGATCATGCGCCGGCTGATGCCGTCGCATCCCACCGCATTAGACTTTATGGAAAGGATTATCTTCTTGATCTCATCTGGGGCTAGTGGAGAAAAGTGGAAGGATTCTATGTTGGGTCGGGTTAAACAAGCTAAGTAGTTTACTGTGAGACACTCAGTCTGTTGATCTAATGTGGTGGTGGTTGTGAAATGTGTATTGATGTCATCCAGACTGAGTGTCCCAAGACAGCTATCACGTCGCTGTTTGCCGATACCTAAAGTTCCGAGGAACTTCCAGATATCGGCAGGGGAAGAGGAAGAAATATTATGCAGAATGTATTGGCGTTTAGCATTGCATACCATCTGATAACACCGATTCCTTGCAGACTTGAACAAGTTCCAGTTATCATCGCAGCGGTCCTTTTTGTAGATCCGGAAGGCCCGGTCCCTACGCCTCATTGCCATGCGTACACCCCTGGTAATCCAGAGTGCCGGTGGGCGTTTTAATTTAACTTTCCGTATAGGGGCATGGACATCGTATAGTTCACAAACTGTATCATTAAAAATGCGAACTTTTTCGTTTATTGTCGAGGAACCTTCCATAGTTGCCCAGTTAACATTCGCCGCGTCTTCACGGAGTTTGTCTAAATTCAAACGACCAAAACAACGCCTGTGCAAAACCTTAGGCAAGGATTTGGGGGTTTTAGGCGGTATGAGAGGAATACAAGGTCGTGACAGGAAAAATCAGGAGCTGGAAATTGTCCATGGAGAGAGACTAGGGCAGGAGTAGACGTGATTATCAAGTCGAGCCACGTATCCTCCCCATCAGTGTTGTGGTGAGTGGGTTGTAGTGGCAGAATGTGGAGGTTGGCTGACTCAATTATATCAAGGAGTTTACGGGAACGGCTGGATTCGGGAAAATGGAGATTGGTGTTGAAATCGCCCATGATGATGTGATGTTCATACTCTGACCCTAAAGTTTCCAGTATCGGTTCGATACTGGAGAAATAATCAAGAGCCGGTGGACAATAGACAACGCCAAGAACAGCTTTAGCCCCTTTGACGTCGATTTCCAGAAATAAGTATTCTGCAGGTGAAAAAGCCGGTGAGGACGCAATGATTTTAAATGAAATGGCACTGCAGAGATAAATGGCGACATCACCCCCTCTCCGGCCAGTACGGTCATTCCGTATTAAAACGAAGCCGGGTAGAGAGTAAGACGTAGAGAGTAGTTCAGGTTTTAGCCAACTCTCCGAAATCAGGACGGCGTGTACATTTGTACCAGTAAATGTCTCCAGTAAGTCATTGTGATGACTAGGTATGCTTTGCGCATTTATATGACAAACATTTAGCAATGGCTGGGATTGCTGGGTAACAAAGCATTGTCGAAGGTAGTCACCCAAAGTGCCTTCAGTGGAACAAAAACTATTGTTACTACTTATGTCAGCTGATTCGTTGGCAGACAGATATGCATCGTCATCCGAATAATAATCCATAATAATATATAATAATTAATATAAAATTATACTAATATACTTAAGTATATAAGTATATTTTTTTATATAATTAGGTATATATTATTAATAATAATATATACCTAATTATCAAGAATATAACAAATAAAAGTAATACTAATTAACAAGTGAACTACACATCTCTGCACCACCCGCCAGCTTACACAAACTAAACAAAATAAACAAAAGCAACAATAAAACAGGTAAAGTATTAATAAAAACAAACCAAGTGCAATGAAAAAAAATAAAACGTTTCCGAACGCAGAATGCATTCATACCTTTCGCGAATTGACATTATTGACAGCTGTTGTCACACTTGTTATGTCACTCTTGTCTGTATAGCAAAGTAAACAAAATTTACAAATTATACTTGTGGGTAACGGCGGCTAATGAGTAAACAAACTAAAGAAATCTTAAATTAATGGAAGGAAACACGAGTCAATAAATGTAATTAATATTAACACATTAAATAAATAAGGACGTAACAAGACAAGACAGATTTACTATTTACGCGGTTTTGTACTTGTGTTGGACGTACCAGCAATCGCAGAGTCGCTCCTGCTCACCGATGATGAACCGCTTGCAGCCCCGGAGTGCTTCAGCATCGCGGAGTCTAGCTGTTCCATGGTGGTTATTTTAAGGCGGCTACCATCGGATGCTTTGGCCACGATAACGCCGTCCTGTGTCCAACACGCCCGCATCCCGAAGTGTTGACGGGCCTTTGTAAAGATTGCCTGCCGTGGTTTCGTCAGGAACTCCTTGACTGATACAGCTGATCCCTTCAGTTTAGTCTTGGCCTTCCACACAGCTGTTCTGACATCCCCATTGGTAAACCAGGCTAATATTGATCGCCGTTTATCCTTCTTGCGCGAACCAATTCGATGGCAAACATTGATGTCCGGTGCCGCCACATTGGGAAGTGCCAGACTGTGGACAATTTTCAGAACCGAAGCCCTGCAGTCCTCTTTCTCATCTTCTGGCACCCCGAGAAATACAAGAGCCTTGCGCGTGTGCCTAGTTTCTATGGCATCAATGCTATGGCAGCATTCATTAATTTGTTTGTGCAGGAGGCTGAGCATTGAAAACATAAGTTCTCTAAAGGTGCGAAAATCCTCGGCTTCCTTCGCAAATGTTTCATTTGCCGGACCAGCAACTTGAAGTTGTGCCTCCAGCTCTGCCATCCTCGTTGAGAAGGACTCCTCCAGACTGTTCTGAGCCATTTTGATGTTATCAAGCTGTGACATTGTTGATTCTTCAATATGTTTTTTTTTTGAGAAAGGAAGTGGGTATTTGAAGTGCTGGCAGGTGGTGTAGTTTATTAGATGATGATTATTACATAAACAATACTTTCCATGTAAGTACTGTATTTTGTGAAACAATACAATAATAAAAACTTACTTTTATGATTTAAATTAATTAAATAAAAACTTGGTATTTCTTAACAGCTGTTAACTTTTTGACACCTACCGCCCAAAAGTCAAAAGTCTGCCAGCGGTGAGGAGAAGAATAAATCCAAGCGAGCACTATATTGGAGTCAGAAAACTCGTATATTTTGTTGATAGGCTAGTTGGGCAAAACTGTGTCTTGAACCTTGCGAAGCAACTGAAACAGCAGAAGGGCCGCGCACAACTCCAGTCTCGCAACCGAAATGGTTTTAATAGGCGAGACCTTGGACTTGGCACAAACTAACTGCACCGAGTAGTTAGAACCAATGTGGACTTGCAGATATACGACTCCGCCGTAAGCACGCTCGCTGGCGTCAGCGAAACCTATTAAGTTGATGGTACATCCATCTACCAACCCAAGATGACGCGGAATAATAATTTGATTGAGCGCGGTAAGCTCAATACAAAACAGGCTCCAAGCGGCGACAATATGGTCAGGGGGTGTTTTATCCCACTCACACACGGCGTACTAAATTGTGGGAGCCACAAAACCCAATATGTCCCATAATCGAGCCACTGTGGACAGCATAGTGCGTTTGGTGCACTTATCATCTGGCGGTGAGACGTCAAACCAAAAACTATCACAGGATTTGTCCCAGCGTAAACCGAGAACTTTATGCGGTACAGACTTCTCAAACTCAATGTCTGGAGAAGCTTTATGAGAATCAGGTATGCGTGCGAGAACCTCCTTAGAATTGCTTGTCCATTTGACAAGATGAAACTGGCCTCGCTTGAAAAGCTGAATAAGCTCTTCACAAAGCGGACTTGCTAGCGGAACGGATGTGACACTGCAGGCGATGTCATCCATATATAAAGTGGAAGTTGCAACAGCTGCTGCGGCGGGAAAGTGATCGCCTTCATCAGCGATCAACTGGCGAACAACTCGTAACGCGTGATATGGGCTAGACTTGAGTCCAAAACAAACACGATTGAACTGATACACGGATAAAGGTTCCTTATTGTCAAAACGATAAAAAATCCGTTGAAATCTACGGTCTGATTCGCGAACGCCGATACTGAGAAACATTTGGCGGCAATCAGCTGACAGAGCGATTTGGAAAAGACGAAACTTTATTATGATGTTAAATAAATCTATCTGTAGATTAGGGCCGGCATGCAAAATTTCATTAATCGACTGACCCGATGTAGTCCTACAACTAGCATCTAAAACCACACGAAGTTTAGTAGAGGTTTTATCTTCGTGAACTACACCGTGATGCGGGATATAGTATGAGGAATGAGAGTTGCCCTCGCTGTTTACAACTACACTCAAAAAACCTTTATCTATGTAGTCACGAATGACGTCATTATAGGCACCGCGCAACTTAAGTGATGCATCAAGTTTACGTTCTAAACAATGAAAACGTCTAAGCGCAGCAGCGTACGAGTCGCCTAACGAATACAGGTCACCATAGAATGGCAACGCCACAACGTATCTGCCACTGTCGTCACGAACAGTGGTAGCGCGGAAATGTTCTTCACACTCGAGATCCTTACGGCTCATCGAGGGCGGTGCAGTAATCTCTTCGAGCTCCCAAAATCGCTTGAGAAGTGAATCAATATTATTTTCTTGAAGAACAGAACAACAACAAGACGTAATATAATGAGAAGTATGTAACGCAGATACGGTACTTATAATCACATACCCAAATACCGTCTCAATAGCGGGCGGTAATTTATGTTGCTCACTACGTACAACTTTAGGTAGGAACAAGTGCGGAAATATTGAAGCTCCGATCAAAACATCAATGTCTGCCGAATTCGCAAATTCCGCGTCTGCTAGCGGCAATGTCTCGAGATGTGTGAGTAGCGATACGTCCACATTAGCGTTCGGCAATGTGTCCGTAATACACTCCACGATAAGCGAAAAAATGTTAAAATTAATATCCCTATCAAAATGTGAATGTATTTTAATATCTACGGAACCCTTGCAATGTTTTTCTGACCCCCCAATCGCCTTGACTACTTAGTTAGTATTTTTAAAGTTATCCCACAGTCCGAGGCGTCTGAAACAATCAGAAGTAATAAAGTTACTCTGTGATGCGCTATCGAGTAAACAACGAACTATGTGCGGTGCGTTATTAATATCATAAACGATAACTTGCGCTGTTGCTAATAGAACCGTTTTGGACGCCGTACACTGTGGTTTAGCATCGCGCTGAGCATGACAAGCGCGCGAGGATTGTCCGCGTGTGTGCGCCGCCAGTGCAATGGACGCCGTACACAACGATACTTCGTACTGAGACGCGAAGGGGAAGCCACCGCGGCGGCCTGCACCTGCGACGTAATTGGACTAGAAATCGGGTCAAGGTTACCGGATTGACCCGACAACGGATAACTTTTATCAAAATGTAATAATGAGTGATGTCGTTGATTACATGAACGACACTTCTGTGAATAATTATAATTAGATTCTGAGCATGCTACGTAAGATTGCGGATTAGGGACCGAGTTATTATTGCTATTTCGCGATTTATTCGACTTTTGTTTGCTATTATTATTATTAGACGAGCTAGATGAACTAGACTGCGTATTATGAAATATTCGACACTGATCTTTGATGAAAGAAATAAAACTATCTAGTGTAGGTATTTTATGATAACGTTCAGTCATCTCAAAAGCACGAATTGTTTCAGTGTCAAACTTTGTTAAAGCGAGTTGAAGAAACATAAATTCGGAAAGATCTTTTAATTTTAAGTTTTTAAGGAAACTAACTGCGGTAACAAAGTTGTCTATAAACAGCTGGAAATTCGAAACAGACGCGGTACCGGACAATTTAAGATTTAAAGCTTGATCAAAGTAAGTAGACGCTAGAATACGAGTATCTTGATACCTATCAAGTAGTGACTGGAATATGACCTGATAATTCTCAGCACTGGGTGTGACACCTGCAAATACGGACTGGGCCTTCGAGCTTCGGTGACAGCTTACCTAATAAATAGTACAACCTGTCAGCATCTGTCAGAGAACCATTATCGTGCACCGTAGACTTAAAACTCGCATAGAATAACGGCCAATTTCGTATATCGCCATCAAATGACATAAGCTCAACACAGCATAACAACTTATGAAATTCTGTTCGAATACTATCTACTGTCATACAATAACTAAGAAATGATTCCCTATTAATATCGGAAGTAGCGGCAGTTTTCAAGCGCTCGTAAATGTTTTGAATACGCTCAAATAAAATATTACGTTTAGCTTCCAAGATTGTCAGCTCTTTTTCTTCCGACATGCATGGCTTCTTTTATTGCGCCATCTTAACGTAAGTATAAGCTAATGAGACCAAATCAAAATAAGAATAACTAAAGTACCTATTATTTTACCTAAGTAGGTGTTTATGCGGTAGTTATTCGTAAGTAGGCAACAACTTTAAGGCGGTGGAACTAAGAGGTGCTTGAAATATAGAATTTACAAGACAACTATGATACTTCGAGTAATAATAATTGGGTAGATATATCAGATTAGTAGGTAGCTACATAAAAGTATATTACCTTGTGACGTCACATCGCGCTCCTGCGCCGCGAGCCTCGCTACGAGTGACGCACAGCAGTGGGCCGTTCCCTCGCGCTCCTCTGCGCCGGCCCTATATATACAGCGGTCACGAGGCTTCGGCCCCTTTACTCCGGCCAGCACCACCGAGTTGAGTACAAGACCATCTGAAGACCTGTGAAGTGCCAACGCCGTCCACGCCCTGGATAATTGTCTCTTCTGTTAGCCTTAATCGTCAGTTCTTTTTTGTATCGAATAACTGGAATTATAACGCGAGTTTAAACTTTCCTGGTGATATTTTTTATTTATTTCCCGTAAGTCAACCTAATTATCTCTCTTTAATTGCTCGGCGAGTGATCGATCCCGGCTACCCCGTGGAAATCAATCACTCGTGCGACATTGGCGCCCAATAGAATTTTTATTTATATTATATATATAATTTTTAAAACGTAAGTTGGCACTTTACAGGTGAGTGAAATAATTTCTTTTTCTCTTGTAAATTTTTCTCCTGTGTGTGCATATATTCTGGTGTGGTGAATTGCGTACAGGTACAGTTTCTATCTATTTTTGTTGGCCATAAGCAATTTAACTGTGTAAATAACATAACGGTGACTTAATTAACGTAGATCTAAAATCACGTTTCCACCGCGGGCAGCGTGTTGAGCCGCCAACCGGTTCTAACCGCTTAGCCGTTGAACTAACGAGCCACGGGTTCGCGAAAGAATATTGTGATTCAACCTTTGAGTGACCTTTAAGAATTTTTTTTTAATCCTTTACCAATCATCACACCATTGTATAATTTAGTGTATTTCAGCTTTTTTTAGCACGGTATTCGATTTTCTGGCGATATTTAATTTTTTTTCTAGTGCCGGCGTAAATACTTAGATTTTCTATTATTGTTTTGTAATAATGGCTTACATTATAAATTTCTCATTATTAACTAAAGCGGAATTAGAATATGAGACCACAATACGCGGCGTTTCAAAGCCTGACGATCCCCGCAAACAAATCGCTAAACTTTCAGTTAAAACTCCCTCAGAGGATATATTATCTTCACCCTTCCCACCAGAGGAGGATGTGGCAGAAGTGGAAAAGTCGCTATTAAGATCAACTAAACACTTATCTATGTTGGAAGCAAACTATACTTCCGAGCTTCAACAGAAGTTCGAAACCGTGCTGCACCATTGTTTTCATCGACTGAATAGGGTGGATACCGGCAGTCTTGAAATTAAAAAAATTGAGTCTGTGTGGAATAAATTTAATGACTTATATGCGAAATAACAATTAATCACGAGACGTAATTCGCGGTCGGATTGCTCAGTGGCAGAGGGAAACACTTCCTATAATTACGACCGTAAGCTTTTTTCGGAATTAGGTAAATTCAAATTTAACGGTAAATCATGTGTAAGATCCCTTATTGAAAAATTTATGAATTTATGTCCTGTAGATCTATTCCTCACGACAAGATGTTGTCTTTCGCAGTCGAAATATTTTCGGGTGACGCATTAGTTTGGTATCGTTCTGTTAAAAATAATGTAAAGACTTGGTTAGAACTATGCGAACTTTTGAACGAGATTTTAATCCGCATAACTACGATTATCGGCTTATGACGGAGATTCGTCAGCGCTCACAGGGCGAAAACGAATCAATAACTATCTACGTGGCAAAAATGCACGGTCTGTTTTCGCGACTTAGTTCTCCTATCGCTGATTCGGAGAAGCTAGAAATTTTGCTAAATAATATTAGACCTTGTTACACTAATTGTCTGCTCACTGCAAAGGTTGTTGATGTTGATAGTCTGGTCGAAGTTTGTCGTCTTTTCGAAAATTACCAAAGTCGCAGTAAGCAATTTTCTGAACCCCCTAAAGTTTTAAAGAATACTGTAGCACTTGATCTAGCGTATAATTATCCGTTTTCTAATTTTTCTTCAAACAAAAATGTTTACAATCATAATCACTTCAATAAATATAACTCTGTCGCTGATACATCGAGATACAAGTCTGTACCACAAGTTAACGCCGTATCGAGTACTTCTAATATAAATAAATTTTTTTGCGTGCGTTGTAGATGCAATTTGCACTCATTACGTAATTGCCGTCAACCACACTACCTAATCTGTTTTAAGTGCGGTACAAAGGGTTTCAAGTTGTCAGACTGCCCCAATTGTAAATCTAAGTCGACCCCTACAGTTTCAAAAAACTAGTTAACAAGGATTGTGGAAAATCAAATTATACAACTAATTGTAATAAAACAGAGTGGAATAATTGGTTGGTCTTTTTAAAAAAATTCTTTAGTAGCTATCATATTTCCTCAATCCGTAATTCTAAAGTAGAATATTTACCCTACGTTACTCTTAAATTAAACGGAATACCTACCACTGGTCTTTTAGATTCTGGATCTTGCGTTATAATTTTAGGTAATAATTCGCATAACTTATTTTTGAAAGACGATGTTTTGGATAAATCGAAACCTTTCAGGTTAATAACAGCTGGCGGCAAACGATTTGAGTCTTTGGGATCGGTGTTTCTACCCTTTGAGTTTCAGGATAAATTGATTAACTTACAAGTTCATGTTGTACCTGGGATTCAAAATTCCCTTATCCTTGGCATGGATTTTTGGCGAAGCTTTGGCCTATTTCCTAACAAATTAGAGTCTGTTTTGATTGTGAACAAGTCTGACGCTCAAGTAATGGAGTTGCAGGCAGTTCTCTCTACACATCTTGTTTCTTATGATCATCTTACAGTCGACCAGAGAGCTACCGCTGACAACATTATTTCTAAATTTATCGATATTTCATACGAGAAGCGGGGTCTCGGTTGCACAAATATTATTTCTCATTCAATTGATACAGGTGATTGCCCCCCTATTCGGCAAAGATTTTATCGCATGTCTCCCGATAAACAAAGAATTTTAATAAAGCATCTTGACGACATGCTCTCAGAGGATGTTGTTGAACGATCTGAAAACCCGTGGTCAAACCCGGTCATTTTGACCCCTAAGAAGAATGGTGAACTGCGTTTCTGTTTGGACAGTCGTAAATTAAATTCCGTTACAAAAAAAGATGCTCATAGCTTGCCTTATATTTCGGAAATTTTAGATAATCTGAGAGATTCTAAATACTTGTCTAGTTTAGACTTGTCTAAATCTTTTTGGCAAACATTAATTAAAGAAGAGGACCGTTGCAAAACAGCCTTTTATATTCCTACGCGTGGCACATTTCAATTCAAAAGAATGCCCTTCGGTCTTACGAATGCGCCAGCTACTCAGCAACGATTAGTTGATATTTTATTTTATGGTCCAGAATTTGAAAATAAGGTTTTCTGTTTTATCGATGACATAATCTGTATCACGTCCAGTTACAACGAGCATATTACTCTTTTATTACGCATTCTTGATAAACTCAAAAGCGCTAATTTAACAATTAATCTCGAAAAATGAAATTTTTTTAGAGATAAACTAAAATATTTAGGCTACGTTGTCGACTCTAGTGGATTGCATCCCGATCCGGATAAAGTAAATTCAATGAAAAATTATCCCACTCCTTCTAATAGAAAAGAAGTACGTCGATTTTTAGGCGCAGCCTCGTGGTACAGGCGTTTTAAACCGAATTTTAGCTGTTTTGCTGCACCCTTAAATAAGTTAACATCTCAAAGTAAAAACGCACCTCCATTCTGTTGGACGACAGAGGCTAATGAGGCGTTTAATAACCTAAAGAATTGTTTGATTTCCTCCTCGGTGTTGGCTTGTCCTGACTACTCGCAACCTTTTGAAATACACTCAGATGCTAGCGATTTTAAACTTGGCGCGATCCTCTGTCAAAGGTTAAATGGTGAGGAAAGAGTCATAGCGTACTATAGCAAATCACTCACTAAGCAAGAAAAAAATTACAGTGCCACAGAGCGCGAAGCCCTGGCTGTTCTATCTGCTATAGAATACTGGCGTTGTTATGTTGAAAATGGTAAAAAGTTTATTGTTTACACAGATCACGCTGCTTTGAAATGGTTCTTGACCTTAAATAACCCTACTGGCTGGTTAGCCAGATGGGGAGTTCGCTTATCTTCCTATAATTTCGAAATACGTCATCGTCGGGGTTCCGCTAACGTTTTACCTGATTTTCTGTCTCGCTCTTTACCCGTTTCTGCTATTGCTAATGATATAAATATAGATATTAATTCTAATCAGAATTTACCAGTTTCTACTAATGATCCTTGGTATTTAAATATCTATAAAGGCTGTTTAAGTTCTCCGACTTCCTTTGTTAACTATCAAGTAATAAACAATAAATTATCTTGTTTAAAAAAAACATTAAACCCTCTCACTAGAGAATTTCAATGGAAAGAGGTTATTCCGTCTGACCAAAGAAATGACATTCTAAGGGAGAATCATTCTTCGCCCACTGCTGGACATCTGGGTATTTTTAAGGCATACAAACGTCTCGCACTTAATTACTTTTGGCCTGGTATGTACACTGATGTTGTCAAGTTCGTCAGTTCATGTGAACCTTGTATCACCCATAAACACCAAAATCACCCAAATTTAGGTCTAATGAGAAAACCCAAATCATGTCAAAAGCCCTTTCAGACGATTAGTATTGATTTGATTGGTCCATTGCCTCCCAGCAGGAAACAAAACACTTTTATATTTGTGGTCAGTTGTTGTTTCTCTAAATATTGTTTACTTTTCCCCATTAAACGGGCAACTGCAGAAATGATAACAAAAATTCTCGAGGAAAATGTATTTTTGGTGCATGGAATTCCATCTACTATTGTTTTGGATAACGGTAAACAATTTATTAGCGCAACCTTTAAAAGTATGTTGTCAAAATATAAAATTCCAAATTTGCATTTTACACCGTTGTATACTCCCCACGTTAACTCAGTTGAACGTTACAACAAAACCATTATGACAGCTATTTCAACTTTCATAGAATCTGATCATCGAATCTGGGACACTCTAATCACTAAAGTTCAATTCGCCCTTAACTGCGCAGTTAGTGAGGTTACTGGTTATTCTCCTAATTTCGTTGTTTTTGGTAGGGAGGTCATAACATGTGGTTCTCAGTATATTGACAAGGAATTTAATTCCAGTATGGTGCTTGAACCACGGGACGGCTATGCCGAAACTTTAGGCTACTTACCTTCTATTTTCGAGAAGGTACATTCAGCTCTGTTGTCGGCCCACCAACGAAATTGTTCATCTTATAATCTTCGCCGTAAACCGGCAGAATTCAATTTCGGTGATATAGTTTGGCGCAGAACGTTTCTACTTAGTGACAAGGATAAATACTTTAGCAAGAAATTGGCGCCTAAATTTATTAAATGTAAGATTGCCTCACAAAAATCACCTCTAGTATACAAACTTAACGACATGGCTGGAAAACCTTTAGGCGAATGGCACATCAAGGATTTAAAGTTGATTAATTACAAAGAATAATAAAAGTATAAAAACAAAAATAAGAATACCTTCTACCTATTCATTGTTTAATTTTTTCAAACGAACGTTTCTAATTTATATTACCGTTTGTAGTAGTGCCTACTATAAATTGATATTTTCTGTGGTGGGTAGCAAATATTTTGTTTCTCGTAAACAATACTATTTTTCAAATTGCTGCGCAATTGTGTACTCAAATGTTACGTTGAACATTGTTTTAAAAATACTAACCATAAACTAAATATATTGTTTTTTTACCCTGTTGATCAGTGGTTAAAAGGTCGCTATTAGCTGAGCATACAAGTTTGATTCTCGCATGTGTATTTTCTTTCCGCAAATCTATTTGTAGAAATGCATCTGGATTGGCCTATTGTTTTTCGCCGTGCCTTGTTCTGAAGTTCTGTTGTTATTCTTAATTCTGTATAAATTCCATAATCAAATTGTTATTATAGGTACTTTATAAACGATCATGGTGATTAACCGTGCGTCGCGAGCTCGGAACAGTCGAATAGTACCTACCATTTAGATCGTACCTAGTTGTCGCTATGACGCACGCGCGTTCACTCAGCGACGCGCCGATAAATAAATGCCTAACTAATGAATCACCATTGTTTACATTCAAAAGGTGGTAACTGGTCGTGTTCTAGTTACTAATTAGAGCAAAATATTTATTTAATTCTTTCTTTTGACATTGAGCGGTCCGGTCGTGTCTGCGGCTTATATTATTTTTTTCATCTTTACGAAAAATCTGTTGTTATACCTAACTATATTCAAAAAGTTTACTTATCTAGTGGCAAAGGCCGAACCCAAGATTTATAAGTCGTAGGGCTAGATCAAGTCTCTTATATCTACAAATCATTATTACCTAATAATTACCCTAAGCGCTTCTCCATAGATTGTTATCTTTGATATTAGGCTATTACACTGGCCTCGGCATTTACATGTAGGTATGTGTGATGAATTATGAATGATAAATGTTTATGTTCAAATTCAGACTGCCGTTGTACGCGTGAAGAATGCAAGCGTGGGTCATTATTATTTAGGTATCCTAATTAGCGTTTAGGGTTGTCACTTGTTCAAGGTACTCAGGCCCTTGTTTTCTCTAATTTCAGGGAGTGTCTTCAAGGCTGCTACGCCCGTTGGGCTAGGGAATTTTCCTTAGGGAAAATCCCGGCCTAACGGGGGGGGGTGTGACGTCACATCGCGCTCCTGCGCCGCGAGCCTCGCTACGAGTGACGCACAGCAGTGGGCCGTTCCCTCGCCCCCCTCCGCGCCGGCCCTATATATACAGCGGTCACGAGGCTTCGGCCCCTTTGCTCCGGCCAGCACCACCGAGTTGAGTACAAGACCATCTGAAGACCTGTGAAGTGCCAACGCCGTCCACGCCCTGGATAATTGTCTCTTCTGTTAGCCTTAATCGTCAGTTCTTTTTTGTATCGAATAACTGGAATTATAACGCGATTTTAAACTTTCCTGGTGATATTTTTTATTTATTTCCCGTAAGTCAACCTAATTATCTCTCTTTAATTGCACGGCGAGTGATCGATCCCGGCTACCCCGTGGAAATCAATCACTCGTGCGACAACCTACGGAAGCGTGCGGAAGTAACCACGTAATGGGTATATAAATGGACTAGGAGTATAGCTAGGTGCTATAACTACCTAGGTAGGTACTTCTAGAAGATACCTACGCGAGATAAACGAGAGGTTACGTATAAACGCAAATGAATCCGACTGGTAAGGATAAAAAAAATGGTTCGGCGTTGCACCGAAATATGTACTAGGCGATTTTGTGATATGGAAAAATATTAATATTGTGGACTGTATCAAGAATGGCTGGTAAATCGCCTAGAAGAGTGGGCGAACGGGCGTTCTTATGACTATAGGAAATAGGAGGCACGCCTTACCTTGCAAGTCAGTCTTCTTCTTTACAAAATGGCGGCCGCCGGCGTCTTCCAGAGTCGGGCCACAAAACAGATCACTCCCTTTTGATCTAGCTTGAAGCTGCACAGATCACTCCACTACACCCGCGGGCGTTTTAGTTCTCGTTTATAGTATAAAATAGCGGTAAAATATTGCGGTGCTGCACGCGTTCGGCGCGGCGCGGGGCTGTGTCAGGACGCGACCGATCAGCGTGACGATTGATCTCTGACTCCCTCGCAACGTCATTGAATTCCGCGACCAATTAGAGCGAGGCGTGCCTTTGGGAATGAAAGGGATAAAAGATCGCTCGTTTTGACACTGCGGTATGCAGAAGAATTTATTAGCTAGGTGTTGACATAATTAACTATCAATGGAAAAGATAGATGGCGCTACCAATTTGCATTTTCTAGGAAAATAAGCGAAAAAAAGACCCCGCGCCGAACACGTCAGTTAGCGTACATCAGTGAGTTTTCGACGGATATTAGGCATGTTACAGGCGATAAGAACATTGTTGCGGACGCGTTATCACGTATTGAGACTATTGACGGTCCTTCTTATATAAATTACAGTGAGCTAGCCAGATACTGAGTTATGTGATAGAATTAGTCAGGCAAAATATACACCGCAATTTAAAGAAATATTTTTACCAAACAAGAAAGAATCAGTTATTTGTGATATGTCAACGAAAACAGCTCGCCCTTATCTTCCAGAAAAGTATCGTTAATTAGTTTTTGATAGTTTACATAATTTAAGTCACTCTGGTATTAGATCAATAAAGAAATTAATTAAGGATAGATTTTATTGGCCTTCAATGAACGCACAAATTTCAAAATGGGCTAAGACTTGTATCAGTTGTCAAAAAGCTAAAGTGCAGCGTCATACGATGTCAGAGTTAGGAAAATGTACGCCTAGTGCTCGTTTTGGACATATACATATAGATTTAGTAGGACCGCTGCCTACCACGTCAGAGGGGCATAGGTACTTACTAACTATTGTAGATAGAAGTACAGGCTGGCCTGAGGCATATCCATTGAAAGAGATAACGTCAAAAATGGTTGCGCAAGTTCTGTTTGAGAATTGGATAGCTCGTTTTGGATGTCCGGTACGGCTGACAAGCGACCAGGGCAGACAGTTTGAAAGCGATTTATTTTTACAGCTTACAAAACTATCAGGTATAGATAAAATTAGGACTACAGCATTTCATGCCCAAAGTAACGGTATGGTAGAAAGATGGCACCGTTAATTAAAAGTTGCGGTAAGAGCTAAATTAAATAATAATTCGAATTGGCTACGATTATATACCCATGATTTCCTGGCATTGCGATCTGCTCCACGAAGTGATACGAACGTAAGCGCAGCAGAATTGACGTATGGTCTAAAGTTAAAACTGCCTGGCGATTCTTATGATAATAAGCACTGTAAAATCCGTGTGGTTAAGGATTTAGAATACGGAATGTCACTACCCTATATCATCCCATGGGTGTCGTAAAAGCCGACAGAGGGAGCATAGTATGCAGAGAACAGCACTATAAGAGAAGGAAAACTTGATACAAACCCTATACCAACCCGTTCGGCCAGCGTGGTATAGTGGGCCAATTCCTCCTTTCAAAAAAGAGGCCTAGTCCAGCAGTGGACTGTTAAAGGCTGGTGATGAAGCACTGTAATATTAAGTATAATAACGAGTACGCTGAACAATTGAGAAATGTTATTAGGAACCTAAGACCGCGTAATGTAGCGCAAAGAGATTCGCGTACAATATTTGTCCACCCTGATTTAAGTAGTTGCGAGTATGTATTTATAAGGGATGACGTAGTAAGAGGAACGCTTCAACCTCCTTATGTAGGCCCGTATAAGGTCATAAAGAAGCGAAGTAAATCATTCAAGATTGATATTTGTGGAAATGTTAAATTAGTTTCGATTGATAGATTAAAGCCCGCTTATTTGTTGAATATTCCCTCAGAACAAGGATGTTCAGATGAGTATTGCGATATTAATTTAAGGATATACAAAATGATCAACAACAAAAATGTGAGAATAGCGATAAGCGTGTCACTTATACCACACGCAGTGGCCGCGTATCAAAGTTGCCTGTTACATTTTTGTTGGATTAACATTAATTTATTATTGTGAAATTGTTATTTAAAGGGTCAGATTGGCTAATTAGAAGCATTCTTGATACAAATTTTAACCAGTTAATAGAATTAGTTTTACATAGTAACTATGGGTAAATCTTACAGTAAAGAACAAGACATTATTATTGCCCAAAACGGAGCAAATAATGCTAGAAACGGTGATTCCGAAATACAAAAGCATTTTGAGTTTTTTGGAGCTATCTTGTTGACCATTTTGGTGTTGTTATCTTTACTTATGGTGTATTTCTGTGTAACCAAATGTAAGAAACGGTCACGTAAGTGGATCCATAGAGAAATGGTTTTGGCATCGATACCCTCGATAAGTGGTTCGCAACATGCGCAAGCACAGGAGTCTGCGCAGCATGGTAGTGGCCCACAACAGGCACAAACACAAGTTGTATAATAACATGCGTAGTGCAAGATGTGTTTATTTAATTCTTTATGTCTATCCCACTGCTGGGCAAAAGGTATTCTTGGCTCAATTTTAAAACTACGTTAATTAAATTGGTTTTGATTGTGTATTTCTTATATTTTGTATGTGTCAAGCTGATGTTCAGTGCGTATACAGTCCTCCAGTGGACACTATCATCGTTAGGTAGCAGTTTCGATCCCAAGGCACCAGCCGTAGGGCTAGTTGTACTGTATACGAATTGAAATTAGTTTCCGTATTGTTACTTTTGTAATATAGGCAAGACTTAGAAAATAATATTGTATTTGATTGTGGAATAATTTTTGATTCGTTATAAAATATTGTAAACAATACTTAGGAGTTGATATAATAATTGTTATATTTTATTCACATCCGTTCAAACCGTAACTCTAGAAGTTGTTTTGATGAATTGCATTTTGGCCAGTGTGAATGTTATGATTTCATCATTGTTCTTTGTTCGAAATAATTCCTGCGTCATAAGCTAGCAAAATCATGTCTTTGTTTAAATAAGCTGATGATATTAAGTTACATTCTGTGCATTCTTTTTGCTATGTCAGATTTTATAAAGGTAAAAACACACTGAGTACTGTGGTTATTCTTATTATATGAAATAATGTATCGTATACAATTATGTTTTGTATGTAATCTTTTTGGATGTGTTTCTTTTTTTGAAAAAGAAGGGGAGGACCACTGTAGCGGCCCGCAACGTAACAGGATCGTTTTGCTGAGGTGACAAAGTAGGCTGCCCTGTTACGTTGCGTCGCCAAGCCGACACAGTCAGTTTACCTCTGCCGTTCTATCGTAACGTGTCGTACTGTACTATATATATG
This sequence comes from Euclidia mi, assembly GCA_944739405.2. Classification (NCBI taxonomy): domain Eukaryota; kingdom Metazoa; phylum Arthropoda; class Insecta; order Lepidoptera; family Erebidae; genus Euclidia; species Euclidia mi. The sequence goes on from OX123181.2 coordinate 107,162,591, forward strand.
TATTCAAAATTGTAATTGTCTAGACAATATATTAATATTCGTTTACTGAAGTTCCTTGAGTTTTACTGAAGAAGTCCTTAACAACCTTCTGAGGAGTCAGTGGATTGTGAGGCAATAGAGAACACCCACCCAAATATCGCCAAAGAAACATTGATCACAAAACAAACTGATGGTTACAGGACATTTAACGGTCACTGGAGTTACTCAGATGCAATGTAATGATTGTAAACAATTTCATCATTACATTTGGAAAGTAAAAGAATCGTCAACCTACCACAAATGTAGGTCGCTGAGATGACTGAAAAGTAACGATTGTTTATACAATCGTTACTTTTCAGTCATCCCTAGTAGTTCAAATTAAATAAGATACAATTCTTAGTTTATACTAAGAATTGTATCTAATTTAGTTTGAACTACTAGTAAGGCATAGAGGTGGAAATATAGGTAGGATTAAAGTAAATAAAAATAAAATGAACATTACTCTGCCCACAAAGATCTTTGTATATATCGTGTTATTTTAGTTCCAATGAGTCATTATATATTTTCACAAATACAGAGCTCATTACCTTTGCAAATCTATCAAAGAAAATAAGTATGCAAAGAACAGATTTAATTTGAAGAATCATAAATTGAATCGTTACAAAGAAAATCCCTGTATCTGAAAATGACATAGATAAATAAATTATGAAGTAAATTAGGGAAATATTTTCGCCTTTTCGAGGTTCGAATTAGATTGCTATTTGGAGAAGAAGACAGTTAATCCATTTTCAAATGGCGGCTTATTTTTTCCTGTTGAGTGGGCTCAAGGAAAAATATAGTATAACAATTGTGAGTGCTTTTTAATGTGTTTGGGGATATAATGTATACGGGGAAAGCCAAATGCATTGCTATGAAGCAAGAAAATACGCGAATTATTGCCTTAAATTATTGTAGGTAATTGATTTTGTGACACCTTTCTAATAGAATGTTGGAAACCAGGATTATATATGGCTTGCTGGTTTTGTTACTTTGTTTAATTATTGTCTGTGATTTATAAGTGCTTCAATATCATGTTTCAGTAGAGTAGTTGAATCAAGATATTTAAACCATTTGTCTATGCAATAACGCTAGTATCAACTGATCAATAGCAAATGATCAATAATACAACAAAAATAGGTGTATTATTTTTAGAAATATGTATTCTGAGCGCCGCAAATACCTAATTTTTTTTTTAATCCTGTATCACGTGGGACTTTACAATCATCCCACCAACGAACACAGAGAAAACCCAGACTCGAAACAACAATTTATGGATCACACAAAGTGTTGTCTCGTGTGGGAATCGAACCCACGAAACTTGGCGCAGTGTCAAGCGGCGAGACGACCGCTTAAAACACTACGCCAACTGTGTTTATTATCTATAGATATTTACTATACGATGAAACATATAATTTTATTTTGCATCTTTAGATTGAGTTTTAACGGTAGAAGAGCCTTGCTGGTTTTAGCATGAATCGGCCGGCTCGACCGGGGAAGTACAAACCTCTCACAGAAAATCGACGTAAAGTAACGGTACCTAAACTGTTGCGTTTCGTTCGGTGAGTGAGAGTGCCGGAGGCCCTATCCCCTATTCCTTCTCTCTCATCTCACTCCTTATCCTATCCTTTTTCCCAACCACAAGGGGTGGCAACGCACTTGTGACTTCTGTGGTGTTGCTTGTGCCCATGGGCGGCGGTAATTGCTTACCATCAGGCGATCCGTCTGCTCGTTTGCCGCCTATTGCTGTAAAAAAAAGTTCAATTGGAGAAAATCTACCAATATCTGGAACCCTAAAATTCTTTAGTTTATCATTAATGATAAAATTATGATATTTTTCGATAACGAGGCTAGTTCAAGAATGTATGTTAGATTTTTCTGTCCTCACATTGAAATTCAGTTTCATCTCATTCTGCAACGTAACCAATCCAAAGCTGTGTGCTCTCACGACTGTGACAAAATAGACCCCGCATCAATGCCTTGATCCAATCGTCTAATTAATATTCCCTGTTAAAATTGGGTTGAATGCGCAGAGAAGCCTACCACAGCAGCTGTGATGAGTGAGACTTAGCTTTTAATACCTTTGTAAACATGGAAATAAGTTCGAAAATAAAATTGCAATATTAAATTACTGGATTGATTCAATAAAAACTTGACATTGGAGTTCTGCTGAAGTTAAAGGAATACTGAAATTAGATAAGGCTGTTAGGTTGATTAAATAAGGACGCGGAATTGCTTCAATTGGCGCTTAAGTGATATTTCTATCGCTGCCAGAGTAATATCTCTGATCACAAAATATAGACCTTTTCATGATTTTTTACGCCAGCGTAGCCAAGTAATAATGCGGTCGAGCCATGTTGCCTCATAGTGAACTCTAGCTAAATCTATAGCTGGCCGTGATCATAACGAGAGAACACTCTCGCAATTCAACTTAAAGTAAAAGGAGCAGGAGAGGGAGCTATTCTTGCCCTGTCCGACCAAACCTTCTCCACTTTGTCATTCCCTATTTTCTACAACTATAGAAATAACAGGGTCCTTAATATTCCGGCACTTCTACACACCAAAATAAACTTATCAGTAAACATATTGTACTACTTCTTGACGCTGATCGTCTATAAGCCTATATAAACTGTAACGAGCGTCTCCCTACCACTAGTAATTGCTGATTGATCTTAGATCTCATGCACGCAAATATTGCCAAAACATGGCTATTCAAAAAATATAAAAACTCGTTTAATAATAGCCACATGAAAACCAACCTGAAGTATAAATAAAAAAAAGACCAACAAATCTTATAATCATAAAGCTAAAAAGCTACCCGTAATAATAATTTTCTCATTAATAATTTCGTTTCAAGTTTAACTTCTGTACATTTAACTAAAACATACAAATCAGAAGTAACACTCGCGATGATTAAAGGCCGTCCCTTTGAAATATCCTTGCTGAATATATAACTGTGTAATTTATTTGTCAAGAAAAATACAGGGAATTTCTGAATGGACGATATTTTATGTTTTAGCGACGTTTTGACCTAAATTTTTAAGGTAAGACTGTGTTTTTGTAGTGTTGTAGAGAGCTATGCCAGTATGAGAATGAGAATACCAGTATGTAGAAAGGTTACAGCAATTATTGCCTCTCTAGTGGGATAATATGGTTGATAGCAAAGATTTTGAATGGTTAAGCATTTTAACCTCAGCCTATTTGTATCAGGAGAAGCATCACTTACCTACAACTAGATAACTACTACTCGCCAAATTTTCTTGACAGAATACTGCATTCTTGAAACAAATATTGCATGAGACAGGTGAATAAATGAATAAAGTTTTATTAATTGTAGCTTTAACAGCACGAGTTAAAGAGGCAAAAAAACTCTTGATCTTGTCATCGTTCATGATTTTTCTATCAAATTATCCAATGTATTTTTCACTAGTTTTTTAGTACGACCATCAAAGTCAAAGTCAAGTCAAAGTCAAAAATCGTTTATTCATCTAGGTCACAAGGTGACGCTTATGAACGTCAATTTTTTTAAGTGAATTACTTAATGCTTCTACATATACATTTACTGCCTCGTTCGCAAAGCAATAGGTAGAACCACGAGAAGAACGGGCAATGAAACTCGTGGCCACTCGTTTGAATCGCCAATATTATGGTACATATGTATTTTATTTTTGTAAGGAGCTGCAACTGTTTCACATTGTCCTTAATTACTTGTAAATAGTAAATAATTACAGATATATTATTTAAGTAATTAATGCAGTTACTAAGTTATGTGCCTTCCAATGTGAATATTGTGTAACAGGAGCATCCACTTAAGTCTTATAATGTAGGCAACTCGCGACTGTGCTCAGAACTATGGCGGAAATGTATGTTACTGTATATGAATACACAAAATTACAAAAAACATTAGTTTACAGCCCATAATCATGAGTTATCTTAATCTTACATGTGCAGTAAAATTTTAATAAAATTAGTGGAACAACAATGCAAATGTAAATGTATTGAATGACCTAATAATACATGAATAGTAATTTTAAAGAACTAGAAATATTATACACCACTATTTTTTAATTAGTACAAAAAATTTAACAGGGCACTAAGTATCTTTAACTGATCATATTTATGTAGTTGAAAAATAAAAACACTAAGTCCCAAAACTATCTCAAAACTGTCCACAAAAATACGTGATAATTGGTAAATGCAATACTAATACTATGACCGACCCGTGTACTATCATAGTACAATTAACCATAGTAAATTAACCCCCGCCCGCCCCTCTGCGCCTGCGCCACGCCCCGACGATGCGACAAACAGTACTGAATTGTTAGCTAAAGTGAGCGTATCTAATTTCGTTGCAAAAGTTAATTGTTTGTCTACGGTTGCCCGACGCGATGGCCTATCATATCAGTTCATAACGGGAGTATGTAGCTATGCTTCGTGCGTACTTTTTGAGTGGAAAAGTCGCAAATGCAGCTGTGTACCCATGGACATCGTATTGTCAGTGTACAAAAGTGACCGGGTCAGTGTCAAACAGTGCATATTGGATGCTTTTGACAACGGTGGTGGACATTTCGAAGGACAATGGAAATACTTGTAAGTTTAGTAAATAATACGTACTTAAGTATATAATAATTTGATGCGGGCGGCTCAAAATTGGTCTGTGTTCTCCACACACCTTGAGGAAGGCCTATGTCCAGCAGTGGACGTCTCTAGGCTGACATGATGATGATAAAATAATTTGTAAAAAACAGATGATTCTAACTTCATAAATACGCCAAAATTACTCTTTTCTTTTAGTCCAGAACACCATCTTTTATTTTGATATTTGTTTGCTTTCTAATTTCATACCTCCGTATTAAATTACTTGTTAAACGATAAATTTTACCGGTCCTAAGCCCGAATGAAGTATGAAGGAGAGGGTAGAATTAACAAAATTAAAAATAACTACCCACATTTATTATTTTCCTTCATTTTATTTTCTATGGCTACCTACATCATAAGTGCGACAGAGAGAATGCGAATGAGCAGGATGGAATATTATCAATGAATTAGTGAATGGATTGTAAAATATGACTATGATTTAAGTGAGATTTTCTACAATAAACAAATGATAATAACTTTGCTCTTTATTGATATTATGAAATTCTTACGTCACATATATGATAATAATATCTTCGCTAATCTGTCCTTAAAGTTTTTGTACTAATTAAAAAATAGTGGTGTATAAAGATGAACTGAAAAATGCAAAGTATCTATATAATTCTACATAAGTATAAAGATCATGTCAATTGAGTTGTCTAGTGTAAGTGACCAACTATCCTTATCACTGAAATAATCATTCATAGTAAAATAACCTTTCTTCAGCAGCAGTCTTTTATTTTCATCATCATCAATTGTAATATACCTAATCTCAATATCATAAAGAAATACTACATCATAACTTTAAAGTGTTCTAAGGAAATTGACTGCTTGATTCAAATACCGGAACCAAAACACCCCAATTAATTGTCAGTTTTATGCAAATACCGGCTAATCTGTCTCGGTGCCTTAACAAAGCCGATAAATTCAGGGGTTGGCTACTTAACCCGACAGATTGAGACCATTGCATGATTATACTCCACAAGATATTATTTAAATTGCTCCCTTAAGAGCGGCTTCTGGAAAATTTGGATTTGCCAGTCAATATTGAAGTCAAGTTGGGTTGTCAAAATTTTACAGCGCACACAAATGTTACGGGCGACATTAAGTTTTCTTGAGTGGTTTCGTTATTGTGAATAAAATTATTCGTTATAAGTTATGGAAGACATCTCTTGAAATTAATCAAAGTAATAGTTTGGTGTCGTTTTTGGGTAGTTTATTGAAACAAAATTTCTATACAATAATGTATAGGTAAGCATAAATTGTTAATTTTAGATTTAGGGTGGTCATTGGTAATTTGGTATCCGCGGGCGGGATCTACTTGGTGATTATGAAATAAAGGTCATATTTATTTTGTAAATTCGTAAACGTAAACTGTGTACATTCACAGATTTGATTAACTTTCTGAGCCTTCGTATTTTGTGGCAAGAAATATATTCTTAAAAGGAAAAAAAACTTACATGAAGTAATAACTGCGTACATCAAATATTTTGCGAAACCAGATCCAGTAAGCTCAAGTCAGCTTAATTATATATTATTTTGTTTATCTTGAAATTCGTTTAAGAATATCTCTGGCTACGTAGGTATCATTTAAAATAAACTTTTTCGTTTATTCTTATTAGGCACCGGTTCATCGCTTTTGGATAGCATTATCATAAAGACTAATTTCAAACTATTACGAATTTTATGTGATGTTATTTACTCATTTTTTTAACCGCAACTTACTGGACTGGTCTTCAATCACCATTCTCCTAGCGTTCTCCCAGTTTCAACTGGGGTCCGCCTGCTAGTCTTACCGAATTCGGCTGAATATTAGCTTCTCCACAGAGCGACTGCCTGTCTAACTTCTGCAACCCAAAGGGATATCGATATTTCATGGTTTAGACTATTCTTCAATGTTGTAGTTACTTAAAACTATATAACTGTTTACAATAAGTCTTAATATTGAGTTGTTTTCAGAGGGGATCGCGCATGCTATATGAAACTTCCCTTTCTCAGCGATATCGAGGATACTACTGAGAAAGGGAAGTTTGATGTGAAACATATGTTTACTCCATCACTTGGTTCCAAATTCCATATTGACTAGATCGCAACTCTGGTGAAGGATTATTTACCACTACACCGAAAATAAATGGTGAGACAGAATACGAATTTCAAGACTGAATAGTTATTATCTCTATGTCTCGTTCTACTATGAGTTAACACAACAAAGTATCTCTCTACTCTTTCTGAGATATGCAAGTGTATATTTACACTTCATTCTGAAGTTTTCTCCGCAAAGTGCCGCTCGGTATGATATCGTCACCTTTGTACACGAGTTGCTGTTGAATGGATATTAGCTCTCGTTCAAGATATCTCGCGCAGACATTGGTATGAAGGCGAAAGGTTGATGACCTTAACTTAGTTGTTCATAAGATTTTACGACGAGAAACGATTGGATATGCGGATAGTTGACGTAAATATTGAAGATGATTGGAATATAAATTGAATTTGTTTTGATGGTGCTAATATTCGAAATAATGTTTCAAATATTCAAATCAAACAGCTAGTGTGGTGATACAAGCAGTTATGAAAAATAATTAACAGTAGTGAAAACTAAATATTTGTGCAGTGCGTTTCTTTTATCACGTCAGGATTAATTGAATAAGATTAATTAATTTTATATGCCTCTCTCCAAAAATGGGAATAATAACCCTTAGCTAGACGAGCTATTTCAAGCCACAAATATACACCCGTGGGGAAGCTAGGTCCCATAACCCTTAGCTACACACGCTATTTCAAGCCACAAATATACACCCATGGAGGAGCTGGGTCCCCATAACCCTTAGCTACACACGCTATTTCAAGCCACAAATATACAATCGTGGGGAGCTAGGTCCCATAATCCTTAGCTACACACGCAATTTCAAGCCACAAATATACATCCGTGGGGCAGCTTGGTCACCATAACCCTTAGCTACACACGCTATTTCAAGCCACAAATATACACTCGTGTGGGAGCTAGGTCCCCATAACCCTTGGCTATACACGCTATTTCAAGCCACAAATATACACTCGTGGGGGAGCTAGGTCCCATAAACCGTAGCTACACACGCTATTTCTAGCCACAAATATACACTGGTGGGGAAGCTAGGTCCCATAAACCTTAGCTACACACGCTATTTCAAGCTACAGATATACATTCGTGGGGGAGCTAGGTCCCCATAACCCTTAGCTACACACGCTATTTCAAGCCACAAATATATACTTGTAGGGAGCTAGGTCCCCATAACCCTTAGCTACACACACTATTTCAAGCCACAAATATACACCCGTGGGGGAGTTAGGTCACCGTAATCCTTAGCTACACACGCTATTTCAAGCCACAAATATACAGTCGTGGGGGAGTTAGGTCACCGTAATCCTTAGCTACACACGCTATTTCAAGCCACAAATATACAGTCGTGGGGAGCTAGGTCCCATAATTCTTAGCTACACACGCTATTTCAAGCCACAAATATACATCCGTAGGGCAGCTAGGTCAACATAATTCTTAGCTACACACGCTATTTCAAGCCACAAATATACAGTCGTGGGGAGCTAGGTCCCATAATCCTTAGCTACACACGCTATTTCAAGCCACAAATATACATCCGTGGGGCTGCTTGGTCACCATAACCCTTAGCTACACACGCTATTTCAAGCCACAAATATACACTCGTGGGGGAGCTAGGTCCCCATAACCCTTGGCTATACACGCTATTTCAAGCCACAAATATACATCCGTGGGGCTGCTTGGTCACCATAATCCTTAGCTTCACACGCTATTTCAAGCCACAAATATACACTCGTGGGGAAGCTAGGTACCATAAACCTTAGCTACACACGCTATTTCAAGCCACAAATATACACTCGTGGGGGAGCTTGGTCACCATAACCCTTAGCTACACGAGCTATTTCAAGCCACAAATATACAGTCGTGGGGAGCTAGGTCCCATAATCCTTAGCTACACACGCTATTTCAAGCCACAAATATACATCCGTGGGGCTGCTTGGTCACCATAACCCTTAGCTACACACGCTATTTCAAGCCACAAATATACACTCGTGGGGAGCTAGGTTCCCAATAAATTCGTTATTTATTTAATAGAGAATTAATTTTCACAAAGATTTATTTTCACAAAATGAATGAGAATTATTTATACAATATGAGAACGTGTCTTTTTTAAGTTAAATTCAAAAATGTCCATTTTCTGGCGTTTTAAGTAAATAAGTAACTTTTTCAAATAAATATAAAAATTAAACGATTCCTTTTTGTCTTTCAGACATATAACCAAAATTTAAAACAATAAAAATATTTTCAATAATTTATATAACACGTAAAATCACAATAGGTTTATTTATTGATCAATTGCATACATATTGCAGGCATATCCAGTATTTTTGTATAAAAAGGTCTCCTTATTTCGACCTAAATCGAAGTCTGTTTCAAAGAAAAGACTTTAAATCTATTAAAGATATTTTCCAAAAAAAATTTATTTCAGGATAAAAAATATATGTATACATATATATTATGTTCCGGAGTAATATGTATCTCGGGAATCACAAATGTCAGTTCAACCATTTTCCACATTATTGTTTACTCAATAATTTGTGATAAATAAGAAAGGTTATGAGTGATAGAACATTTTTTTTTTTTTTTGTTATCGGGTTGGAAAATCCTCATGGAGTCCCTCCACCCCGGGGGGAAGGACAGGACGAAGGGGACTGTCAGACTCTTACTGACTAAAAACCAACCCGTGCTCCTCATGTACCCATGTGTCGGAGGGTAGGGTTTCACCAAAGCATTCCTCGCTACCCCCCGACGGGTATTGGCCCGCTAGATGGTCAGGCGGGCCCCGAACGAAACCCCCTTGGCGGCGGATGAAGGTGTTGGGCTCCGCCGCCAAAACACCCAGCGGCCGCAGAGGATATTGAGGACGGCAACGCAACACCGCATCTCCTCTTCCTCTGCGGCCCCACCGCGACGCAACGATGGTGCGCCCCCATTTGGTCGCGGGAGATAGGGCGCGGGGCAACGCAACACCCACACGCCTCTCCTCCCGCCACCGCACCCGACTGCGAGGGACAGACAGAACTGTCCCCCGCACCCGCACCATGGGACGCATCCTACGCAGGCCTCTACCAAGCCCACGTGGAGCGTCCCCTCCCGGGATCCCGCTTAGCTTCACCGTGGGTGGCTTCTAACCCACGGTTACTGAGCCCCCCCACCACGACAAGGTGGAGATCCCACGGGGGGGTGAGTGATAGTACCTACTTTTAACTACCTAATCATACAAAACTGAAACGCGAACGGTTGTATTTCCAACTTGCCGCCATTTTTGGTAATGATATTTTGAAAATCGCTTTTCGTTATAATTTAAACAATGATCATGTCTTAACTATATTTTATAGAAAACAAGATTAGTTTCCGAGTATAATGATATATAATCTATATTATATATATTTATATAGTTTTGAGCGGTCATGTTCACGAGTTGCCAACATCAAAAGACGTAAGTTGATGCTCCTGTTTCACCACATTTACTTTGGGAGGCTGACCAAATGAACATCATTTATTGCTTGAGTACGATATCAATAACTATGGTTCTACCTATTGCATTGCGAACGTGGCAGTTAAAGTAAATGTAGAATCATCTAGTAATTTACTTAAATTTTTGACGTTCATAAGCGTCACTTTGTGGCCTAAATGAATAAATGATTTGGAATTTTGATTTTTTCTGAATTTTAATAAGTTTAGTGAAACTACGAGATTGCGTCGCTACACGTTTTTCAAAGCAGAGCTGTTGTCACTCTAACGCGCACGAAGTCAAACTTGTAGTAAATAATTGCCAGTGTTTTTTTTGCAAAAACTGTCTAGGAAAATGACAACCAATTACAATGCAGAATTGGAAAGAATATTCATACTTTGCAATACTGGGGCATAATCTTATTGGTGGAATTATTTTAACGTAATTTAAAAGTTGTGAAATATGGCGCTGTCGTTGCGAGACATACGTGTTTTCCGCAAGCACTGGACGGAACAAATTTTCCTGGGACATACGTATGTCCCGCCGGCGTCCCAGAGGTTACTCAGGCATAAATAGGAGCTTAAAATTTGTTCCAGCATTCGCTGATTTTACATACATACATACATACATACATAGACTCACGCCTGTTTCCCCGAAGGGGTAGGCAGAGGCATATTAAACGCCCACTTTTCGCCAGTGTTTTGATCCCACGTAATAGGTGGCGAGCCTATTGCCGCTTATCGGGATATTTTGTTTGCCAGAGCCTCGTTCGTTGATCGGCAGGTGCACCACTTGCAGGTGAGGTTAGCTTGGGACCCTAAGTTCTTGGTGGGAACCCTATGCACCCCCTAAGTTCTTGGTGGGAACCCTATGCACCTGACACTGATTTTAAAGCACTATAAAAAGTGTGCAACAGCAAGTTACATGTTTATAAGTACCAGACCGTCTGCAGCGGTTTTGATAAAACTGATACCACTACATTAAACAACCCAAAATTATTGCAACTCTCATGGAATCAGTCCAATTCCTACAGCTCTCCAAAAGTTCTTCAATGCTATATTTTTGTTGTACCTGCTTACAAGTGTCCAAAAGTTTCCGGGGACTGTGCCAGTAGAATTTGGCTTCTTCCTTATTTTGGAACTTATAAATTTATTGTTTACATTTTGAAATTAATTTCATTACAAAGTTTAGATTTGTCTTTTTTAAGTTTGGTTGACAACCGAGTGAGGAAGAATTGGATTTTATTGATGCTTGTTTATTTCATCCATTTTCGTTGTCATTATGTATACAGACACAGCCTCCGTGTTTCTTTGATTAATTAATGGAAGTGATTTTAAGATTTTAATAGGTTGTGAACTTCTTGTTTCACCATTTCGACGGGTTTTTGCAAATAACAAAGCAGGCAAAAAAACAATAAATTAAAATAATTTTTAATACCATGTAAGCATTCAGATACACGATACAACTACAAATTGTAGTTATTTATTTCATACACGTGACTGGCTGTAGCTATGTATTTTCTCTTGTTAAGTACGTAAGGTATCTGGTAAGCCTGCCTTTGTAGGTATATTGCCTTGCCACTGAGTATTTTATAAAATAAAATGTGAGTCAGAAGTACCCTTAACAGAAGAGCATGCATGAGAAACTTGATGGGAGTGAGTGAAGCAAGTGAGGTATGTCAGGATCGTTGCAAATGGCGTTCCGTAGTCTCTGCCTACCCCTCCGGGAAACAGGCGTGAGTCTATGTATGTATGTATGTATAAAATGTGAAGAGTTGAAGTGAATTTTGAGGGCAAAAAATACATTTATGTTTTAGTACTATTATATTACTCTACAATAGAGTAAAATATATTAGTCATACTAAAAATATCACCCTCATCTTCCGTAATAATGATGTAATATCCGTTACGTATGTTTACGATACCGTAATCATGCGTAAGAATGTTTGCATAGTTGCATACAAGAGTTTTGTCCTGGCGATGCCCACTCTCTAGTCTAACCAGAGGACCAAGACCTCTTAGTGGTTGGACTAGAAAGCGGTCCTAGGCCCACTGAGGTTCTAAGCAAAAAACATTCGCTTAGTGTAAAAATGTATGGAGAGGGCATACGCCTTTGTTATGTCGAAAACTAATAGCATGTATGTGTAAAACGAAAAGCTTACGTTACTAGGGCCAACGAAACGACATCCATCTACAAATCATACTGTAACAAACGCGCTTAACCTCGCAAACTGTCATACATTGCAAAGCATTGTAATCAAATACAATTCACCATCATTCTCTTGCCTTGGTCCCTTTTTATGTAGGGTCAACGGAGTATGTCCTTTGCTTCAATGCTTCTCTGTTTAATGTTCAATGTTCTCTGTGTGTCATCTACGAAATTTACTCCTTTCACTTTCATATTACACAGGTACCTATATCTGGAAATAAAAATGTGGTAAATAATGTCATAGAACACAGGACAAACTTCTTCACTTACAGAAGACACATAACTAATTTTTCCACTCATATATCACGGGGAAGTTTTGCTATCTCTATAACAAAGGTTTCAATAAGCCAACATTTGGTAGCAAAGAGTAATAAACACTAAATAGCGGTCGACAGAGATTGATCGTAAGTCGTTAGTAATTACAGAGAAGCCATAGAAGTGGTGAAATATATGAATATTACATTACTACGCCAAGGCTGATATATTAGCTTGTGGCTCGTAGTTACTAAATGGTTGACTTTGTGCCTGAAATTCATTGTTGCGCTTGAGAGTTTTTTAGGTATTTCGATTTGTTGTATAGGTAAGTGGTTAGTAAAAGTTGCTCATAGATTTCGTTGTAATGCTTTAAGGGTTTCTTTATGGTATTATCGATAGTACACTTCACACAGAAATAGTGGATTTTATTTTTCTCATTTCTATCTTTTACTCTCTACATTGTTATCTCTTCGAAATTAATTTTGAGTTTCGGGTGACCTTTCAAATATTTTGCTGCGAGTGGTGATTGAACCCAACTTATCGTCAGTCAGCGCAGTGCTATACTGAAGCGAGTGACTAAACCACTACGTCAATAGGAGAGTTTGGCTTGATTTGCAATGTTCATGGTTTCATGTCAAGTTTGCCATCATCAAACTTGATCACTTGCAAAAAGGGATAGTGAAATTTAGTATTCTTAACCCGTTACCAAACGAAGCAGAAGTTTGTTTTTTTTTCTGTTTTAGCAGTGATAGGGTTTGAAATGTCATGATTTCATAGATATATTGTGTAACTGACTAGTTATATTATCAATTTTCTCGTGGTTCTACGCCCTCGCATTTAGTGCCACTAAAGTTCTAAATTCATTAAGTGCCACTATAATTTTGTGTTTAGAGCGTTAGTGCCTAGTCTTTACCTATGAAATTGCCGTTTTTCATTTATCGTATTAAGCGTATTATTTTCTATATTTTTTAATTCTATTCATCAAAGTAATAACCTATGCAATCAATGCATCTTTGCCAACACATTGGTAGCTTATTGATGCCCTTATTGAAGAAATCAGCTGGACGGGAGGCAACAAATTCTTCAAAGGCATTTTGTACTGCCTTGCCAATTTGACGCAAATGGACCAATATTGTTTTGATGCTAACTAATGCTGATTTAGCAGCAGCTTTCGACCTGCTGCTAAATCAGACGTAGATTGAGTATCATCAGGTTCCACAATCGCCTTTAATTTGTCGTTGTCGACCAAAGTTTTTGGATGACCACGGGGTTCATTTTTCAGGTCAACATTTCCAGAACCGAGGCGGGCAAACCAATAACGGGTGGTGCGTTCCTCAGTAGTGTTCGCACCGTAAACGTCGTTGATGTTGCGTGCCGCTTTGCTGCCACGATGGTACTCGTACTCCACAATTATTCGAATTTTTTACGTATCCATAATGACGAAAAATGTTGGAATGCGATTAAAACGTAACACTAACTATTAAAAAAATGACGATTTTACAAAAGAGAATTGCATATTTTTTAAATAAAATTAATTTGAAATTAGAAATATCAGCCAAAAAAGAAAAATGTTTTGATTTGAAATGGCCAGTACAGCAGAACGGCAGTTTCTTAGGTAAAGGCCTATTATTTCATTATAGTCTGAAAAGTAATATAAAAACCAAAGAAAAATCCAGAGCTCAATATAGTATAGACAACCAATTCTTAATAGTAATTTATTACGAAAGGATCGTCATTAATAACCCTCATTATTTATAAGTTATTATGTGGCAATAAACATAAATATTTTGTATCGTCTGGCTGTCTGTCTATCAATCAATTACGAACTCTGTTCTCAGAAATATGCATTAGAAGCAACCAAAAGAAAATGTTTTCTTTATAATTATAAAGTACTTAACTGTTTTCTTATTATCTGCGGGTTCAACGTATTGGTATTGAAGTATGATTTTTTAAGTTTTTTATTAATTTCACACTAAGAGCAGCTCAACGCCCATAAAATAAACATTTTATAAAAATGAAACTGGGCTATTACGTGATGAAAACCTCTTAATGTGGGTCTCCTGCCACCTCTCTAAGTTAAATACACTTCAAAGATGAATTTGGAGCCTGGTGGAAGGAATGTATACAACTCACGAAATTCGGTCTACACACTATAAAGCACCGCGGTGTCCTCCACTTTCCTTAGTGCTGGAGTCACGCGAATCGTCTCATAGCGTGACTTGGCAAGCCATTCGTCAAAAGTTGGTAAGGTTGCTTGCAAAGGTCACTACTTGGATGGAGGACCACGTGTGGCATTTATATTAGGGCGCTACCGTGCTTCGGAGGGTACAAAAATCGTTATCTAGGAGGCCTTTAGGCGCTCTTTTCGAAACTCCGACACAGAGTCAGTCAGACAAACACGACAAAACAAACTGCAACATGGGGCCTTTCCCCAGATTTTATTTATAATATTTATCATTCTCTCTTTCTGTCTGCGAATATAGTTATGCCTTAAGCCACCCCATAAAAAAATCCCTCTACAAATATCTTTTTTTGCGAAAAGGTAAGGATTTCTTGAGAAATCGTCACGTATTATTATTACCGTTACCTACCAAGTCTTGTGGCGATTTGTAAGAGTAACGTGATCATTTGTTAGAACGTCGTCAGCTCGCACAGGCATCGCTCAAGCAAATGTTGCTATGTACCTCTTTATATAAGGAAAGTGATTGGAGTTCTTTCTTTTAGTTGGGGAGTTTTAGTGACTTATGTGAGGTTTTGTGATGTCTTCTTAAACGTTATAGTGTCGGACTTGCGTCTACTACATTTTCATGGAATTGTGGGTGTGTAGTTCATCTGTACCTATCCCTTCGGGGGTACACGCGTGAGACTATGTGAGACTATAATAGGAGAAGCTTCATATAGAGTTATTCAGGTAATCGTTATCATAATGTAACACTGACAAATGACAAGAGACTGAAAATATTACGAAAATGTCGTACTTTTCTACACCAGCACACGATTCAAGACAAAAGAATGACAAAAATGTTTCTTGCCTTCTCCGAATCTTAAAGAAAAGAAACATTTTCTTTACAGGGATTCGCCAAAAGCTTTATATTTATAACCTAGGTCCGGCACCCATTGACTGAATTTGATTTTACGAGTACGACTCGGCAAGACATTTCTTTTGACAAAGAAAAATATAATTTACCTAGCTGTTTCCTCGAATTTTATTGTAAGAAGCCAATTGTGATTTTAAACCATACATTTTGACGCATATATTTTCATAAACCTAAACGGCCAGACCAATTTTTATGAAAATTATAATTATTTAAGAAGTCTTCTTACGTAAAATAAATATAATTACGTATTAGAAGTCAGCCTTATATATTGAAAACAATCATGTTTGCCACCCCGGCAATTATTTATTCTGAATGTTTCAGAATTTTTAAGTGTGTAGATACTATGCAGCGAACGAAGGTAATTACACAATTTTAATTTTATTGTCATGTACCTAAGTTGTTGTTTTCTTTGTCACGAAAAGTACTTTGCCGTGCCGTACCGTGCCTTCAATAGGCGTCGAGCTTTATAACTCCTTGTTAAGTTCGCTTTGGTGACTCACTTCACGCAAACGTTTCTCTTCTCATTTCGCTAAGTGTATTGCTCTTAAAGAAGAATTTATTGCGACGGTATGCTGAGAAGTCTTTCAAGAGTTCCTTTTTAAGGTCTGATGTAAATTTTAATTTATTAACTTGGCCATCTGGTTTATGCTTGTCTTGCTTAATTTTGGCCCTAAATACTGAAAGCGGTATTACAATTGATAGTACCTACCTATAACTGTAAGAGATATCTGCGTCTTTTTCCACTTGCTTATTACGGCAAAACGTAATTGGAAGTCGTGTTTCGTTTTCATTTGCATATTTCTGTCGACGTTCCTATTTACTTGGTTATTTTGTTTCGGAACTTATGTAGCCTTTTCAGCGCCTCTATGTAAATGAGAAAAGACTTTAGTAACAACACTGATTGTAATATTTTGTTAACGTTCATTTTACATGTTTAGATCTCCCTTGAAATATTTTCTATTACTTTTTATTTTTCGCCTGTCATACTTATGGTGCGCGATAACCAGGACAGTCGGATGATGATATTATGTGCATAACTTTGTAGTTTTAATCAATAAACGACCGTACAAATATTTTGCACTACCACCCCGAAGAAATTAGAATAGAAAGAAACGATATGCACCTACAAAGTAAGTTTATAGGTATACAGAGAAAGTAGGAATCGTATTTATCATGTCTTGTATTAATGGCCTTAACCTTCTTGTGCATACTTTATGTTTCTTAGACATGTATACAAGACAGACATTATTTTATTTATGTTTCGCGTCTTTGCAATGCGTACACCGAGACACAAACTGCTGAAAGCATACTACACTAATTAACAGTACAAAACAACTAATTGATACGGCCACTAAGCCAACATATCTTTGTTTCATTACCAAAGTAATGATACAATGGCAAAAGTAATTAAGTCATAAGAATATCGTTATATAAATCAGAACATTAATGTGTACCACTGGCAAACGGCCAGACACTTAATGTAATTGTTCATATATCGAACCTTGTCATGTATACCATGCTTTTTGGCAGAAAAACTGCTATAAGATTACGGATTTTATAAGACAGAATATGGGTTGTATTTTTTGGAACTAATCACATTATGCTGTTATGATACTCAGGTGTCATGGAGCATGCAGACATGGAGTCCCATAATAAAAGTCATCATGCCAATAGAATATCAATAATAATGACATGATGGATCCTACCTTGAAGCCTTAGAGAATAGCTATTTCAGAATAGGTTATTCTGATACCTGTGTTCACTGTATCAGGTACTTACCGGTTCTATGGAGAGAGACAGAAATAGGTGCATTCTAGGTACCTAGCTTATGTAATTACCTTATTCTGTTACTCGATTATGATCGACGCTGGAGCAATGAGTATTGATTATTGTAGCCCAATTGTCATGCAAGTTATTTTAGCTATTACCCAAACCCATAACGATATTCCATGGTCCAGTTCAGTTACATTTATACAGGGGTACTTACTCCATATAACGACTGCAGTCTGCAAGCGTGCATTAGTCTGACAAATTAAGAACCTAGGTTTTTATTATATTGCTCTGCGGGTGGTTACACTTATGCACTGTTGTTGGACCAGCATGATAGTTATCAGAGTAAATTAATGATTATGATACGGTCAATATAGATTGCCAAGGGCAAAATTAAGGACTGACTCTGTTGGGAGAGGCCTATGTCCAGCAGTGGACTGCAATAGGCTGATTGATTGAAGTAAGTACTGGAAAGCCACAATCACTCGTTAGACCTCATTGCTTGATTAACTAGTACCCCATTACATGCCGATCAGATAGTGTTTAAATACCAAACATTTGATTTTTTAATTCAATTTTTACATCCATGGTATATTTTTGCTCTACGGCGCGTGGATCACGTTTTTAGCCAAAATAATTATATATTTTTTATTATGGATTTGACCGACAAGCGTTAATAGACACGTTCGGCTGTAGCAACTATGTGCTGTCATTCATATAGTCTCACAGAGCCTTATTGGAATAAAATGGGGAATTAATTTTCCGGTACAGTATTCTGTTAGGGCTGTTCCAAACGAGTGAAATATATGTCGCTAATTCCATTCTGCGTCTTTTACATTTTAAAGTTCTTGTAAAGTTTTGGTTTGTCCCTGACGATATCGTGAGTTGCCTGCCCGCACTTTTTTATGTTTGTATTTCCATTGCACTACGTTGGTTCAGTAAAGAGAAAGAAGTGACCGCTGGTTGAATGGATCTGGACTATGATTACATGATTAGCTTGGATTATCATATATTTGCCGAGCATGCCAATCGATATAAGACGTCTTCGATCATCATTCACGATTAAAATGCATCCTTCATCTAACGTCTCGTCTAAGAGATGAAATCTCTAAACAAATATTGATAAAAAATTGTCTGCTTCTTAATTTTTGTATCATGAAAAATCGACTACTTAGCTAAAGTACTAGTTATTTTTATAAAAACATGCTTTTGAAACTATTTTCAAGTAGGTGCTATTATATTTTTTATTCTGAAGGCTGTCTGATCGATGCTAATTGATTGTTTAATTCAAAGCAATCAGGGTCTTTTTTTATCTTGTTAAATTTAATTCGAATTTCAAATCAGTGCTAATATATATGAATTATTTATTAAATAAATTGCCCTATAGATAGATTTATGTTAGTACCTTAAAGCTAACGTTACACAGTTTTTCTAGGGGTTATTTTTGTGATCTATCAGCAACTTGTTGTCCAGTAATCAGCAATTGCATACTTCGCTGCAATAGAAAATTCATAGTAATAAGACCTCCTTATCACGCAGTTCATTATGAAAGCAGAGTGCCGTACCACGAGCTGAACGTGTCGATAAATCAGTGCACGCACACTTATGTACGGCTTGACGCCGTGGCGGCGTTGGTCAAATGCGGTATTAGCGGTGAATCACAACCATTTTCCCATAACTATGACTGATGTAAAGCGCTCCAATTGTCAGGCTCATTTTTTTATATTGAGATATCACCATTTAAACCGTTGTCAAATACCCTGTTAATTTCTTTAGTTTTGAAACGCATAATTTAAAACATTTAATTTTGATATTAAGTCAAAGTCAAAATAATTTATTAATTTAGATCACAAAGTGACACTTAATAATGTCAAATTTAAAACATTATTACTTTAACCTTCTACATTTACATTTACTGCCACGTTCGCAAAGCAAGGGCGTAGAACCATGAGAAAGAATGGGCAGTAAAAATCACGGTCACTCTATTTCATCGCCAGGTTTTTAATAATACATAACTAAAACTTTTGTAAAGTGCTGCAACTGTTACACCTTCTATTTTACTTGTATAATACTCAAGCATAATCAAGTTAAATTTTGATGTTCATTTAGTAAGCCTCCTGAACATAGACATGGTGAAACAGGAGCACTAACATTATGCACCTAACAATGCAGGCAATCCGCACTAATAATCAGAACCATGATGGCAATGATGCAGTTAAATATCAAAATTGAATACCAGCCCATAAGACCGCCATCGACCAGTCATCGCAAGTAGCACCCGTTCACGAGTATGAGGCATGGCGAGTATTGACGGTACACTCGTGTGTATTTTATTCCAGTCCATCTTTCGATATTCCGTGAAGCGTTCATTTTCCTTAGTCAATAGATCCATGAGTATAACTTATACTTAAACGAAATATAGTCAGGGTCAGAAGTACTTTCCTTTCCGGAACTAAATCTTCGGTATAAGATTTTGAATATTGTGTATGAAATGGATATTCCAAGGCCAAAGGATAATGCCAGATTATTAAGATGCTTTTACATATCGTTATATCCGACTACTCTATAACCGAAGGCCTTTATTTTTAAATTATTCATTACATTTTATTACTCAAGATTGTGAATCACTTTTTGATATTGATCCGAATTAAATTGCTATTGAGATTAAATATGTACACGAATATTAATATATTCTTAAAAAAAGGTCATAAAATATACTAGCTTGGCTTGTATTGTAGCCATTTAAAACTAATTGAGAAAATTACGTTGGTATTCGAAAAACGTGGGATTAGTTTTCTTTAAAAAACGGTGCAAATTCATTTCATCACAGTACAGACCTGGTTTCATAACTCATGCGTGAACAAGAACATATTACAAGGCTCTCTGGCTTGCTCATCCTCGAAAGCCTGTTATATATATATATATATATAATGAGTTGAAATGAGTTTTATGAGCCGAAAAAGAATTCTTAATATGAATAGTTTTTTTGTTAGTTTATTTATTTGCTATAGCTATGTACCTTGTCAAGGTCATGTCAGATGAAAGACGTTTTCTACTTTCTGCTGAACAAAGACAAAATCGGTGTGTCCGAACACCCTTGAAGGACATAAAGGCTGTTCAGACACACTGATCTTGAGTAGATCACTTACCACATCCACTTTGCCGTGGCCGCCACTTCAGAAGCTTTCAGTCTCAGCGGCAATCGATTAAATTGGTATTAGTCGCTTGCTAAACGGTGAAAGAAAGCATCGTGAGGAAATTTGCATGTCTCAGAATTCTTCATAAATTTCTCGAAAGACATCCGGCTCCACATGTTTGTCGCAAACCTGCACGTGCCCAGCGTGGTGGACTATGACGTAATCCTTCTCATATTGAGCAGAACCCTGTGCTAAACTTGTTTATAATCTGACCTACTGACAGATTATAAGCAAGTCATAATACCTGCTTAAAATCTAATACAAAAAAGGTAATATCTTCCTCCTAGCGTTATCTCAGTTAGAACCTGGGGTCCGCTTTCTAGTCTAACCGGATTTGACTGTATATTAGCTTTTCCACAGAGCGACTGCCTGTTTGACCTCCGCAACCCAAAGGGATAGCTAGATTCCATGGTTTAGACTAGTGTCAGTTTATTCATAGGTACTGGCTCCCTATAATGACTGTCAAAGATCTTCATAACAACCGTGACCGACGGCTTAACGTGCTCTCCGAGGCACAGGGCAAGCGATAATTTACAATTCAATACGCATATAGCTCCGAAAGTCATTGGTGCGCGCCGTGGATTCGAACCTTCTGCATGGCAGTCTGTTGGTATCTCCACTTGGCTGCCCACAAAAATACGTAATATATAGAATATAATATAATAATATCGATGCCTTCCGGCCAAAAGGGGGTAGGCGACCTTTTTTTTCGAAATTGACTTATATATATGGTTAGATTCGGTTTTTTTTTCTGCGTCTAATGGTCTAAGTTTCGTGGCTCTAGGAAAAACTTTTTGTCGCTTAGGCGGTAAAAGAATTGAGGTTCTAACACCAAGTTTTTCGTCATAAACGACAGTTATTTTTGGTGTATTTTGTATTATGGTGGTTGGATAAAAATAATATTTCAAAACTGTGAGATAAGCAATTTTGGCTTTGATAATTTTTTTCTTTACTTGAACGTTAAGCAGTTTGGGCTGTAAATACTTTTTTGGAAAAAATACGTTAATCAAATTTTACTTGAATCTTTGTGTACCATACTTTCGGTAAGGTTATTAGGGCAGTTTCATTGGATAAAATATTTGTCATTTATTACATTTAGGTCTTATTTCCGTGACTTTATTTGGCGCTTATTTTTATTTTCCCTAGTCACCAAATCAATCATCAAAGGCGCTTAGGATAAATCATCCAAATGAATGTCGCCTTACATTGCTGCTTACCCTTTTTTCCCTCCCAAAAAACATATCTGGTATGGTGGTTGGATAACAAGGTAAATCAAAGGTTTGGCGCTTAGCTTACAGAAAAATGACAAACATCATCGGTTATCTCACTCTTTCGTTTGAACAAAATGTCGTTAGCGTTGCACAGCGAACATTAAGTGTCTAAACAACCGCGGCGTAAGCACCCCTGTGCTTGCGAGTCCGTTTGGCGCGAAGTTTTTCGAAGGAAATAAAACGGTAAGATTATTTTAATAGACTTTTATATTCATCTATAATAAAATTGTGTATTCTAATTAGTTATTTTAAGTTTTATAGGTAAGAAGTCATTATTTTGCTATCTTGTTCAGACAATACTGAATGGTTAAAAAAGTACCTACAGAGTTTTTGTTGGCTAGCCTGGCTTAGGATCATAATCAAGGGTTCGAATCCCAGGTTGGGCCAGCAAGGAATTATTGGATTTTTTGAAAAATTCTCAGTAACAGTCAAGAGTTAATCCTGCGACTGATATGACTCTGTTGTGTCGAATTGCCTATGGGACTATGAGAGTGAGAGAATAAAAACTGCACGTTTGTTTTGCACATATATCAGCGCACGTTAGGAGGTTCATCTTTTGCAAATTGTTATTCTGCCTCAAGATTTGCCACCGTGACTAATTTAACATGTGTTCACATCATTGTTTTATCGATTGAGTGAATGCATGGGTGAGTGCGAATGAATGGATACACGGCAAAAGCGATGGTAAGAACCCTCTTTGTGGAGTGGCTGGAGTCCGCCACGGTGTTCTCACCTTCTGCCTGACGCATGTCTTCACCGGACACGGTAGTTTTGGGTAGTTTCTTTGCTGTGGAGGACTCCCCCGGCAACGGACGTCGCGAGGCGAGTAACGGCAACTATAGACGTGGACATGCGGATGACGAGGACCAAATGCCTACCGTCATACCTAAAAGTGGTCCTTAGGTATGAAATTTTAAGTTTATATTTTTTTGTCATACCTAAAATGTCAGCATGAATGTATAATGCAAGACTAACTTACAATGAGTAACAATTGTTATGTTACATTTTCTAAAATAAAGACTGATTGAGCACAATTTCTCTTTTTTTTAGTTCATACCTTCGTCGGTTAGCCAGTTTAAAAACTTATAAAAGTCTAATGTATGTATGTAAGTATGTATGTATAATTTTATAAGAATTAATCACAATGTGCTTTCGCGTTGTGTTAAAGAGCTTATTGTATTTTTTATAGATAATTAACTTATTATAATTTCCTTGTTCTTCTGACATTAACCAATAGCCGGTTATGTCATATTGGCTCCACTTGATGTACAGAAAAAGCACAGGTATGCACTTTTTCTTCAACAGAAATAAAATAAATGGTGCAGTTAAATCATTTGGGTTGGAACTCATTAATTGAGTTGTTTTAATTTACGACGTTTTTTTCTGTTAGTATAATTTGGAACATTTGAGGGTAAGCGACAGCAAATAGTGTTAGGAGTGTGATTTGTTTTAATTAACAATGTCATTTCGTAGAGACCTAATCAAAAACTATAATGGTTAAATTTTGAAACTTTTGGAACGTACCGAAAATTTTCTATGATTTTTTTTCACTTATTTTGAACTTTAAACTACTCTTGCTTCCTACGTTAGCCTCTTTTGGCCGTAAGGCGTCGATATATAATATGAGTAAAGTTAAAGGGCAGCGAGATCTGTTTTTCTTTTAAACTTTGTATTATATGAATTCATACGAATACTTTTTTAACACTTTAACCCTTTGTACGATCCGTAGGCGTATGTAATCGTTGAGATTTAAATAATATACACGAAGTTGTTCCATAACACTTATTTAAATATATGAAGTACAAAAATATACTTAACTTCTTATGATCACAAAGCTACAGACGGATTCCCTTTGAGACAGTAGGGTTTGCAAGCGTACCCTTGAGAACTTTTGTCACAGTTGCACTTTATGTAGAAGTATGATCACTGCTTTTATTATTATTTCAAGTGGAGCATTCACATTGCCGTTATTTTTAATTTTTTAACAATTATCTATGGAGATACCGAGGTTTTTTTTGTGATGCTCTCTTCTTCGAATTACTTACTTTACTTAGATTTGCACTCCTTTATGATTTTCCCGAGGTAATAAGTAAAATGGCTTTTATATTTCCAGTGAAGATTTTCTACGGTAAACGCCTTTAGCTTGTTTTCTACTATTTCCTATAAAAGTTACCTTACTAGGATTACGTTCGTATTTAGAAAAGCTTTCTATTTGCTTCCATTAACGCTAAAAGTGTTATAAATCATCTTTATTCATGCAGCCACCATACATTCACACTGAAACGCACGAATGTTCCGTAGGAAAAACGTTTGTATTTTTAGTTTTTGCAAATGCTCTTTGTTATTTTCGGTACAAACAGCTAATGGTTCAGTACAATGACCGAGTAATAAAAATAAAATGAAAAGTTTTGGCGGGAGTTTCCTATTTTTGGGGTTGTTCTCCACATATGGTTACACTCGGAACTAATAATAATTGGATGCTCTTGTCGTAAGTGCCTTTGTATTCTACATATGCGACTGTTCTTAAGTTTAATCGCTGGGTTAAACTGTGTTGCTTACATTTTCAAAGTTTGTTTCAAGTGCTTGGGTCCAGTGGGTAGTGACTCAGCCGGGACGTGGGTTAGATTTCCACCCAGGATGAATATTTGTATGCTGAGCGCGATTCCGTATTCTTAATCCGTGTGGTGACGGATTAAGAATACGGAATGTCACCACCCCATATCATCCCATGGGTGTCGTAAGAGCCGACAGAGGGAGCATATTATGCAGAGTACAGCACTGTAAGAGAAGGAAAACTTGATACAAACCCTCTACTAACCCGTTTGGCCAGCGTGGTATAGTAGGCCAATACCTCCTTTCAAAGGAGAGGCCTAGTCCAGTAGTGGATTGTTAAAGGCTGATGATGTGTGAGCGCGATTATTTGTTCTCGGTGTAATTTTCTATAACATGTATGTATTTAGGAATGTTTCAGTGTGTTAATTGTCTTATTGTCCTATGGTAATAAGACAACTAATACATTGCATCTGAATAAAAATTAGGCTGAACTTGGACTATTACAAGTTCTGGCAAATTTTTTATCAAATGACCGTGAGTATACTGTCCCAAGTTATTGTATACCTAGATAATAAAATTATACTATAACTTGGTTTTAAGAGTGGCATAGGTTTCTTGCAGGATCCCTTTATAAACATACTCAATGTGTCTGATGCTGAGCATTTTTTAGCTTCGAAACATCTTAAAACATGTCCCAAAGATAGGGGAGAATCAGCTAACAAATGTCTTTCAAATAAATACCATTTTTTTTTATCATAACAATCTTACTGTATTTTTTGCTACAGGTTTAGCCTTATATTTGTGCGTTATCAACCTTTGAGTCCAAATTTCCTGTTGATGAAGACTGGAACATTTTGACATTCCTGTAGTTAAAATTGGGATCTTCAAAACCTGAAGATCATTTTATTAGATGTTATGTATTAATCCGCCCTTGTAATTTGACATTTCTGCGGTCAATAACAAAAATATACCTACTGCACCAAAATATAGGTGGTTTCTAACACCCGATATCAATGACATCTTATTACCATATCAAACCTTAACATCACAGGAAAACTCACCAAAAACCACTTCTTAACACACACCATATTATTATTCATAACTCTTTCACACACATGGCCCATAAAATTGAACGCACTTATGGGAGAATGCCGACGAAGACACGCCCAATGGCATCGTACTACTATGTTCTGTATCGTGAGAAATGGATAAATAATACGAGTAAAGGATGAGTTTGGGTGCCGATGAAAACACGTAAGGATATAAAAATAATTCTTCAGTCGACGTTTTGACATTGAATTGATGGTGAAGTTATTACGAGCGGTAGCGATTTTGACAAATACGCGAAGAAACGTTATGGTTTGTAAGTGATCAATTTCACCTCAAGAATTGAGGATGCAGCTAGGCCTGAATTTTTTTATTTAACTGTTTCTGCTTGATCCCGTGGGAACTTCGGCAAATCCCTTCTTAGTGCACTCCTACGGTCTGTAAAGAAGATACACGTCAAATTCAACTTCTTGCACCCAAACGTTTTGGCTGTGCGTTGTCAGCCATTCGGCCAGTAACGAAAGAATATTATATAATACAGATTCCTAGAAATTACGTGAAAACTAAAGATCATCGAATAGCATCACATTGAATAGACAATAGTCAAAGATATTAATGACAACCGGGACTCGGCGGCATTGACTCTGCTATGATGTAAGCAACTATTTGGCCTTGCCCATTTTCGGTACGAATTTTTATTACATAAGGTATACCTTACGTGACCGATACTGAATGAGTCACCCATAGGCTAAACTCTTTTTGCCAGTGAAGTAGCCTAGACCCAGCTAGATGGGTTCGAATTTTGACACAGGTAGTTTATACGCGTGAGCTATTTACATCAGATAGTTTTGTTTGTTTTTTTATTCGTGTGAGTGTGTGGCCAACTCTAGTGTCGGAGTTTTTCAGACCGCCTGAAGGCCTCCGACATGGCCTAACGATTCTTATCCTGAGACATGAACCGGGACCGACAGCTACGTGCCCTCCGAAGCACGGTAGCGCTCAGATGTAAATGCCACACTTGGTCAACCATTCAAGTGGTAACCTGTGCAAGCGTTGCTTAACTTTGCCGATCTGTTACGAACGGCAAGCCAAGTCTCGCTATGAGCGGTACATCAGATAATCATATTAAATGGCATTGATCGTGTTCAATGTGAGTACTCCAATAATACTTGAAGGATTTTTCACGACAAACAATAAAAGTGGGCTACTGATTTGACTACATTTACAATGTAAAATAACTTCTCAAAATCAATGTTTAATTAGCTAGTTAGCCTTCGGTACCCGAAGGTCCTCTACTTCTTCTTTGTGTTAGCAATACCAGTCCGATTCCTTAATAGCCATGAATTGCTATCTCACTCTCTCCTCTTGACACAAAAACAGCATATTGTGTAATACATCTTTTGAATAATTCAAGGGCGTCAGTTGGCGAATAGCCGGCTCAGTTGAGTACTGTTAAATCTACACGGTTCAGGTAGGTACATTGTCTCGTATTTACATATGGCGAGTAAATTGGTCCAGTCGGTGCAGTTTTTAGGTGTGAATTTTTATCCTATATTTCAGTTATTTAATAGATGTAGTATATAAAAAAACGCAGTAGGAATTGTAAGAAAATTAAAATTTCGGTATAATATTAGTTCTTTTCATTCTAGATTCAAAATAATTTAAGCATGGTATGTTTATGCATTTTTTATATTCTTAAATATATGCATAGTTCATATATTTTGACTGCCTCGTTGGTCTCGCGGCATAAATGTGCGCGTGGGATTGGGAGAGCTATTTTATTTTATTCTTATAAGAAAACTAACAGCTAACAGAATATTACATAATCATAGAGGTAAATAACATTGTTGTAACAGAATTAGGTCCAGACCCATAATAAACGGCAACACATCTCAGCGCTGTTTGCTAATCTAGTTGTAAGTAATAGATCAATGTACATAATACAATATTAGCAGAAGGTCAATTACAAGTTTTTACACATGAACAGAATAATATTGCAACATGCACGTACACAGTGATATTATAATAATTATTTATTTCATTTATTTATTTTTACACTTCTGCAAAATGTATGCAAAGGCGGACTTAATGCTATATAGCATTTTCCGCCAGTCAACCTTAGGGTGATGCAGAGAAGAGTGTGGCAGGTGTATAAAATATATAAAACTTGATATTAATTTTCAATCATATATTATATAAATAAATTAAGAAAAAATATATACATAAGTACATATCACACAAAACATAACATGAAAGATTTTTATTATGTCTTATCTTCAATTAACAGTTTCATATAGTGCTGGCGCACTTTAGACTTAAACGTGAACCGGTTAGCCGACATCCTGATCTCGAGAGGGAGCGCATTCCAGAGGAGAATAGATTGAACATTGAAAGAAGAATGAACAAGACTTGAGCTATGAAAGGGACATGAAAGAAGAGAATTGTGAGAAGAGCGAAGATTTCTATCATGGTTAGAGCAACCGTATTGAAAATGCGGAGTTAGATACCTAGCGCTATTAGGATAATGAAGTAAAGAGTAAAGTGTAGACAACGCCCGCATATTGCGACGCTGTCGGATAGGTAACCATGATAGCTGAGTACGATATGCTGACACATGGTCGTACTTTCGGAGGTTGAAAACGAACTGAATGCAATTATTGAGAAGTTGGTCTAGTTTGTTGAGCAGATCTGCATTCAGGTCGAAATAACACACATCACCATAGTCGATTATAGGTAAAACCAAAGTCTGTACAAGCATTGTCTTTGTCTTGGCAGGAAGGAAGTTCTTAACGCGGTACAGAGAACGTAGGACACCAGTTACTTTTTGGCAATCATTTGTGATCTGGGGTTGCCAGCTGAATGTGGAATCAAGGTGTATGCCGAGATCTTTGACGGTAGGGCTCAGAGGTATGTTGATGCTATTAAATATGACAGGTGGTAGCGATGCCAAGTCCAGCCTGCTGATTATTCTTGGGCTCCCAATGATAATTGCTTGGCATTTAACAGGATTTACGCATAAGCCATACTTTTCTGACCAGTTTTGAATCACCGCTAAGTCCCGGTTTACAGCTTCAAACGCATTCGACAAATCCTCAATAGTAGCATGCGAGTGTACTTGCATGTACATCATTTGTATCATTTGTATGTTTTTATTTGTTTGTTGCCGATGATCTGCAGCTATAGCTGCAGATCATCGGCGTACAAATGATACGAACACTGAAGATCCAGGGTTAAGAGATTAATAAAGAGTGAAAATAAAAGAGGATATAGTATGCCGCCTTGTGGAACACCAGCCTCGAGGTCTCGCCAACTCGATGAGGAGTCATCGATTCTGACCGACTGCTGGCGTCCACGAAGATATGAAGAGAACTGTTCCAGTGCTTTGGAGGAGATCATAAGATAGGATAGGATAGATAGGGATATCGTGACTGACGGTATTGAAGGCGTTTGAGAATTCAACCAAGACCAGCACAGTGATCTTGGTATCCTCCACGCCCGCCCTTATATCGCCAGTCAGTTTAAGCATAGCGGAGACAGTGCTATGCCCGGGTCTAAACCCCGATTGGAAAGGACTGAGGACATTGTTTTCATACACAAACTGAGACAGTTGTTTATGAACACAAGCCTCAAGGACTTTGGAAAGGAAAGGGAGGATAGATATAGGTCGGAAGTGGTTGGAGAGAACATAGGCCTTGCGCCAAATCTCCGGAAATTGCCCAGAGTCAAGGGAGTGGTTAATGATGTAGGTAATAGCAGGAAGTACATGGTCTAAAATGTTGACAATCATGTAACGGCTGACATGATCACAGCGAACCGCTTTTGATTTAATGGAGAAGATAATCTTTTTAATCTCCGCCTCAGCAACTGGAGAAAAATTGAAAGGGGTTATATTAGGGCGAGCTAAGAAATCAATGTAGTCTACCGTTCGTCTCATAGTCTGGCGATTAAACTGTGGTGTAGAAACAAAATGAATGTATATATCATCCAGACTAAGATCTCGCGGCGGATCTATATGACTTGCTTTGCCGATACCCAGAGTTCCTAAGAATTTCTAGATATCGGCGGGGAGGAGGAAGAAATATTACTAAAAATGTGGCAGCGTGTAGCATTCCGTATCATTTGATTGCAGCGATTCCTAGCCACTTTGTAAAGGACCCAGTTCTCATCACAACGATCCCGTTTGAATTTGCGAAAAGCTCGGTCCCTAAGTCTCATCGCCATCTGAACGCCTCGTGTCAACCATGGTGCAGGAGGTCACTTTAATTTAATTTTCCTCATTGGAGCATGAACATCATATAACTTTAGAACGATTTCATTGAAGATGTTAACTTTAGCATCAATAGTAGCAGCAGCCTCCAGAGGCACCCAATCAATTTTCGACGCATCCATATCAGCCAAATGACGTCCACTGCAAGACATAGGGCTCCCCCAAGGTTTTCCACACTGACCGGTCTTGAGCCGCCCGCATCCAACCGCCTCCCGCGGTCTTGACGAGATCGTCGGTCCACCTTGCGGGGGGCCTACCTCTGCTGCGTCGTCCGGTACGTGGCCGCCACTCCAGAACCTTTCTGCCCCAACGGCCATCGGTACTTCGAGCTATGTGCCCTGCCCACTGTCACTTCAACTTGGCTATTCGGAGAGCTATGCCGGCGACTTTGGTTCTACTGCGGATCTCCTCATTTCTGATTCGATCTCGCAGGGTAACTCCAAGCATAGCTCTCTCCATCGCCCTCTGAGTGACCTTGAGCCTTCTGATAAGGCCCATAGTGAGCGACCACGTCTCTGATCCGTAAGTCATCACTGGCAACACACACTGGTCAAAGACTTTCGTCTTGAGACACTGCGGGATATCGGACGAGAAGATATGTCGTAGCTTCCCGAACGCTGTCCAACCGAGTTGGATTCAACAATTGACCTCTTTCTCGAAGTTGGACCTACCTAATTGGACTACTTGTCCCAGGTAGATATACTTGTCGACAACTTCGAGCGTAGAGTTCCCAACCTGAATAGGAGCAGGTACAAAATGGACGTTCGACATGATTTTCGTCTTGCCCATGTTCATCTTAAGACCTACTTGTTGGGAGACTCTACAAAGGTCATCGAGCATTGTGCCTAGGTCTTCCATGGTCTCAGCCATGACTACGATATCGTCTGCGAATTAGAGGTGAGTGATGTACTCGCCGTTGATGTTGATGTCGAGTCCATTCCAGTCCAGAAGCTTGAAAACATCCTCCAGCGCAGTAGTAAACAATTTCGGGGATATGAAATCCCCCTGTCTCACCCCTCGCTGGAGTTGAATAGGTTTTGAACTGTGGTCCTGGAAGCGGACTGACATAGTGGCGTTTTCATACAAACACTTCAGCACTTCGATATATCGGTAGTCAATCTGGCACCGTTGCAGAGACTGTAGCACCGCCCAGGTTTCGATCGAATCGAAGGCTTTCTCATACTCCACAAACGCCAAACATAGGGGCTGGTTATACTACTCGGACTTCTGTATAATCTGCCGCAGCGTATGTATGTGGTCTATGGTACTATAGCCTTTACGGAAACCGGCTTGTTCGACGCATCCATTTGCAGGTTATCGACATTCATACGTGCAAAACAACGCCTGTACAGTACTTTAGGTTTAGGTTTAGGAGGTTTAAGGATATAGGAAATATAGATGAGGTCGTGATGGGCAAAACCAGGAGCAGGGTGTTGGCCGTGGGAGGACACAAGGGATGGGGATGAGGTGATGATGCAGATGTCATAAAAATAAAGTTATCCGCTCAAAGTTACCGCTTTAATTTGACATTTATCGCTAAAGCATTACGCGGTCATTATCTGCCCACCCGCGAAGCAAGGCCACTTACCGTGCTACCTTAAACCTAACCTTACGACTCATCACTCGGGTGTTGATATTTAAAATTATGTTTTTATGAAAAAAGATTAAAAAAGCTTTGTAGTAATGTTTGAATGGTGACTGAATGACGGAATGTTTAGTTTATGCTACCCGCCAAACTTGATCCTATTGTAAACAATGTCGTCCATCGACGACCTACTCGCCATTTTTGTTTGTCATGATAACAATATGGGTTATAAATTGCTAACTTTTATTATTTTGTATACTTTTTTTTTTTTACTACGTGGAAAATCCCTTCGGATCTCCGACTCTTGGGGGAAATGAGAGCCGGAGTATGTGGTGTTTCCACTAAAAACCTCCTCGACTTTCTCATGTACCCGTGTGTCGGAGGGTAGAGTTTCACCTAAGCATTCCTCGCTACCCCCCGACGGGTATTGGCCCGCCAGATGGTCAGGCGGGCCCCGAACGAAACCCCCTAGGCGGCGGATGAAGGTGTTGGGCTTCGCCGCCAAACCACCCAGCGGCCGCAGAGGATAGGGAGGACGGCAACGCAACACCGCATCTCCTCTTCCTCTGCGGCCCCACCACGACGCATCGAATGGTGCGCCCCCATTTGGTCGCGGGAAATAGGGTGCGTGGCAACGCAACACCGACACGCCTCTCCTCTCGCGACCACACCCGACTGCGAGGGACAGACAGAACTGTCCCCCGCACCCGCACCGTTGGACGCATCCTGCGCAGGCCCCTCCAAGCCCACGTGGAGCGCCCCCTCCTGGATCCCTCTTAGCTTCACCGCGGGTGACCAATCCACGGTTACTGAGCCCCGCCACCACGACAAGGTGGAGATCCCACGGGAGGAATTATTTTGTATACCTGGTGGTATAAGCTATACAATAATATAAAATTTTAGCAATGCTTGCTTAGAAAATTATTTAAATGTCAGCATTTGAAATTTTGTATATTTCGCTGTCTTTGCATGTTGCGCGTGGGGCGTAATTATGGATTCAAAACATCATTGTAAACAAATAATATAATTATACTAGATGGCGCCCGCAGCTACGCCCGCACATTTTTTAAATTTAACCGTTTCTGCCCGTTCCCGTAAGAATTTCGGGAAATTCCGTCTTAGTGCACCCCTACGGTCCCCAAGGAACATACATGCCAAATTTCAGCTTCCTACGCCTAATATTTTTGGCTGTAGCTTGTCTGTCAGTCAGTCAGTAACGCAAGGATTTTATATATTAAGATTAGATATTGTGATGTCACCACTTAGCAATTTTTACCAAAATGTTCGGGGACTACGGACAGAAACATCTGTTTTTTACAGAAATGTAAGTATTAATAAAATTGTTTTAATATTATTTGCTTGACCGAGACGTGGCTTATCGATGATAGTGAGTTGTTTGATAATAGATATTTAGTTTGGCGACGTGATCGAAATTACTCGCTTATGAATCAATCTATGGGTGGGCTCTAAATAGCCGTGCGTCGCGAGCTTGTCGCTGATGTTCGCAGAGAATGGTGCTCGTCGGCTGAGGACATATGGGTAACCCTGGGACTGGCTCATTCAAAAGGTAAAGTTTCACATAAATTGCATTTATGTGTTGCTTACATATGTAATCAACAATTAGGTAATTCCTTAATGACTCAGTTAAGTCCCTTTTCTGAAAATTTAACTAGTATTATATTAAAACACCCCTCAGAAAGTTTTATAATTTTAGGGGATTTTAACCAATCTAATATTGAGTGGCATACTGCGGTTGATAGTGACTACTTATATCCTTCAAACATACAGGGTGTTATTCAGACGTCTTTTTGCGATAATCTCACTCTTTGCAATTTAGTACAATACAATTCTTTTAAAAATATTAATATTATGATACTGGACCTTGTACTGTCAAATACTGAAGTTGTAGTCTCATCTACTCAGGACTCTCTAGTGCAGGAGGATCTACATCATAAGGCACTATGTATCTCAATTGACTTAATGGAGGCCAGTCAGATGCATTCTCAACCACGTAAAAAGTTTTTTATTCTCAAGGGAATTATGATGCCATCACAGACGAGTGGGCCCTGAGTAGTGGGGGCCTTGGGCTCGTAGTAAAAAGTTATGGGTAAGAGAAGTTGACCACCTGCGCTAGGAACTGCGCAGTCGAGCGCCGAACGCGGGGATGACGGAGTCCTGGGGGGTTGAGCCGAGTGGCGCTGGCGGTTATGTGACCGTGAGGCAACACGCCCTCTTTGGTCCCGATCTTACGCAAAACGGTAGACCCCGCTGTTAGCCGCTGCAGGGCATCATGTCCCATCAGAGGGCCACGGGCTAGGGAGGTAGGGTCCACATCAACAGTCGGCACTTATTTCAACTGTTGATGTGGTAAGTGAAGGCTATACTGAAGGCGCAAGGGAGGGAAGACGGCTAGAGTTGGTAACTCGGCTCAGGCCGTTAACCCAATCGGGCGCCCAATGTCGTGCTGTAAACCAGCCCCGCGTTCCTATACCCCTCTGGTAATCCTAACGTTCGGTATGACGTTCCCTGTTGCGGGCTCCATGGAGGGTGGGAAGCCAGAGGGATGAAGTCTTGTAAAAACATTTATGGATACCGCTATCCCTTTTATTACCCCAACTGCGTAACGATTTTCAGGATTACGTAGTAACCTACAAGGAACTGAGTCTTAAGGCCGCCATACACGCTACGGTTCACCGGAGAGGTTTACCTGTGCAGTTATACCTGCGCATTTATAACGGAGTGTGTGTGGGAACACACCTGTGCAATTTTATGTACATGTTTGATCTGCGCAGATAAACCTACACAGGTAACTTCTCCGGTAGACCGTGGCGTGTATGGCCTACATTACAAAGAACACCAAATGTGATTCTTGAAACAATTTGTTGGTCACATTCAGTGTTGTCCCATGAAAAATTTAAAATATTTGCTGCAGTGCTTTAGGTCCCACGTATTGGGGGGCGAGCATATTGCCATTACCGGACCCATTGCCTGACTGTGCTGCTACTCAGAATTCGGAAAAACTCAACAACACTTTTGCCCGACTTAGGAATCAAACCCGGGCCTCCCGATCAGCAGACGTATACGCTATCTCCTGGACTACGGAGGCAGTCACAGAATTATAATATCCGAATATTCAAAATATTTCAGTTCTTTCTTGTTCCGTTAGTCTTCGTTCCACGTACATTTTGTTCAAGATCCAATAAAGCAAACCAAGTTCTGTAGCAAAGTAAATATTAATTGAATAAGACTACTTCTTTGAAATTCTTTGAATTCAGTTTTACTCTATATAGCTCTAGCAGCAGAGGTAGCCGATTTCCTATCGCAACTCAAAAGTCAGCCTTTTCTCTATCGTTATAATATGATCAGTATGTTGAAAAGGCAAAGGCATTGCTTGCAAAACGACAATAGATAAGGAAGAAAGCCTTCTAGTAGCCACGGCAAGCCCAGAGCTACCTATAGAATAAATATAACATACCTTACTAACGTGGCGATCGACTGTTAACCGATTTTGTATCTTATCACTTTGGTCTAAGTTTCAAAATTCTTTGTAGGTACATATTACCATAATGGTACAAATTGAAAATGTGAAAGATTGTAGTATTAAACTCAATAGAATTACTGTGACACTACGGGCTTCTTAAAAGTTCTTAAGTATTGTTTTAAAAGGGTGATATCAAAATCTTTCAATGATAAACATACCTACGCAACGAAACTTTGCAGACATGTTGTAAAGTTGGAAATTGTTGTTTTGGAAAATTTATTATTACAACCTTTATTTCGAACTTAAATTCACTTGAATGTAGACTGAATGACATATTACATCTCGTGTCTGTCATAAGTTCCTTAAGTGTAATTTAAAATGTATGAACATACTGAAAATATGTTCCTATACGAGTAATATCCATACAAGATCAGCGAATAACAACGATCTAATACTGATATCTGTCTATGTCTGCACCAAGACCTACAGAATTAAAACCACAGTTATTTTAATGAACATAGTTTTGTTTCCTCCGTGGTCCAGTGGATAGCGTATGTGACTGCTGATTGGAGGTCCCGGGTTCAATTCCCGGGTCGGCCAAAGTGTTATTGCGTTTTTCCGAATACTCAGTAGCAGCTCGGAGTCTGGTGATGTGCCCGGTAGCGGCAATAGGCTCGCCCCCTATTACGTGGGACCTAAAAAATCATGACGAAATGTGGGTGTAATATTTACACCTCTGCCTATCCCTTCGGGGATACAGGCGTGAGACTATACATTAAAAAAAATAGTTTTGTTTGGTATGGGAATCAAACCCACAAAAACTTACTCAGTACTCAGTGGCTAGACAATCCGTTTAATTACCACACCATACAAAATGACCCCTAGAATGTGTTTCAAATGGCAATAACTGATGTTATTGTCTCCAAAATTCTAATATCAATCTATGTCTATAGCTAAGTTTAAGTTATCAATTGTTGCCAAGTTTAAGTGACACTGTGTAGTTAATATTTTGTTAATATTTTGTATACTTTACTGTGCACTTTAAGAAAATGTTGTTTTTTTATGCATAACTTGTCGTTGTATTTGTCTGTAATAGTTTATCTTCCGTTATAAAATTATAATATATGTGTTAGCAAGCGATGTATACCTATAAGTAATAAGTAAGTTTATACCTTAAATAAGTTAAGTTTACGCGATTAAGACCCGCTAAATTATTTTGTATGATAGCTCTTGTCACTTTTTTCATATAAATGTACCCATGTATTATTGTAACAATTGTTGGTATACCTAATAAATAAATAAATAAAAAGACATCCAATTAGAAGAATCCTTCAATGTTAAATTAACTTTGACACGTAATTGACGCTGTCCAAAATAATGAGAAAAGTCTCAATACATTGGAAATAATGAGATTCTTATACTTATCTAACTATTTCTTATAATATTCAAGAAGCGTCATAATATTATTTAGCGGGTCTTAGTCGCGATAATTTATTTATTTCAAGGCATAAATACCTCTGTTATTCTCCTACGTTTCTAACGGCTTGCAACGGTTGTGGTCGCGGAGGGACCACAACCGTTGCAAGCCGATGCAAGCCGATGTATACAAATCGCGAAAGTTTAAAATCGATTATTTCAAGAAGCGCTTATAAACTTAAGCGGACAAGGTGCTTGAAAAAAATTATTATTATAAGAAAGTATCAAGTAGCACTAATTAAATCTACTGATTAAGGCCACAGTGTAAAAAATGCAGTAGCATAACTTTCTTAGAAATTACTTGGAAAGGAAGATAATTAGATTCAATACTGCAAATATTTCAAAACCTCTGAATTCTATATAATTTGGTTAATTTGCTACATGGGATAACTTTCTCTGAAGAGGCAGAAAAAATTAAATCATTACTATTTTCTAATCCTATTCCGGTTTATTATTGGTCTACAAAGATAACATTGAGACCGAAGTTCCTATAATTACATTTTACACTTCTACGCGACGCGGCGACGCTTCGTTTTGCTTTATAGGAACTGCGGTTACGAACTTAAAAAACGTAATATTACTCGTAACATAGGTTTCCACAAGAAACTAGTCTATTTCGACATATCAAGGTACTATTATAGGTACAAGTAGACAGGACGCCGTAGCACAATATAAGTATTTTATCATTTTATCATTATATCCTTGTAAATGAGATATGAAAAACTGACAAATACTCTATAATATATTTAAGTTCATAGACAGGAGACCTTGGTTTCTAAATCTCAGTAAAAGGATTGAGGAGAATATAAATTGTCTCACTGATTGTTACTCCTCTGTGACCCCATCCGTTGCATTAATAATAAGTTGTCACCCACTTCTTTCCTTATTGGTCGAGTCGTTCCTCTAATGAAAACTTCTAAAGGATACCCACCCTACTTCATTATGAAGTTTGAATGAATAATGTTTGTATTTTATGTTTTGGTGAACAGTGAATAATCCTATTTTATGTTGTTTCCATTTTTATGTTCAGAGTTATTCAAATGATTTAATTTAAATGTACTTGTTGTGTGAGAAGGTCTTTGAACCGATAATTGAATGAAGTATTAATTGACTTTTCTTTTTGCGTCCTTAATAAGAGTTTGTGTGTATGTATAATTATGAAGCATTATTTTGCTTTACCTGTGGCTTTTTGGTTAGAAGAGGTTACTCTACATTCAAAATGTAGTGACGATAAATAATATCTCAGCTGAGAAATATTGAAACTACAAAACATTATACTTTTTAGGTTTAAATTCCTCTCAAATAAATAAAAGAAGAAGCCTCTTGAAGCCATTTTAAATCAATACACTCGGTTAATGGCTCTCTAAGATAATCTAGTGATAGCCTACTAGAGTGACCGAAGATTGTTACGTAAAATATATTGGTCTCTTATTGCTAATTATCGCTTGCTCACAGTGACGGAAAACATCGAGAAAAAGCTGAAAGAGATAATTCTCAATAATGTTAAAAAAAAGGGGAAGTCTGTCAACGTTTTAGCTAACTTTGTACTATGTCCAAACTTTTACCATAGTGTGACGTGGCCTGTGTATAGCAGTGGGACAATTTTCAGTACGTACAAAAAAGCACATTTTGAATTTTGTTTTCATACAATTTATTGATACTTTTATTCCTTTCGGATAAATCAGTCTGGTAAGAGATTACTTACGTCAGTTTCGATGAATTGAGCCTCAACGATATGATATGTATTCGTAGCAAATTAGTTTGTAGACTTTGACTAATCCTGAATTCTATACTACCGTATTGAATTAGATTGTAATAGAATAACAGATTGGCTAGATCTAATAATTGAATAGATTGATGCATTTTGATTAGTTACTAAGGCACAGGTTTATTTGCGGTATTATAATATAATTCCAAATATTGAAGTTTTGGATTGACCTTGGAATACTGAATGTTATTGATATTTGAATTTTTTACTGTTATTCTTACACACTATGTACCTAGTAGTAATAAATAGAGGAGGACTTGCATAGTAACAGTGTTTTTTCAGAAATATTCATATCATAAATATAAACCTAATTGAGAAGCATTTTTAATAAGCCTCTACATAGAACTGCATGAATTGTAGCTATAAACCATAACAATCACGTCAACTTTCAAAAAAAAAAACGCATCACGACTGCCGGGCTTGACGGTTCTATTTGTTCTCTAAAAGCTGGATAACGCGGAACTAAAGCGGATGTATGGCGGTAGCACCGCGCCAGATTCAAGAATCAATAAAATTATTATATTACCATGTTGGCTCATGCCTCAAAATGAAAGATTCATTCGCAAGAGTGCTCATGCAGAAAATGTCATAAGTAATGAATTTATTGTAATGGTACAAACGCAGCACTTTTTAATTAAAACAAACAAACTTTAGTTAAAGTTTAATTAAAGTAGCTGTGAACCGGGGCT
This sequence comes from Euclidia mi, assembly GCA_944739405.2. Taxonomy (NCBI): domain Eukaryota; kingdom Metazoa; phylum Arthropoda; class Insecta; order Lepidoptera; family Erebidae; genus Euclidia; species Euclidia mi. The sequence goes on from OX123181.2 coordinate 107,201,455, forward strand.
TACATTACCTTAATTGATATTAGTCTTAGCCACAGAGCGAGGATAAAGAATAATTACTGATTAATACTAAGGATTTCATATTTTTTGAATTTATAAATCAAAGCCATAATCTATCTATTTAAATAATTCTAAAAATGAAAGGTCAACTCAAAACCACTGGACGTATAAAGTTGAAAAATTTTCAGGGATGTAGTTTATACATAGTAGGTGTCGGCTAAGAACGGATTTTCAAAGTATCTGGCTTGGATGTGATTGGAGTCCAAGGTCTCTCACATATGTCTGAAAGTTAAGATATAATGTAATTTTTATTTGCGGGCAAAACCGCGGGCAACAGCTAGTGTTTATAAAAGTGCTCACATACATCACAAAAACTACTAGATATAAGTGAAAAAGGTACGATGTTTCAGAAAAGACGACTGAATTTGGAACACTCCGATTTAACATCGTCGTCCCGACTACATTAATTCAGAGAAATGTGAATACGCGCTGACTGTTGAGAAACGGAATAAAATGTCCAATTAGTGGAAAATAGTTCGAGAGGCGTACCTACGACTTTAGTCGCCGTAACTCAAGTGACTCAAGGTATTGAATTGGTTGGATATAGCCGCATAAAAAATGTCGCCTTTCTTGCTCAAGAATTTAAGATTCATGTCGCGACTTATTTAAAATGCAAGACTTTTGTTTACAGAGAGTTGAGAATTTAAAAAAATAGAAGGCGATTATACAAATAAAATGTATGTGAAGAATAAGTCTTTCATTCATTTCCTTGAAGACGAGAATTCGAAAATGGGATACGACAACGTGATGAAAAGTTTCTTAGAAAATGATACTATGATTGTATTTGTTTATGTGCGCATGATTTTCCGTAGCAGGAATATTGTAGCACTGTCTTTTTGGGTTCGATGTAGGGACAATTTTATTTGTTTTATACACACACTCAAACTATTTTGTCGACATCAGATAGTAGTTGTATATCATATTTTAGATGGCCGGACTTAATTTAAGTATACTTATACATATCTTAAACAGTCAAGGTAATAAAAAGTATGATGATACTGTTTAGTAGCATATCCATTTGTTATTTTTTGTATTCAAGAAATATGCAAACTAGCGCAGTAGTTACCAACATACTCTTTTGAGAAGTGGTGAAAAAAGATAGTATCCCATTACAAATATTTTTATCATATTTTATCACTGAGACGAGACCCTTTGGTTTACACTATCAAAAAACTCAGATAAGATATCATGTAGAACAAACTTTAAACCAGACATGCCAATGATGGTACAAAAGTAAAAAGAAGTAAATATGTTATAGGCGTACCAAAAGCAGGACGCTAAGCATAAGCCAGTTGGCAAGTCTGACATATGTGTGTGTGAAGTCGCGAGCCGGCTTGAAAGTGAAACTGACACATCTTGTTTACCGAAAATAAAATAAAACATGGCGTTATCGATGTGTGCGTTAGTGTACCGTTTCTACGGATTGATTACTACGTAGGTAACGTATCTACCTCTTTTTTGTAATATCATTGCGACATGCCATAATTTTCCAAGTTCTAACGTCACAAACACTTACACCTTAATCAAACTATGTGGCTTAGCCGCTCCGTTTCACTTTCCTTTGATTTCATACTATGACGCTAATTGAGTTTCACAATTAGCTAAAAGTAAAAAAGTCAGTTATCATCCGGTAACATGACGCTAAATGGTTTTGACAATTAACCAAGAAGCGTCTAAATATAATTTAATAATCGAATGGATACCAATCACAAATCCGGTGTACAATTTGTGGTACAAAATGCGGCCTGGCTTGGTGCTTCAATTTTCCAACGGGAACTCGGCAATAACAGTAAATGCGACCGACGCGATCTCTCCACCACGTTACAATCGGTTTTACGAGCCCACCTACTCGTTGCGGAATGTAAATCTTCGGAATTAAACGTATCGCCGAAGATACTACGTAATTAAGAAGTTTTTACTGAAAGGTCAATCTTGGTCTGGTATTAATTTGTAATGTTCCTGCAGAGGCGAAATTCGAACTCTTCGTTTATAGCACAATTTAGGTACTATTAGTTTTCTTAAAGATTTTATTATAAAAAAATTCTAGGTGGATTGCTTTAGTATGGCATATTAACTCCAACAATTGTAGTATGAAGATTACGTGATGATAATTAATCATGGTCCTTAGTAAAATCTCAAAGATTAGAGAACCGATTTTATTTTTTGTTGTTTGCCTTCGAACCGCCATTTAATCAAACCGTCGAAATGAGTAATTTTGAATTTTGCATATGACTTCAGTATAAATTCACTTAATTCAAGGATATAAACCGCTAAACATTTATAATTTGATATTTTGATGTAATTTAGCATTGCGGAAAAAATACCGCTTCGGGTTGAATGACTGAAATTGAAGCCGAGATTCAAAATTTTTAGCATATACCCATATATCTACAAAAAGTAAGTAAGTATACTTTCTATCAACGTTATATTCCGGCAAAGCCTTCAGAAAAATCTAGTATTTATCCATTCCTAATCTACACATCAAATTTAGCTGGCTACTCCACAATAATACGCATATATACAACATACTCTACAAAACATCCAGAAAACTACTCCACATCCGAACTATAATTATCAATGTACATGAGTGAAGCTCATATGTAGCGATATTTTCTACATCACTAAACTAAAACGCTGCTGTCACCGTGGACATCGCATGATTTACTTAAAAGCCTCCAGCGACGGTCACTGAGTTCTCCTAAGTAACGTCTTGATGTAAGTACGCCACTTGAGGACCATTTGTATGAGAGAGGTATTAAGCGTATGCATGCTCCGTGGTTTTGGCTAATTAGTACATTTTGAAGGTGATTTGTCCGTGACTTCTGATCTTTTTGGTGGCATTTTTTAGGGTAAATTGTGATACTTTATGCTTGCTCTTTTGTTGGTAAAGCAATAGTATGTCAGCTACATAATTGCTAATGAAGCGATAGCTACATACAACTGAGGCCATGTATTGTACAATTTTGAAGACAACTATAACTGCAACATAATGATTAAATGTTGCATTGATTTGTTGCGCCTGATATTGCTATAAAACTTACTTTATCGCTACAGCACTTACTGCACGACAGTTTAGATCAATTAAAAAATTTTTTTTTTTCGGATAGCTGGGTTGTTGGCCATGTTTCTGATAGTTTAGACACTATGTGGTCATGCAGCTTGGTTTTATTCAATGAAAACGTACTGTGTCTCACTATCACTAAGTTCAATATAATGTCTGGACCCAACACAGTCCCACCACTGCGGTTAACGCAAAAATAATACCCACATGTACACAGTAGCGCTCAAGGTCAAGGCTGGCAGAGGGATTCATAATTTCACCATTGACCGTGCGAGAACCTTTCATATATCATAACCACACCCTCGAAATCCCGTTCGCCAGTACAGAACCACTTTATATATAAATCTTCAGGGTTATTAAACTATGGCAGTTAATAGTTTCCAGTGAGATAAGGAGTCCCTCGCAAAACCAAATAAGTTCAAATGGTTTTTTTATGACCTCCAACTTTTGGGACCGATAGTGTATTTATTGGGATAACGCGTTGTTTCTGTTGTGTGGGCTGTATGTAATGTGCAATTGATTTGTTTCTGTGATAATACACAGTGAACAAGTTTATCAAAATTCGTAACACTAAGATAAATTGTAATTATAGATTACTACACAATTTTCATTAACATTTCTATACCTGGCGGCATTTGAACACGGGTTACACGTAGATTTCTACAAGTACAGACCAATGAATTCATGTCTTAGTCTAATAGAAAAGAACGTTTCGAGTAAATTTCCAAAAATTAAATTGTATTAAAAAATCTGACAATACATAGTAAAAAAAATTGCTAGAATAAAATTCATTGTACTCAGATATATTGTATTAAGATTAGAAAATGTCACCTTTCAGTCAGTCTTTCTGAAAATGCTGCGATCTCGTTGGCTCTCTCAATGGCTAATAATTTTTGGTGCTTGTATAAGAACGGTTCTGCCTATTGACCGAGCTTGAGTACTTTAGATGGCAAGAGCACAGTTCGTCATAGGTTCAAGTAAATAACGGCAAATTGTTTTTTCCTATTTCAAAATTTATTGAAAGGGTAGTGAACCTAAAGCGCATAATTATAATGATGGTCAAAACTAATAAAACATAATGAATTACAGTCCAGAAGTAGCTAAATAAATAGAACTTCAGTCTGGCTTACTAATATATGAATTGAGCCTAGCAAGAAACTAAAGTAAAATATTCAAATTAATTAAAATTTCTCGAACTAGCAGCATTTCTAGACGGGTTAGAACATGTACATTTTTAGGAAAAAAAAGGACGATAATAATCAAATTTTTGTCTCAGTGTTTTATAGAAGAAGAGTTTTTAGAGAAAATTCGATACAGAAAGTAAAAATACTGCCAGTATTTTTTAAACTTTCAATTTGGAATACAGCAGGTACCTACGTTAAAACGAAACGTATTCGGTACAAGCGTCCAACATTTTTACGATTGACATAAACCAACAGCTGCACTGTAAAAAGTTTATACAAATCTACCAATTTTATTGTTCACTTATGTTTGGATAACTGTACGGTCAACGTTTAGTGTTCAGGAGACCTTGTAGGTTGCCTTGAGGTATGCCATCTGTTAAAAATATATTGGACATGGAAATTATAAAAAAATATCTGTGTGTTTTGTGCAATACTGAGTGTATCGCACAAAACACACAGATAATTTTTCATGATGTTCACAGCTATTTGGGGTGTTCTCAAAAGGACTATTATTTATGCTAAATCATTTAATTATCAGTTGTATTAAAATTCAAACCAAAAACTGACTCTAAATTATACTCCTCAAAATTGAATGGAAGAAACGGGAAGAATATCCTGCTAAAAAATTCTGTTAAGATATTACTGTAGGATTTTATTCTAAATTATTAAAAGTAAAAGACTTGCGCAAATGTGATTTTGCGATTCTAATTCAGGGTATATAACCCAAATCTAATAACCGATGTTGCCAAAAGTAATTCGAACTCATTCGAATTACTAACTACGGAATTCAATATTCGAACTATAGATAGATCTGTAGATTTTAGATTCGTTTTTGACAGATTTTGAAATAAGCTCCATAAAAATATGTCAAACACGAATCTAAAATCTACAGATCTATCTATAGTTCGAATATTGAAAATGGCCGTTAATCAATCGAAAGTTAGCTAGCGTAAGCGCGTCTCGCTGCAATACTAGTACAAACACGATCAATACTTAATCAGCGCGAATTAGTCGCATTACATTAAATCAGTGCGCGCCGCGGTTTGCAAATGGCGTGAACAACCAGACCGTTTGCTGAACCGATGTATGATTTGAACTGATTGAATCACTATGTTTGTTTTATAAAGAGTAAACTGTGTTAGCTTGTAACTAATTATGATGTTGTGATTGAGATCAAACGCAATAAGACCCGATATTTAAGTTTAAGAAAATAAAATAATATAGTTATCGTTTGAAGGATCACGCATGGTAACTGATTTAGTAAGTTCACGATAATTGCGTTAGAATATACTTTTATCATATTAGTCGATATAAAAACTGGAAGCTACCTAAAAATATTGGTCTGATTACCAATAACTTCTTAGGCTGATTTTAGTCTCACGCTCACCGTCGGCGCTCATAGCTCAGCGCGTCGTTTGTCAGCGCTGAGGCTCAGGATGGCTCGTTTTAGTATCGTACTGACCGCCTTACTGTACAGTCGACGATCAAAATGCAAAGTGTATTAATTATTGCTGCTTTGTACTATCTATCCCAAAAAAATAAAAATCGGTGACGACGAAGACTCCATGTTCATCCATTGATTGAGCAGAGAGCCGTTGCAGGAGAATTTGTCTTGTTATATGGCACTTTGAGGGCTGACAAAAGTAAATTACTTTTGAATGTCAAATAGAACTTTTGACGAATTACTGGCAAAGATACAGGATAAACTGGTCCATTGCAGCCTACGGATCGTGCCTATACCACCGATTGAAAGACTCATCGATAACTCGACCTGTATCCACTTCGCAATTCGCCATGACTGTACGCGCTGATGACATCCGCTCCGCTCGACACTAAAACGCTCACTGAAAGCAGAGGCGCTCGAGCGATCGTTAGGGCCGACGCGCGACGCGTACGTCTCGTCTGCGTAGCTGTCAGCGCTGACCACCGTGCGCGCTGCTAGCTACGCGTCATTCAAAAACGCTTCCTAGAAGTTCATATATCTCGGCCATCAGCGCTGATGGTGCGCGTGCCGTCAGCGTAAGACTAAAACCAGCCTTAAGCGTTAGGTAAGTAGGTGTGTGATACATACCCATTGGGTGTATTGGCCTTCTATAATTGTTGGGTATTACCCAACAATTATTGAGGGCCAATAGTACTAAAGAATGAGTTTTTTTATTTGTCTCGAACGTAATAAATAAACACATAAAAGTAAATAAATATTCAAAATTACAATATATTCGCAATGAAAAGTGTGAAAAAGTAATCAAATTCTTCCAAAAACAATAACTTAACAGACTAGAAGTATTTCCAGTCAGCTTACACTAAGGCAAAACTCATTAAGATATAAAATAAGACAATAGACACCCACCACTTATAAAAAGAAACCCATTCTTCAACTTCATCCATGCAAATTTTAGTTATCACTCATTTACTCGAACAAAATTTAGACCAGTTCACATTCATTTTAGTTACCAATAATATAGTACAAGCCAGGTCAAATATTATAAGCTTTGTACATTAATCTATATATATAAAATTCTCGTGTCATGGTGTTAGTCAAAATACTCCTCCGAAACGCCTGGACCGATTTGTATGAAATTTTGTATGTATATTTGGTAGGCCTAAGAATCGGTCGTAATCTATTTTTCAAACTTCCAAGTCATAAGGGTGGCCAGCCCAAAAGCTCGTTTTTTTATTTTTTTTCATTTTTTTTATATTTTTATTTTTTCATGATATGGCAGTATAAAATACATACAACTCTTAATTTTCACCCCTTTATCACCAACTTCTTTTTTTTATAGCCATATTAGTAATTTCATCTTATCACTAGATCAATCCTGTTGGCCACGCCACGCGCATACCGGAGTCAAAAAAATCGTTTCTCATTGTTAGTTACAATACTCCTCCGAAACGGCTGAACCGAGTTGTATGAAATTTTAAACGTATATTCTTTAGGTCTGAGAATCGGCCGCAGTTTAGTTTTTAAACCTCTAAGTAAAAAAAAAGAAAGAAAGAAAAAAAAAGAAAAGAAAAATTTATTTTGAAACAGCACATAGGACACATAATAGAAAACAAGTAGGTAGGTACATATACAACAATTAGTAAACTTAGAACATTTATATAAAAGAAAATAAATAAATAAAAACAAAAAAAAAGAAACAATTAAAATAGACTAGTCACGAAAATGACATCTATTTGGGAATCCAAGATGGCGGAGAGGACATTTTTAATAAAATTAATATGAGTATAACTTTCGGGGTTATCATGCATTCTGATAACGAAAATGGCATTTATTTGGGGATCCAAGATGACGGACGGGGCATTTTTAGTAAAATTAATATCTTTAACATCATAATATAATTGGTCCAATTATCATTTGGCATCGTTTTACTGTGTCAACTTTACTTTACTTTTACTTTTTTTTATTGACTCACGCTTGTATATTCCCGAAAGGGTAGGCAGAAGTGTAATATGACACCCACATTTCGCCATGAATTTTTAGGTCCCACGTAATAGGGGGCGAGGCTATTGCCGTTACCGGGCACATCACCAGACTCCGTGCTGCTACTAAGAATTCGGAAAAACCCAGTAACACTTTTGCCCGACCCGGGAATTGAACCCGGGACCTGCGATCTGCAGTCGCATACGCTATCCACTGGACCACGGAGGCAGTCTCTTTCTTTATGAGATGGCATTGAAAATACAAACAACTCTTAATTTTTACCCTTCTAACACCAACCCCTACTTTTAATAGCCATCTTAGTAAGTTAATCATATCACTAGATCAGTCATATGCGCTAGTCGCGTACTGGAGTTAGTAAATCGTTTTACAGCTGCGTAAGTGAAACAATTCAGCAATTTCACAGTGTTAGTAATACTCCTCCGAAATAATATTTTTTTGGTCAATTTCTTAAGCCCCGATGGATGGATGGATGGATGGAAAAAAAGGAATGAGAAAAAAGACCTTAAAAAGGCGATACGGAGTTCGCCGGGTCAGCTAGTAATATTCTAATATTCTACCACATTCACACAACACCATCTAGTCCCAAACTAAGCAGAGCTTGTACTATGGGTACTAGATAATGGATAAACATACATATATCCTTTTTTTTTGTAAATACATACATATTATACATAGAAACACCCAGACCAAGACAAACATCAATGTTCATGCACACAAATGTTTGACTTGAGCGGGAATCGAACCCGCGACTTTCGACGTCGCAGTCGCTTACACTCCCGCTACGCCAACGGTCGTCAAGAATGAAACATATCAAGAATAATCCAGCTTTTATTCTCGAACAATTCAATTCCAGCAAATGCCTTTACTTCATAAGATACACAAAAACCCATACTACAAATGATTTAATCAAAATTTTGTTACACATCGCAAGCCGAGGCATGTCTGTCACAGCACTTAATTTACTCGGAGCGATATACTGAATAGAAAATGTAATGGTATTTTCTCTAGTTTCGTTGTAATCGTTAGAAGAAATGGTTGTGGAGTGCTAGCATGTAATAGACTTTTTGTTTTTTTATTGTCATGGCGTCAATTCTATTTAGACCTGTTTGGAGAAGCGGCCATAGGAATTAGTCACGTATTTTGATACAGAAGCTTATGCTTTCTAAATGGTTGTGAATGTCATTAATTTTTTTTTTAGATCTGTGATCTGTCCGTTAAGATCTGTGAAATGTTTGTTCATTATTGGGAATGGAAAAAGTGGACATGGGTTTTATTACTGTTCTTTTTTGTGGTTTTACTCTCCTGGCTTTGCGACCGTGGCAGTAAATGCATAAACATTAAGGTAACTAGAAATTGTGACGTTCATATGCGTTACATCGTGACATAAGTGAATAAAATATTTTAACTTTTATATTTCAAAACATCCGATCGCTCATAAAGGCACATGATTATATCTTGTTTGTTTTTAGTAGAACTTTGGAATTTTTAGTCTTATCCGATCGTACTCATACATTTGCCGATATTATTATATTCCACTTTTTGACTTGACGGAAAATGACTCAGGTAAATTTCGATCCGCTGAAATTCTTTTGTAAGCATCACAAGGGCACAATAAAGAAATTGATTAACATTCCCTGGCCTGAAATTTGTTTTAGGCCAGGCAATGTTTATCATAATATATATCATTTATTATATCACTGAAAACCATCAAGCAAAGTTCCTAATAATCTTTTTGATGAAAAATTCTTCAATAAGAATTTCCCGGAAAGAATACCATTGTGTTCCAAGTCTAAGTTAATCTAAGGCTATGTTGAACCATTCTGTCGCACCATCTGACATACCATAGACTAATTTCCATAATAAACACAAAATTAATAATGTATTCAGATACAACGCAAGCCCTGCAAACAACTGATAACAAGTTGCCAATACTAAGAATATAGTTTTCAATTTACTTACTGGAAGTGTCAATAGTTATATGAAATTAAAAAAGTGTAAGTGGAATTCAATGATGTCTGGAAAATTATAGCAAAATAGATACATTAATTTTTAAGGATTTGTCTACACTTAGATAATAAAATCGATTTTAAACCTTCGCGATTTGGTATTCATCATACAAAATTATTTAACGGATCCTAATTAGTAGTCTTAAATTCTTAATACATACATACATACATACATAGACTCACGCCTGTTTCCCCGAAGGGGTAGGCAGAGGCATATTAAACGCCCACTTTTCGCCAGTGTTTTGATCCCACGTAATAGGTGGCGAGCCTATTGCCACTTATCGGGATATTTTGTTTGCCAGAGCCTCGTCCGTTGATCGGCAGGTGCACCACTTGCAGGTGAGGTTGGCTTGGGACCCTAAGTTCTTGGTGGGAACTCTGAAATAAATGCTTAATCAGGTAAAATAAACTTATTTTAGGTATAAATATCTATGTTTTTCCGACGTTTTGACCGTCTTGGAACAGCTATGGTCGCGGAGAGACTTATGTCATTTGTCTTTAATAAAGAAGTTATTTCAAGCACCAAACAATTACATTGTTAAACTTCTAGAGTAACTTTATCTGTAGAATGAGCTCACAGTGTCCTTGGTGTCTTTGCAATTATTGGGTAACCTTAGACTGATGTCATGTTTATTTTTGTATAGTTTAAGATTTTTCATTTATGTCACATCAACGTTGCAAACATCTAACCATTTGCTATGTCACTACATCCTTACCTATTAGGCACATTAATTCTCTAATAAGTGATAAATTACGGTTCTCTGTTATAATTTGCTTAGGCCATGTATTTTGAGTAAGGTGTTCACCCTCGACCGCATAGATTCAATATACATAGTAGGTAATTGTGATTGAAACTATTTTGCACCAGCAGCTATTACAAAACTGGTTTATAATGCTGCCGTGATTATTTGGTAAGCTTCTACAATAATTTAAAAATCATAACACTAAATATGAAAATAAATAGTTTTGTCAGAGATTCTACAATCATCATCATCATCATCAGCCTTTAACAGTCCACTGCTGGACTAGGCCTCTCCTTTGAATGGAGGAATTGGCCTACTATACCACGCTGGCCAAACGGGTTGGTATAGGGTTTGTATCAAGTTTTCCTTCTCTTACAGTGCTGTTCTCTGCATAATATTCTCCCTCTGTCAGCTCTTACGACACCCATGGGATGATATGGGGTGATGACAATCCGTATTTTTGATCCGTCACCACACGATTCTACAATATGCGAATAAATAAATACGGCTATATTAATATTACCTATTATAAAGCTGAAGAGTTTGTTTCTTTGGTTAGGCACGCTTATCTTAGGAACTATTAGTCTGATTTAATGGTCCCTAGACATACACGCAAAATATCAGCTTCTGGTATCCAATAGTTTTGCCTGTGCGTTTTCTATCAGTCAGTGATGCAAGAATTTTATTGAAATTTTAAATATGTATATAGTATATATGACCTGCAGTATTCACCTGATCGTATATAGGTAACATTTCTTTGTTTGCTCTGCTGAAGAAGTTACTAGTAATTCTGATCAATTGGCACGTAACTACTTGAACTATGGTTCACCAAATAGAATTGTATTTATTAGTTTTACTCAACTTATGAAAATCAATATTTATGTTACTGTGGCTTGTAATCGAGCAGTCATTCGAAAATATGTGTAATAGTTGAAATACTTTTTATTTCCCATGACGTTTTGGCACGGGTTATACCAGCAGTGGTCATGATATATTTATTTATCCCTAAATGTCTTTATCACCCTAGCATAAATCTGATCGTATCCAAAACTTTCATCTTGAAACCCATCCGTTCTCCATACCAATCATATTCGACAGAATATTTAGCTTAGCTTTCTATAGAGCGACTGCCGCTTGACCTCTGAAACCCAAGAGGCTACCGATATTTTAGGGCTTAAAGCGGCAGTGTCAGTCGCGTTGAGTTTCAACCAAATATTCTCTTCTTGGAAGCCTTTTGATAAATCTGCTTTCGATTATGTTGCCTAACTTACCTGTGCTATATTCATAATATGTGTTAGAACAGAAACCAAACAATGTAAATTGTCATAGTTATTTAAATAGCTCACTAGTTGGAGCTACTGTGTTTACCGCCTGATATTGTCATTCTGTTCGGTCGTATAATACTCTCTCTTGTGTCAACTGTTTTACTGTTCTAACTAGATTATAAATAAATCTCAGTATATCAATTTAAACCTTTGTTATTTTCTCACAATCCCATCAATATGGAAGTGAATTGTTGGGAAACATTTCGCAACAAAAATTGAAAATGTTCTGTAACAGTTCCATTCTCGATGACCGGATGGCGCAGAGGGAGTGTTAGCGACTGCTACGCTGACGGTCGCGGGTTCGATTCCCGCTCAAGTCAAACATTTGTGTGCATGAACATGGATGTTTGTCTTGGTCTGGTTGTTTCTATGTATAATATGTAGGTATTTACAAAAAAAGTATATATGTGTTTTTATCCATTATCTAGTACCCATAGTACAAGCTCTGCTTAGTTTGGGACTAGATGGTGATGTGTGTACATAGTTATGTGATAGAATATTATATTATTCTAAGTGCACTTTTATTTCCCATCCTTGCTCCGTATTATTAGCAACTGCTATTAAAATAAAACTTACTTTTGGTGTGGTTACACACAACGTTTCTGCCTCAAATTGTAGCTAAGAAAAATCAACAGCTATCAAACAAAAATACAGTATCCAAATACAGTATCCAATCCATTATAGACAAACATACTCTTACATCTGCAGACACATTAAACTTGACGCACCCCTTTGTTTGAAAATAATTACTAAATGTTAAAAATACTTATTTCAAATTAATCTTTACATTCACTTTTACAAAGCTCAAAAACATATTCAAATAACGCAGACCATAATATAATTTGTCTTAAATGAGTTAAGAAAGGATTACCACAGTACAACGCTCTTAGAATTCTTATTAAAGTTTTACACAAGCTTACACGACCATTCGCATTCTCTCTTTATTTGCTCGCTGAAAGTAGTGGGTTCATTTTAAAAGTATGTAGAGAAATGCAATTGTGGAAAATGTCAAAAAGATTACAGCTTTGTGCAGACTATTACGAATTTCTTTGGAATTAACGGGCGTGAAATTTTCAGAGGTACGCCGAGACCACCGAGGCGTTAACCTAGAAACCTTTCTACGAACCAGCTATGCGTATGCAGGTAGAAGGGACGAAAACTGGCATTTTTACAACAATATAACTATGAATCAACATACATTTCTCAGCGAAATATTCAATCTGAATTTTAATTCCTTCTCAGCGTATATTCTTAACATATATTTAAATTCTTATTGAAGAATTTTACATCAAAAAGATTATTTGGAACTTTGCTTAATGTTTTTTAGTGATATATTAAATGATATATATGATAAACATTCCCTGGCCTGAAATTTGTTTCAGGCCAGGGAATGCTTTAAATTGCCAACGGTGCACTGCCACTCGTAAAGGTGATATGTTTGCGTCACGTCAAATCCGGGTTCTATGTGATTTACTGAAATAAAAATATTTTGATCCAATCAGTTGAAAATACCGATATTACTTGACATGCAGTTTGTGGTAGCATTTATGAAAAGATAAAGCAAATCATAACTAGCGCTTGGTTTTTGTTTTAACGATTTTCCTTCTTGTAAAGTAGTAGAAGCCGTTAATATTGTAGTAGGTACGTAGGTTGGACGTACTCCACGTACCTACTGACGGGAAATAGAAGATAACTTCAATCAACGCCCATTTAGGATGTACCTATATAAAAGTTATTTGTCGAGAGCATAACATTGATATATGCCAAAGCTATATGTATCTGACTGACTTTTGTTGAAACCGTAGGTTCCTAATAAATATAAGATACTCTAATTATTGACGCGTAATACAAAAAGTCTGATTATTATACGTAAAAATAAGGTTTATGATGAAGGAATGAATTTTCACAAGCTATGTTACTTTAGAGAAGAAGTCTAAACATTTTGTTATTATTTTATAAATAAATAAATATAAATGAGTGATTTGTAGTTTTTCTCATTTGTACTTATGGGTGAATATAAAATAATGTTTAGTTTATTGGAATTAATAAACAAATCTCGACATACAGCTAAATACAACACATATAATCATGCGTAAATTTTACGCATGATTATCTTTACGTACATCACAATAAGATTATCTTTCTAGGGTTAACCGAGGTTCAATCAGCACCTGTGTGCGGTGGCAGAGGGAGTCGGTCATAGACCTATCATGGGTCCCTCGTAAATCCCTCGGCTGCGTGCCTTAGTGCCTTAGTCCCACGCCCACCATTGTCGATGCACCATGCCGCTGGTCTCTGCGCCAGCTGAACTCCGATTTACTTGTGGCTGCTGCCCACGTCACAGAATGGTCGGAAGTCACAGCAGAGATCCCGCACGATCCTGAGTCACAGGCGAACTGGTTTCAGAGCACAATGATAGTGATATGTGACGTATCTATGCCTCTATGAGGAGATTGCTGGAGCGCACCAAGCCTACCGTGCCGCCGCAAAAGCACTACGCACTACCATTGCGGAAGCTTAGGCTCGGTCTTGGGCCGAGCTCATTGAAGGACTCGGCAGGGACCCATGGGGGCGCCCCTATAAGATAGTTACGGGGAAGCTCAGACCCTGGGTCCCTCCTCTGACATAAACCCTGGACCTGCAATTTGTGAGAGTGGTGGTTGAAACTCTATTTCCGATGGCCCAAGGTAGTTCTCCGAGGCTTCCGCCACGGTCTTGGGTGACACGATGAGGCGGTTGTTCACCGGTTGCCTCCGTAATGGAGTGTTCCCCACCAGCTGGAAGGGGGCCAATATTGTACTGATACTGAAAGAAGGCAGAACCGCAGAGTCTGGCTCGGCATTCCGACCCATCTGCTTGCTGGACGAGGTGGGCAAACTTTTAAAGCGCGTCATCGCTGCCCGCCTCAATGATCATCTAAGTGGTGTAGGTCCCGACCTGAGTGACCATCAGTTTGGCTTCCGGCAAGGCCGTTCGACATTGGACGCTATTAAGCGCGTCCGCTACATGTCGGAGTCAACTGTCCGGTGGGTGGAGTGGCGCTGGCGGTGAGCCTAGACATCGTCAACACTTTCAACTCCCTCCCGTGGAAAGCAAGTAGGGAGTCACTACTCCATCACAACGTGCCTTCCTACCTGCGAAGGATTGTCGGGGCCTATCTAAGTAATCGTTCCGTAAGCTACAGGAGTCGGGATGGTGCCGCAGTCAAGAGGCAAATATGCTGCGAGGTTCCACAGGGGTCCGTTCTCGGACCACTACTTTGGAACCTCGCGTATGACGCGGTCCTGCGGATTGGTCTCCCCTCCGGGGTCAGTGTAGTCTGTTACGCTGATGACACACTAGTACTGACCCGGGGGGCTAACTTCGCTGAAACCCTGCGGCTCGCGGAATTGGGTGTGTGCTGCGTCGTCGCTGCCATCGGCCGACTGGGCCTGCGGATAGCACCGCACAAGACCGAGGCGCTATGGTTCCACGGCCTACGCCAGGGCATGGAACCACCCAGCTTCTCAATCAGAATAGGTGATGCAGTCGTAGAGGTGGGGCAGTACATGAAGTACTTGGGCCTCACCCTCGACATTCGATGGCGCTTCGAGGAGCACTTCGTGCGTTTGGGCCCCCTAGTGCGTCGGGTTGCAGGGGCTCTGCAGAGGCTACTCCCGAACCTCGGGGGCCCCAGAGAAGAGGTCCGCCGCCTCTACTGTGGAGTCGTGCGTTCCATGGCCCTCTATGGGGCGGCCGTCTGGTCTGACCGCCTGACGAGCGCGTCCCGCTGCAGAGCTATCCTTGACAGCCTGCAGCGAGTGGCGGCCATTAGGATTGCGCGCGGCTATTGCACGATTTCTTTTGAGGCGGCCACGCTTTTGGCGCGGCTCCCGCCGTTCAATATCCTGGCGGACGTGGACGCACAAGTTTTTCGTGAGACTCGACTCCGCCAGGAAAGCGGAACGGAGGAACAGTCGAGCCAGACGCTCGGGGAGTTTCGGCGGAATGCACGTCAGCGCGCGCTGATTAACTGGCGCACGCGACTCTCAGAGCCGCGGTGCATGCGCCAGCGCGTCGTTGGCGCAATACTCCCTGCTTTTGAAGCCTGGATCGAGAGGAGAAGGGGCTGCGTCACGTTTAGGTTGACTCAGATACTCACCGGACACGGATGTTTCGGTGAGTATTTGAACCGAATCGGCCGCGAGACGACGACGGCATGCCACCACTGCGGCAGTGACCTGGACTCTGTCCAGCATACGCTCTCTGAGTGCCCTGCATGGGAATCCGAGCGGCGAGTCCTGGTCTCTGTTATAGGAGGGGATCTTTCTCCGCCGGCCTTCGTCCAGGCCATGTTGGCGGAAGACATCCGGTGGGACGCTGTGGTCTCCTTCTGTGAAGCGGTCATGCTCCAGAAGGAGGCCGCCGAGGGGGATCGCGACAGAGCTGATCCCACTCGCAGACGCAGGCGGCGTCGTGGTGGTGGCAATGGCCGCTAGCCTGACTCTTCCTTGGAGCCGTGGGCAATCAGAGATGGCAATCTGGCTGCCCGACCACGAACGACCCCGAGAAGACAGCGGTCTCGGATAGCCGAGGGACTACTGTACTCGCACAGTACGAGGTAGCGAAGGGAAGACACTACCAACTTAACCCTTCCAGAGACTGAGCCCTACTACGGGACAAGCGTAACGGGGCCCAGAAGCAGCACACCCGCGTTCCCTGTGCCCCATTCTTTTGAGCGCTGAGGCGGCTATCGTGGTGGTTTTAGTCGGTAAACCCGGTTCAGACCCGGGGAGTCCGACATACCCTCTCTGCCCGCCACACGGAGAGGGACTCGCAAAAGAGTTTCCCCACGTAAGAAAAAAAAAGGCAAAAGCAAAATGTTATTGTCATAGGAATATAAAATAATGGTAAGGTCGATTAACTCTATAACATAAACGTTATAGCCACAGGCAGTTTAGTTTAGCAGTACGCTGATCATCGGCCTCTACTAATTTAATAGGAGGATTCAGCTTGACACTATCCCAGATAACAATGTAAACTTGCCAAACTTGCAGCAAGTTTGGCAAGAAATTTTCTTTGATTAATTTAGCCATCCGATTTTTATGTACCTGTTTGTCATAAGGGCTAAACCATTGGATCTCTGTTGTTCTTAAAATTGTTATCAAGTAAGTTTGAACGTATGGGTGGCTTGAAATATTGCATTATAGTATTATAACCTTGTTTTTTGATTCTTGACAACAAGGAGTAAGAAAACGCTTTTTCAGCATACACTTGTTTACCTATGAAGCATTGATACCATAAGTAAATGAGTTCACACCACAAAGGTGCACCTTCATACTAACCATAGATGATAAACTTTAACTAGAGAATACTAACTATATGTACCAAAGAGGTTGTGCGTTGCCTTTTTATATGGTATTTCACACCTAAATATATTTCGTGCCCATTGAATATGGTTCCCTACAATTGGTTCCCTACAAAAAATATTCTTACAAAAGAGTTAACAGTATTTTTATACGACGTTGCTATTCGTCACAATACCTCACAAATGATGCAGTCCAACCAAACTGTCTGCAAAATAAATTTATATTTCCCACGTTCATACATAACCTCAAAATATAAATTCAATGAACCCACTCATAATGCCTAACATGTTATATATGTGACACAACTTGGCAAGACGTCTAAGTATGATAGTAAAAATTTTATACACATCCTTCGGTTTTATGAGGCTACGTAGAATGGTTATTGTACATATAATTATTTTAGACTTGAATAGATATTTGCTAAGGTTTGCTTCGTTTATTTAAGGACAGGGCCGAACCTTCCTTATGTGCAATGTGTGCGGCGCACACAGGCGCCAGGATGACAGGGGCGCCGCGCGCCGAGATATGCGTAATTAACGCATAACACTTATTTTCGAAAAAGGATGCCAAAAAAGGCGCTTCATAGATTTCGCACACAGGCACAGTGGCGTAGGAAGGGCAAATATAAAATTAAATTTAGACCGGAATGGTTAGGTAACGACTAAAATAAATAAAGGGTCATCCGCCCTACGCCACTGCATAGGCGCTTCATAGATTTCGCACACAGGCGCTGCATTGGGTCAGAACGGCCCTGTTTAAGGGAGGCCCAACGCAATTATAAGCCTCATTACGAAACAAGGACTAAATAATAATATTATACTAAACTTAGTCCTAGATTTTTATTAAATTACACAGATGAGAGAATTAGTCTCAGATAGAGCGCATTCGTCCAACTAAGTGTGGCACGTTGACAGCTATGTGTGCGTGACCTTTGGCGACTAGCACTGTACGGACACGCGCGTCTATGTGTGTGTAAAGTTGCCAGATTATGAATAATCTCCCAGTATTTTGCATATAGTTATGTAATATTCTTATATTCATTTGCGGTTTTGAAGAATTTACCATGGATTTAATTAATGCTTTTATAAATACATTTCTTAAATGTAGGTACCGAGTTAAGTTTTAACTACTTCGTAAATCTTAAATCTGTATATATGTATAAAATCCTTGCGTTACTGACTGACTGACAGATAAGCTACAGCCGAAACTACTCGGCGCATGAAGCTGAAATTTAGCATGTATGTTTCTTGGGAACCGTAGGGGTGCACTAAGACGGGATTTCTCGAAATTCCCACGGGATCGGGCAAAACGAGAAATACGAAAATATGTGCGTGCGAAGCCGCTGGCGTCGATTAGTTGAGAAATAAATAGTATGTATGTACACACGGCACCAAGTCAAGCTAAACAGTTGTTGTACGATTTTGATACTTATTCCCTACGCCATAAGTATGTATGTACACACGGCGCCAAGTCAAGCTAAACAGTTGCTGTACGATTTTGATACTTATTCCCTACGCCATAAGTATGTATGTACACACGGCGCCAAGTCAAGCTAAACAGTTGCTGTACGATTTTGATACTTATTCCCTACGCCATAAGTATGTATGTACACACGGCGCCAAGTCAAGCTACACAGTTGCTGTACGATTTTGATACTTATTCCCTAAGCCATAAGTATGTATGTACACACGGCACCAAGTCAAGCTAAGCAGTTGCTGTACGATTTTGATACTTATTCCCTACGCCATTAGTATGTATGTATACAGGGCGCCAAGTCAAGCTAAACAGTTGCTGTACGATTTTGATACTTATTCTTTAGGCCATAAGAACGGTGCAAAGGTCAAAGTGTATAAGCTTGACGAGTAGCAGGGTGTACACGAATATTTGGATCGTTTGGGGATCGAACTCAAAACAATATTATGTAAGGTATATACTAATGGAAATTGAAATTCTATTACTATATTTATGAGAAAGAAGATATATCTACAATATACTTTTATAATACGGTAATGTATTTTTCATTAACATGACAATCATTATCACATAATCAATTGACAAGTGCATTTTCCCTAATTCAGGCAGAACGGCGTCGACAAAAACTGGCAACACTTACATATTTCTTGCACAAATACGAATTTTATCGAAATTAAATTAGGAAACAGTCAAATTATCAATAGTTACCTGTGAAAAGATATTCCATTTTCCTGTTTTTGTTTTTAGGAACAACTTTTACAGTGTTTAAGAACGCAAGACGGCATTTTGAGAATTTAAAAGTTGAAGTGATCGTGACGCGTGAACTGTACGATGCGTCGTAGCGCACTGAGACGAGTTTGTATTCGCTTTTCAATGTTGTATTTGCTTTAGTGGCCGCACGCAACTGTGCCGTGCGTTCCATCTGATACTAATTCTCTCATCTATGTTAAATTATGCCTTTTATGAAAGAAGGTTGTTAATTGTTTTGATTCATTTTTGTTTCAAGGAATTTTAACAGTAGATATATTTGGTGACTAGCTTCCTTTCACGACGGCTAAGGAAATACTTTTTACTATGCCGAAGACCTTAAGATAAAACTTGAAAGATTAGGGCATTGGCCTAATAGTTGCTGAACTAAGAAGTAACAGTTAGAAAAGTAAATTCTGAAACGTACCTCACCTTTTTCTTACTCTCCGCTTTTTGTACAATGCCCCAGTTAGTTTATTTCTCATCATAAGGCAAAATATAGTTAAAATTGGACTTGAGAATAGCTATAATCACAAATTGGTAGTAACCTCAAGTCAAGGTAGTAGAGCCTTCCTGATTTCAGCATGAATGGGCCGGCTCGACCGGGGAAGTACTACCCTCTCACAGAAGATCGACGTAAAGTAACAGTACCTGGGCTGTTGCGTTTCGTTCGGTGAGTGGGAGTACCGGAGGCCCTATCCCTTCTCCCTGATCCCACTCCTCATCCTATCCCTTTTCCCAACCCCAAGTGGCGGCAACGCACTTTTGACTGCTGTGGTGTTGCTGGTGTCAATGGGCGGCGGTAATTGCTTACCATTTGGCAATCCGTCTGCTCATTTGCCGCCTTTTACCATAAAAATAATAAAATTTCCGGCTATGAACTTACTTACAATAAGTACATTACTAATTCATTATTTACTTCAAACAAATATTTGCAAGTTCACCCACAAAAGTACATATATGCCAAAAGCATTTAGAAGCTAAGATGGCGATTTTCCACGCACTTACACATAAAGGTTACAACATTTGCTAGTCTATTTGCTTGTCAATTCAGTTTTCCACTCCTTACTTCCTTAGTACAAAGATGTAGAGTTCAATTTTGCATGTCTATAGTGAATGAAAATTGGTGTTCCAAAACATTGATTTGGAACATCGAATCTACTGCCGATCCGACTAAGCTGTGTATCGAAAATAATGTATCAAGTTATTTTGCCTATTTAGTTTTGACCTACACTAATGGATAAAGGGAGTTTTATTGAAGTTAAAGTCATTGAATTTATATTTTGAGGTTATGTATGAACGTGGGAAATATAAATTTATTTTGCAGACAGTTTGGTTGGACTGCCTCATTTATGAGGTATTGTGACGAATAGCAACGTCGTATAAAAATACTGTTAACTCCTTTGTAAGAATATTTTTTGTAGGGAACCAATTGTAGGGAACCATATTCAATGGGCACGAAATATATTTAGGTGTGAAATACCATATAAAGAGGCAGTGCCTCTTTGGTACACATAGTTAGTATTCTCTAGTTATAGTATATCATCTATGGTAAGTATGAAGGTGCACCTTTGTGGTGTGAGCTCATTTACTTATGGTATCAATGCTTTATCGGTAAACCAGTATATGCTGAAAAAGCGTTTTCTTACTCCTTGTTGTCGATTATAATATTATTATGCAATATTTCAACCCACCCATACGTTCAAACTAACTTGATAGCAATTTTAAGAACAACATGGATCCAATGGTTTAGCCCTAATGACAAACAATTACATAAAAATTGGACAGATAAATTAATCAAAGAAAAATTCCTGATTTATTTTTTCGAAATCTAAATATATCTTTTGATACTAAACATAGGGCCGACGTTCTCTTATACATTTTTTGCGATAAGCAGTGATTTCCATTAAGAAACCTCTCTATCATACACATATATCATATTAGTAAAATACTAAGTGAGCCAGTGACCATGTTGGCTACAGCTTGCAAGCTGTATAAATCAGTGACCGACATGAAGTTGTAAAGACAAGCACCTATCGCACTATAATGAGTTATGGTCGTGGACATGCGTTGCGCGGCTCTAGAAACAGCGGAATACGATACGAGAAGAGTTTGTATGGTTATAATAGAAGCTGAAGGGTTTGTATGGTTTAACAGTAATCTAAAGAGCTACTGGTTTGATTTGGATGATGCTCTTGTGTTGGATAGCGCATTCATCGACAAAGGTTATAGGTTACACGTTACGAGCCACGAGTAGCCAGTATCCTAGTAGTTGAATATAAAGATTTTTTAAATAATCATGGTCATCATCATCCACTTAGCGTTATCTCAGTTTCAATCTGGGGTCCGCTTACTAGTCTAACCGGATTTGGCTGAAAATTAACTTTTCCACAGAGAGTCTGTCTGTCTGATCTCTGCAACCCGAAGGGATAGCGATATTCCATGGTTTAGACTAGTGTCAGTTTATTTCGAAGGTACTCACGCCCTGTAACGACTATCAAAGATCTTCATGGCAACCGAGACCGACGGCTTAACGTGCTCTCCGAGGCACGGGACAAGCGATAATTAACAATTCAATACGCACATAACTCCAAAAAGTCATTGGCGCGCGCCGTGGATTCGAACCAGATCTGCCATGCAGAGGGTCATTGCAGTGTGTTGGTATCTCCATTAGGCCATCGCTGCCTAAAATAATCATGGTAATATTGATAATTATACAGTCCTATGCAATACACTGCTGGACGCCCCTTCTAGTTTGTGTCACAATATCGAAAGGTAATTGTTCATTGATCTAGAAACGAGTATTTTTAATATTTCAAATATTTCAAAAAGCATTCGACGCTGCAAAAGTTGTAGATAAATCCTAAAACTGTGCTGCAATGCATTATAATAGTTTGCATACCATTAGAGCTAATTTATACAATACATTTTGCATTATATTACAGATAATAATAATAAATATATTTTAAAATAACAATAATGTCATTAAATAGTATCATTTTAATCTACTAAACATGGAAGAAACAGGCGTTCAAGAAATAGTATTTCCATTGTAATAAGCTATTGTAAACTTTCATACAATAATACAGTGCTAACACTGAGGGTAAACTTCACAAAGGTACAGAACATACACAAAAGATTATGTAGGTACATTTTGAGCGTTTTATTTGAATGTTAACTCTTATAGCACACATTCAAGTGTTTATACATAACTTGGGTGCTTTCTTTATAAATATTAGAAGGATGAAGGCCTGTTACGCTACATAAATTCCGGATAAATTAATTAGCAGATTAAACCATTTTAGCATGACGTCTAAAGTAACAGTATAGCTTTAAGTTTGATGAGTGGGAGTGCCAGTGGCTCTCATTCTACCTTTCTAGCACTCTTATTCCTAGGCCATGAACGCGAGGGCCATCATGCTAAATTGATATGATGTTGAGTTGTTGGCCTTCACTATGGGACTTCATGACTGCTTAAAATCAAGCGGCCTGGAGACAATTAAATAAAATAAATAAGTTAATATTCTGTATGATCAGTATTTATCTAGATAAATACTGATCATACAGAATATTTACTTATTTATTCTTATTACTTCAGGAATTTCATCACTTCTGGACAGGCTAGCCTGTCCAGAAGTGATGAAATTCCTAAAACTTTTATTTCCTATCGCTGTTTCCGCGGCCCATCATTTATAAATGTACTGAAGTGCCTATTATCGTGAGACAGTGGAAGGTTATATCGCTAGAGGTTCTATATACAAATGAAGATAAAACTTCGATCCCTGAATATTTCGTATTATTTTGGCACATGTCGATACAACTCTCAGACAAGTAAGTATATAGAAGAGTACGAGATAAATAAAAGGTCAATTTATTTGACAGAATAACGTAACGTACTTACTTGAATGTTGGCTCTAGGCCTAGGCGTATAGGATCTGTTTATGTTGGTAGATATACACAAGCCAAAATATTTGATAAATGAGATATTGATTCCACGATTTCATTACCATATTTCAATCCGTGGGTCTAGTAAGATACAAGTAAGTAAGTAACAAATAGATTTTTGCGAAGGGACGGAAAACTTGACATCATAACTTTTATCAAAACATTTGGTCAACGTGGTACAGTAGGCTTCACAGTGCTACTGTGATGTAAAGAGAGGTTTAAGTTAAGAAGTAGGCTGCGAAGGGCTATAAAATAGAACAAATTGTTCGCTACACATGTTAAAATTATAAAAAAATATAGGAAACATTCACACTCTTAAATTCATTTAACAGTTGTCATAGGGATACACAAAGTATACTTACGTAACTACTAAAATTTGTTTAAAATAATACAATATCCACAACTTATAAAAAGAAACCAATTCTTCATCCACGCAATCTTTAGCAATCACTCATTTATTCGAACAAAAGTTAAACCAGTTCACATTCATTTTAGTTACCAAGTCAAATATTATTAGCTTTGTACACTATGACAGTCAATTCAAGTTTATAGGGCGGCCATTAAGGACATGAACGTTTTCAGAGTGGGAAATACACCTGAGTATTTTTTTGCATCGTCTGGTAATGTACAACAGAAAAACGACCCCTGATCTCCAAAATTTTCTTTTGTAATTTAATATGCCTAATTAGGTATTTTTAAAGGCAGCGATAGCCTAGTGGAGATACCAACAGACTGCTGTGCAGAGGGTATCGGGTTCGAATGTCGGCGCGCACCAATGTCTTTTCGGAGTTATGTGCGTATTAAATTATTAATTATCGCTTGTCTCGTGCCTCGCAGAGCAAGTTAAGCCGTCGGTCCCAGTTGTCATGAAGATCTTTGACAGTCGTTAGATTTCGTCAGTAAGTACCTCTAAATAAACTGACACTAGTCTTAACCATGGAATATCGCTTTCCCTTCGGGTTGCAGAGGTCAGACAGGCAGTCGCTCTGTGGAAAAGCTAATCTTCAGTCAAATCCGGTTAGACTAGTAAGCGGACCCCAGATTGAAACTGGGATAACGCTAGGAGGATGAGGTATTTTGATTTTACATTATCGTCTTTTTTCCATTGATTTAACAAGTTCTAGTGAATTTGATTCATGGCGAATTCGCCATGAATCGACATTACAATTTGTCGTCATGATGTAGTTGGAACGCGATCTAGCGCTTATCGAACTCACAACGCTCGCGCAGTTCTAAACGGCCGGCGAGGCGACCGCTTAAAACACTGCGCCATACGTGCTGCGCCATACGTGCTGTCAATATCCATCCCATAAAAAACAATTCTTGACAAAACAAACAAGTCTTGGTACTCATTTCTCCTCCCGTAAAAAGGTAAGAGATCCATGTAATACCAAGATATTTAATGTTTTAAATGAATAGGCTCAGACATCTAGTTTTATACACAACGATGTTATAGGGGGTCGAGAAAAGGATGCTACGGCCGTGCCGCTTTTTTGCTCGACTTGACGGGGGCACTGCCGTGCCTCCAGATATCGCTCGTCACCATTTCACCCGCGTCGCTTGTCGCCGTCGCTTGTCACTAAATTCATGGCCGAGTGATAAAGGTGACGTCACACGTCCGATGCTCGCTTAATTTGATGCGAAGCGAACGACCCATTTGCATTCATTTCCGGATGAAAAAAGAACATTGTTGAGTTGCTGTTAATTATGTGTCATTCTCGGACAGCCTTCCAATCCAAGATCCTTTGGATTATTTTAGAAATTATGCGATATTCGTTTCCAAAATATCTTATCATTGTTAGGTCTAGGTATTGATGTTTACTTTACTTTTAGTAAAGACATTTACTACCTTAGCTACCATTATAATTAAATATCATTGTCATCCATATATGTAGGGCTCGTCAGCTGATCAGTCGACTGGTAGACACAAGGTTTATCTAATGGCATACAACTGATCCTGCTCTTTAGTCCTTTTCTCCAAGTGCTCGCCTACTTTCTTACGAATGTTATTGCTGTGTCTACATAGGTACTTATATGGTGTTACACACTATGTTGTCACAGTCTTCACTCAATGATTCATCTTTATATTGCCTTTATCGCCTTTAGTTCTTTGGCACATATAACCTGCCCAATACTAGTATCGTTAAAGTTGTGAGTTTTCTGAGCATTTCGGATTGCTTTGACTCTTTGACGAATGGTTTCAATTCGGATACGATTTTAAAGAGCCATCCTAGGTACTCTGTGATTCTCTACGACTTGGCTTCATAATTGTGATGTTATCAAGTTTAGGAATATTTAATCAAAATCTTCTAATTTAATACTTTGAAGTAACTAAGTAAACGATGCGAGCTCGATGAAAACTATAACGTAATACAGACCTCCTGAATTAAAGAAACTTCATTTACAGAAGATGATGATTATTATCCTACGATGGCGAACCTGCTCCACGTAGGTATTTAGTATAATTACCGACCAGATTCAGGGAATCAGATAACTGATATATTTTGTACTACAAGCTGTCAAATTTTGTGCAGTGATTGCGAAGTAATTCAGTCAAAAGATATACTCGAATTTTGTCGTTTTTTGTAACTTTTTCCTCACAAAAGTCAGAGCTATCGGTATTTTGTAACCCATTATTCAGAAAGCATAATAATATTATTTTCTGTTATAAAGCAATAACTCACATCATTACTCATTTTACTCTCCTTGTGTCGATATCGTATGCGGGGTAACTGATAGTGATTTTGAACTGAATTAAAACGGAAAATGGATTTTTTCACGCACAATGGTTTCGTGCGTAACTGCGAATTTAGCTTCCACACAGTTTCAGTCATTTGATATTTGCGGGTCATTAATAACACGACTTTGGTAAAAATACTTTTTATTTTATTGTCCTTTGTTCGGAGTAAAACGGATATAAAATAGCCATGTCATGTCATGATACAGCTAAATTTTTTGGTATTTGATGAGAACTACGTTTGACAGCTTACTTTTTCAAATATGGTTTCTGATGTAGCAGGGCTTACTAGGAACACGTATCTAATAGTTAGGCTTTTGAAAACCCTTTACCTTACCTTAATCTTGGCAACTTCTTCTTTTCGTGTCTATAGCAACACTTTTCATACGGACTTTGCCCAGTACTCGGCAATCCACTTTGTATCGCATCAGGCCTTGCTTGGTACACGTCACCAAGTGTACATGAGACTGGGCTTTTAGGGCTCGTCAGCGTATGGATCATTATCTGTGGTGATACGCCAAAGATGTATTTATTTTTAATCTTGACTTCTTATTAGTTGCGATTGTTTGGTAAAAATAAAACATAGTTCCAGGGACTTTAGGGTAAAAATCTCAAATCTCTCTGCAGTACCTAATTATAATTATATACGTTATCACTTCAAGATTAAATATAACACGTTCGTCAAAGTAATTGCAATAAAACCGTGGGCATTATTACCAGTTATCAAAAGGCACAATTTATAACTTAATCTTAAGAAACTCCTCCAGCTAAGACTGTCCCTACTTTACGAAAGAAATTAGAAAACTTCGGATACATTATTCAAAAAGTAACTTGTAAAAGGTCATTTCAGTATATTATATTTTTTTCGGAACTTTCCTGATATTAAACAAATTAAATCTCCCTTGGCATGGCGCAAATTAAATGTGTCTGTGATGTTTTAATTTATTTTTTGCTGGAAAATTAAGGTGAACATATGTTTGAGAGGATTTTTTATTTTGTTTGTTTTGCCTTTTTTATCTTACTAGCTGACCCAGCGAACTCCGTGTCGCCGTTTTAAGAGTTTTTATTTAATACCCTTTTTTCCCAAGCCCCTTTTTCAGTTACCATTGACTTGGCGCTTAATCTCTTATCATTTCAGAGTCTTTAAGTGATGAACAAACAAACATAGATTTTTATATAATATTGACCATATCGACTTAAAAACGACAGAACTTAAGACGAAAAAATCCCGTTCACCATCTTTGATTTCCTATCCGCCATCTTTATCACGAAATAGATATTTTATTTGGATTCTCCATCCCTTAAATCATTAGAGACGATACCCATATTTTATTATTTTTAAAAATTTTTCCCATCCGCCATCTTTGATTTCCCATCCACCATATTGAATCATGAAACAGATGTTGTATTTGGATTCCCCTTCCCTTATAATATCGCAGACGATACCAATATTGATTTTTAAAATTTTCTCATCCGCCATCTTTGATTTCCCGTCCGCCATCTTGGATCACTAAATAAATTTCATATTATTAGTCAGCGTCCCGAAAATCTTGAAAACTATACCCATATAGATTGTATCCTGTTCGTTTAGCCTTTTTTTTCCTTTGACCCAACTCTCCCCCTTCTCGTTTGACCATTTTATTATTTTTGTCAGGCCCCTAAAAGTTATACCGTAATTTTATATAGCCTATAGCCTTTCGGAATAATTGGGCTATCACAGGCAATAAAAATTTTTAGAATCCGACTGCTAGTTCCTGAGATTAGCCGACATTATTTTTTAGACTTTTTTGCCTTTTGCCCGGCCCCAAAGTTATATAGCCTATAGCCTTCCGAAATAACTGGGCTATCGTATACAAAAATAATTTTTCAGATCCGACCAGTAGTTCCTGAGATTATCGTGTTCAAACAAACAAACTCTTCTGCTTTATTATATTAGTATAGATATGCAAACAATTTAATCAACGTGCACAATATGACATTATGTAGGTAGGTGGTGACAGTACTGACAGATATGCGATAGCACATGCGCAGCAATCAATTATCAGCGCATGCGTTCTTATTCCAAGAGGTTAATTTGTGGCGTACAAACTTCTACCCTCCTTACAATCCTTCCCAGTTTAATTTTTACAACTTATGGTAGCCTATATCCGTCTCCACGGTCCAATATATGTATCTCTATATTAAAATTCAACAAAATTGGTTCAGCCGTTTTAGCGTGAAAACGGAACATACATACATACACAATTTCGAATTTATAATATTAAGTAGGGATTATCAATGGGTTTCTTCTGACACGCCGCGACAGCGACACGACAGCCCGCTGGGCGGCAGCACTGAGACTTTAGGTCCGGAAACCTGTCAAAACTGCCATCAAACAAAGAAGTATATCTACGCGCACGCGAATTTGAACTTCATGCAGCGGTAATAAATTACAGATTGACTCTACGTTTTAGTTAGAAAACGTTTGTGTGGGATAAAGAAAAGGGCTGTTTTTAGGGTTTTTCCGGCAATTATTAGAATTTTTCTCGCCGTAAAAACCATCTTTGAATCACAACGAACATTTAAAAAAAGAATTGGCCAAATTGGTCCAGGCATTGTTGAGTTATGCGCTTACCTACACATCTTGCGATTCATTTTTATATTATAGATTATGAGATTTTACTTCATCAGATTAGATTTACAAATCAGATATTGGGGCTTTTTTCAAAAGACGCATCTTTTACCATTGTTTAGGGTCAGTAAGCACGCTCGACAACTAGAAATATAGGCTAACAATAGCTGCTAATAAAGTAAAAAACCGGTGAAAAAAATACAAAGCCTATATCTTCCGGAATTGTAGATTATGCATTATTTAAGTGATTATGTAAACGAGCTATTAAAGCTAATATACAAAGTTTCATACTAAATACTATAAGTAGTTTTTCATAAGAAAAAGTAGCACACACCTTTACATCCTTGAGAAAAACAGGATTTTACAAAGAGCAACCTAGATCTGTTTAATTTTTAATGAGTTAGCCTTTCGCTCTGCGGTTTTAAACAAAGGAATAAATTAAAACAAGATAAGTACAATTTAATAAGGCGTATTTAATCTAGACTTCAAAGCGGACTCATATTTTTTACAATACCTATTGACAATGTTTTCTGAGAAAGGACCTAACAAATTATGTAAGCCAATTTGTCTTTACAAGTTCTTTTCGAGAACATTGTTCATGTAAAAAGAAACTTATTAAAATGTATCAATCTGCTTAAAATTGGTCTGGATACAGGCGTAAAAGAATAGTAAATTTCTACTCTGTGGTTCAGGTTACAGGTGACTGCAAATAAAAATCTCATATAAAAATCTTGTATTACAATGTTTGTTATCAAACGTCTCAGAAACGGCTTGACCGATATTAATGAAACTTTTTATGTAAGTATTTGGTAGGGATGAGAAATATTTTTCTTTTATGTTTATTTTATGGTTTGTCATAAAAACAGCTATAGTCCCAGTTGCGAATACATGGCATATTGACATTTGCGATTCAGCTAATTAATGTATCCCCCCGTGAGATCTCCACCTTGTCGTGGTGGGGGGGGCTCAGTTACCGTGGCTTAGACACCCGCGGTGAAGCTAAGAGAGATCCCGGGAGTGGACGCTTCGCGAGGGCTTGGAAGAGTCTGCGCAGGACGCGTCCAAAGGTGCGGGTGCGGGGGACAGTTTTGTCTGTCCCTCGCAGGCAGACCCGGTCGCGCGCCTCGCGCCCTATCTCCCGCGACCAAATGGGGGCGCACCATTGTTGCTTCGCGATGGGGCCGCAGTGGAATAGGAGATGCGGTGTTGTCGCCACCTGCCTGACTATCTGGCGGGCCAATACCCGTCGGGGGGTAGCGACGAATGCTTTGGCGACACCCGACCCTCCGACACACGGGTACATGAGGAACACGGGTTGGTTTTTAGTGAGTAAGAGTCTGACAGTCCCCTTCCCCAGGGCGGAGGGACTCCATGAGCATTTTCCAACCTGACTCACATTTTGTATTCTGCTAAACTTAATGCCATTATAGTTTAATTTGACACGTTTTTATGGTTGACACATAGTTTGACACTTTTCGATCTAATTGCGGTATCATACGAGTGTCAGTTAATTTACAAAAATACCATTTATGACAACGAGAATATAGTTCATGCCACGAGAACATATACATTTTGTAAACAAAGAATTTCTTCTAAGTGGTTAAGCAAAAGTTCAATCAAAAACAAATTATGTCAAATCCAATGAGCAAAACGGTACACAGGTCCGATACGTGTCATTGGAAATTAATGTCAATTGATCGAGTTTTTATCGATCATATATCGATAAAAACTCGATCAATTGACGATTTCAAAAGTGTCCTTTTAGTGTTTTGTGGTACGGGAACGCGTTCGACGCCTAGAACGTCCACATTGTACAATTCGCGTGTGGAATCTTTTAATAAGGTAGGTAAGCATACTATAATATTTGTGTGATAATTGTCCATACAAACATTTTTAAGTAATTCTACACATCAAAAATAGTTGTAATTAAAAAATAATTTATTTCTTTCTTTTTAGTAATAACAACTAGACTTTTAAATATAGTAACCGCTTGGAAACTTTTAAAAGCGCATTCAGGATCATCATTTGTGTCTTCGTAGTTCCGTCAGTGTCTGCTAGGTGTCAGTTTTTGTGTCTACACTATTGTACGATATCTGTATGACACTCATTACATAGCGCAGTAATACACAGCGAGATAACAATGATATAACATTTTCTTTATAAATTCAAAGTCAAAACTTTCTTCCCTTTGTACTACTAATTGAGTTAATTAGTCGGGTGTTCCATGCCAACCCTAGTATGATGGTCTGGTGCCCATCGTAGAATCCCAGATTTCTTGTTGCCGATACGAAATTGTAGGCTATGCACCTAAGAAACTTCACATCATTGTTTTATGAAGACTCAGGCCTATCCTGAAAAATAACCTTCAATGCGCCGATGCGCCGCCGTACGTTGAGGCGGTTTTAGTGTGAAGGAATTGAAAGCCTTTAGGGGCGAGTCCCGCCCAAGGCCTCCACCAGCTTCAAATCTGACGACTGAGTAGCGGAAGCGAGACACTCGAAAAGAGTTTCTATTGCATCACAAAGAAAGGCGGCGATCCAGCGTGATTCGATATTACAAAGAGAATTGACGATACTACTTTACGATTCTGACTTTGGTGCGCAAAGTTCCGAAAGGCTACAGGCCATCTGGTCATTTGCCCACACCAGAGCCCAGTATCAATGGATGGCACGCCAACCTCGTAGAGCGATTCCATGAAACTTGATTTCAACGAAAATTGCATAAGTAGTAGAAGACGCGCCATCGAATATAAGCCACTTTTAAAAAACAACATAAATTATGGAAGAAGTCAGCAATTACGCACATTCCCATTTGCATATAATTAATTGTATACTTTTATCAACATTATCATGAGGAAAATGTCGTCATCACGGGCAGAAGCTATGTAGTTTTTAATAATTAGATTAGTCGTCAGTTTGAAATTTGCGAACAGATTTTTAGGCTGTTGTTGATAAATCATTTATTTTGGCAGCGACTTGATACTGACAAACTGCTGTAACTATTTCGCGTCAAAGATTTTTTGGCTTTAATTATTTTAGGTAATCTGGCACGAGAATGGATTTGAAAAACGAGTTCGCTAAAAATGGTGAGTAAACAACATTTTTAATCTTATACCTAATTGGGTACAAGGTCAAATCTGAAAATAAACAGAGCCTGTTATCTGGTTACTAGATAAATGATAAGTTTACGTATATGTTTTAGAAGACGCGCCAATTTAGGCATGCCATACGTATAAAGATTTCCATTCGTCAGAAACAAACTCATGATCTCCAGCTTAGCAGTAGGTTCCCGAACCACAAAGCTTATTAAGTAAATTCAACTCTTGCACATTGCAAAAACTAACAATCTTTCATATCCTTATTATTACAAGCCATTTGATATAACATTATAAAAAAGTTTATATTGGAACTATGTTATAATAGCAGGACGGTAGAGGCACATTATGCAACCGCTAAATAGTCCATTATAACTATCTAAATTTGCTATTTAAAACTTTTTGTAAAGCCATAAAATACAATGTCTTTGGGTCAAAACGACCAACATACGACAACAGTTATATTCAAATAACAAGGGTTGTATCTCGATGACAGGCCATCCGGAGGGCTGCTATTGAAGGTTTTGGGTCAAAAGGACCCCGTGCAGGTGAGAACAGGGTTGGGGCTGAAAAATGGCCCCATTGTTGGTCGAGGCGAAAAGGGCCAATTTTTGCTGGTTATCCGTTTAACGGCGTATAAAAATACTTTGATAAATACATATAATTTTTTATGCTTGATGGTTAAAAATATCCGGTTTTATTCAGGTCTTCACAGTCTGTAAAGTCTATTAAAATTTAAAATCTTTAAGTATTTTATGCGGTTTAATTTTGTTTATTAATATTTTTATATAAGAGTTTCTGTTTTCGGATGTTATCGTTGCAACCGTGCAATATTTGCTTTTATTTCCTTCCAGGCCAGAAGTTATCTTGAATATATACATTATTTTATTTATTATTTATTTAATTATTTATTTTATTCAAAATTGTTTTATTTCGCTGTCCAATTTTGTGGGCAATATTTTTTGAATTTCATACATACTTCCACACGACCTACTTGGGTCAGAAAATTCGCATGAAAATAAACAATTTACTAACTGCGAAGTTTAAGGAAGTTGTCTCGTGAAAGAAAACTTGGCAAGTTGATGGAGAACTTTGAAATAATCAGAAGTTGAAGCAATCACGCTACTAAAGAGGTCTCTTCACGTTTCCCAACTACTTCTGATGCACAATATGGCAACAATTTTAATTTGAAAGACTACCGTGTTTGCTAATTGCGAAGATTTTCAATGATAAGACTTCTGACGAGATTTTAGTAACGTCTTCGGTTTTGTGTGGGTAGTAATTAAGATAAATTCATTTGGTCTCCATTTTAATGCCATGTTGCAATTAGTGTGAAGCTCATCTGATGGTTAAAATCTTTATATTATCACCGTCTCAGCCGAATGATGTCTATTGCTATACACCTCCCTCGAGACTCTCCACATAGACCGATTTTGAGCCGCCAGCATTACTCCAGAAAGAGTTAAGGAGGGGTGCTATATGTTACACACGTTACAACTAAGGTTCACATGGTGTTCCACGACTTCTAATGTGAGGCCACAATAATCTACAAGAGCATTTGGCTCTTTTTCTACTTGGTTTCACACTAATGCCGGTGTGCCATAGGGTGGCGTGCTTTCTCCTCTGCTCTTCGCAATATTTATTAATACTATCTCAAACCAATTACTTTTTTCTTACCACCTTTACGCAGACGATTTATAAAGCTATAAGCAAGCTCCTTTAAATAAGCTGGCAGAAGCTTGTACTATTATTAAGACGGACCTGGCCAGAATCTGCGACTGGACTAAGAAATACGGACTCATCATAAATGCTGACAAAACCCAGTTAATTATTATAGGCAGCCCCAAATTAGTCTCAAAAATCAGTTGGTCCGATCTGCCACAAATTAGTTTCGATGGCAAAAATCTCGTTTTTAGTAAAACTGTGAAAATTTTGGGGATCTCCTTGGATGAAAGTATGTCCTGGAAATCTCAAATGCAAGAAACGAGTCGCAAGCTTTTTGCATCCGGAGGTTCGTTGCGTAGGTTAGGCAACTTCCTTCCAACTGCCACTAAAATCGCGCTCGCTCAATCCTTGCTTCTTCCCATAATTGACTATGCTGACGTCAGCTACCTTGACCCCACAGAGGAGCAGCTAGATAAACTTGAGCGTCTCCAAAACTA
This sequence comes from Euclidia mi, assembly GCA_944739405.2. Taxonomy (NCBI): domain Eukaryota; kingdom Metazoa; phylum Arthropoda; class Insecta; order Lepidoptera; family Erebidae; genus Euclidia; species Euclidia mi. Next base: position 107,235,393 of record OX123181.2, read on the forward strand.
TTGCATTAGATTTATATTTGGACTGCGCAAATATGATCACGTCTCAGATTTTCGTAACAAACTCGAGTGGCTCCCAATTAGTCTTCGCAGGAATACTCACATTCTTACATAACTGTATAATGTTATATTTAATCCTAGTACGCCCTCCTATCTCAAATAACGTTTCAAGTTCCTTTATGACACACATATAAGGTCCTTGAGGTCGTCTGAAGATCTGACGTTGGAGATGCCAAGGCATTCCACAAACTATTTTGGAAAATCCTTTAGGTACCGTTCAGGCAGTGCGCCTGTGGAATGCTTTGCCATTACAAATTAGAAGAGCACCATCACTAAATATATTTAAAAATTCGTTAAAAAAACACTATGTGAATACTTAACGCAATTTAATTGCTTGTATGCGGGTTCTATTTCAATGTATCTACAATGTTCGTCATATTATTATATTATAATGTATATATGTATATTGTACGAATGTATGTATGTATATATTTATTGTCAGTATGTATGTATTTTATTTAAATCTTCAATACTGATTCATAGTATTTAACTACACCATCGCCAGCATGTATAACTGCTTAACATCATTCCTGTCCATCCTAAGGTTGCCTGGAAGAGATCGCACTAAGCGATAAGGCCGCCCATTGTACATTACTTGTAGTTTTAAGCCACTTGTACTGTAAAATTTTATTTTGGTGTGCAATAAAGTGTAATTTATTATTTATTATTATTGGAAAACTTTGCCTAATCAGTAAAACCACCGTGGTGTCCTTGAATTCCCTTAAAGACAGCGCTAATTAAATCAAGCACAGTATGTTAAGTGCCTGAACCCTTATTTATTCTTCCTCCTCCTTACTTATTTATTCTGCAGTCCACCACAACCTTACATTTCACATTTTGACCGGTAAATTATTTTTTTCATGAAGCTCAACTAAATACGAAAAATCTCCGTAGGCCAGAGTGAAATGTAAATAAGCCATATTTATTCTGGTTGATAAAGCACCCAAACAATGCGTGTGTTTTACGAACAGAACGACCTGAGTTAGCAACAACATTCGCGCTTTCAGCTGACATTATGATATTTTTTGTGAGTATTGTTTTTACAGTTGCTTTGTGATTAAAGTATTATATTTTATTTTAATGATATTTACTTGTTTTGCATAATTCATTTAACTGATATAGCTAAATAAAAATAGGTGTGTGTAACAGAAAATCATGTAACCGCTAAATTCAATATCTGAACCGATCTATCCATATTGGAGATTTGAGGTACATGTTTGACATATTATGTATTTTGTTATGAGCATATGTCAATTACCCAGCAGAAGCAAGAGCAAGCAGCGATAGCCGAATGGAGACGCCGACAGACTGCTACGCAGAGGGTCTCGGCTTCGAATCCACGGCGCACACCAATGACTTTTCGAAGTTACGTGCGTATTAAATTGTTAATTATCGCTTGCTTAACGGTGAAGGAAAACATCGTGAAGAAACCTGCATATCTGATCCATAATGTTCTCGAAAAACATATGAAGTCTGCCAACCCGCACTCGGCCAGCGTGGTAGACTATGGCCTTACCCTTCTCATACCGAGAAGAGGCCCTAGCCCAGCAGTAGGACAGTATAAATGGCTGATGATGATATGTCAAATATGTATATCAAATCTTCAAATCCATGGCTAGATCGAACATAGAAATAGCCCTAAGTCGGCTGGACTGAAATATTAATTTATGAGCTGAAGTAGTGTACACTTTTACAGGTATGGCTGTGTATGTAAAATATTACTTAACTGCGTTTTTTTATAAGCGGGGCAGCTTCCACCTTCCTTAATTGATGAATAGCCTCTTAGTATTTTACGTTGAATAAACTTACAGCTCCATATACTTACATACCTCCTCGCATTCTAACATCAAAGCCAGTCTCAGCGTCTCACAAACCTCCTGCTCCTAACACGCAGTCACGTCTCCACAATTTGTCAAAACAAAGTGCATCTACAAATTTTTACCACAAGCTTGCGGTAACTACGGACGTAAATACTCTGGTGTGATAGTATGCAAGAACTTTTGCTTCAGCCACTTCGAAGTTGTTGCTACGAAGACGCAGAAATATTATACAAATAGTTAAACTAGTTTGCGCTTTGAGAGCACAGCTGAATCTTAATATAATCTACGCTGATTTTAGAACTTGGTTGGAGACGCGTTGTTCTGTTGGAGTTTTGACTGCATGTATGACGCAATGTCTTATGGCCTGCTTACAGTATCGTTTGTCGAGCGTAGGCGTTTGATGAACGTATGCTCAGCGCAGTTTCTTCAGCGTTCAGTTTACTGCAGACAAAACGCCGTGAAAAGTCTGAAGGGGCTCTTAAGCGCTTGCCTCGCTGTTTAGCGCTACGCCAAGTATTGCGGGTTTGCGGTATCCTCACAGGAGACCACATTTTATCTGATCTACACAATGTTGTTTTGAGTCTGGGAGTATTTAATATCATATATATATTTTATTTAATACGAAATGTTTCGCGAATAGATTTCGGAAAAGTAAAACGGTTGCAGCAAACTCTATCTGATGATTTATTACTTTAAATCTTTGAAAAATATCAAATAACTAGAGGACGCCAGCAGCTACGCCTGCACATTTTTTTAAATAAATCTGTTTTGACCGATCTCGTGGGTATTTCGGGAAATCCCTTTTTAGTGCACCCCTACGGTCCCCAAGGAACATACATGCCAAATTTCAGCTTCCTGCGCCCAATAGTTTCGGCTGTAGCGTGTCTGTCAGTCAGTCAGTAACGCAAGGATTTTATATATTAAGATTATGTTGATAGCCCGTGTGGTGACGGAATAAGAATACGGATAATTGTCACCACCCCATATTATCCCACAGGTGTCGTAAAAGCCGACTGAGGGAGCATATTATGCAGAGAGAGCACTGTAAGAGAAGGAAAACTGGATATAAAACCTGTACCAACCCGTCTGGCCAGCGTGGTATAAGTAGGCCAATTCCTCCTTTCAATGGAGAGGCCTAGTCCAGCAGTGGACTGTTAAAGGCTAATGAAGAAGAAGAAGATGTTGATATTTACGTCTATAGGAGCTGGACCATAATTTCATGTACCTAACTTACAACTCGTCAACTCTTAAACTCTTCCCTTATTAAGCTTGAATGCGAATTCAGCAACTGGCAGCAGTGTATTGCTTAATTAGACTTATAATAATTTTCCTTGTTAATCCAGAAGGATTATGCAAGACTAAAAAATTGCTGGAGAAAATGTTAAATACACTTCAATTTATTAAATTTGAGCAGGTTGGTGTGGCAAATTAGATTTTTAAATATCAGTACCACGTTATAGATTAAGTCCGATTGAAATCCAGTCGATCGAAATATCGAAGAAAAATTATATCACAATTTTGTATTTCGGCAGCAATTGTGCTATTGTTGCCTCTGCATAGAGACGTCCACTGCTGGATATAGGCTTTCTTTAAGACTCTCCACATATATCAATCCTGAGTCGCCTAGATCCAACAGCTTCCTGAGATCCAAATAAATCGTCATCGACGTACTACAAAGTGACACCTCGTCTAAAAAATAAGTAAAAACATCGTGAAGAAACCTGCATTTTTTCAACAGAAATGGTGGATTATGGTCTTACCCTTCTCATAGTGAGAAGAAGTATGTGCCCAGCAATGGGAACTGTATATATAGAGGGCTGATTAAAAAATACTTAATTTAAGGGTACGTTTAAAATCACGCTTACAACCGATATTACCGGTTCATAATTGCGGCATCAATATAATTAAGAACCAAAATCACAAATAATGTTAAAATAATTAGCATTTTGTCCACCGCATGTAATCAGAGCATTCAATGAGCTGCAAATTGTGACACTAACGCCATGCGGCGCCAAGTTTAATTTATTTAACAATATTGTATTATCTACTGTCGATATTGATGAGCCCATTGTTCATTCTGTCGTTTTAAAGAGCTGGTTACTTCAGACTTCAGATACTTTTTTTATTGCATACGAAGACAAACAAGCAAGTGAATCACCTGGTGATAAGTGATGACCGACGCCCATAGATACCTGCAATGCCTGAAGGATCACAAGTGCGTGCTGACCTTTAAATAAGAATATACACGATTACCGAATTGGTTACATTGTGGAATCCTTACACATAATATATGTTTATTGCTTGAAATAAACATAATGTACAAAGGGTCGTTGCTGTTTATTTTCACTGACTATTTCAACTTGAGAAGTATTATTCAAAGAATATGTACATAAATCAGAAGGCCAATTAATTTATCATATCTGAAATCGAAACTTGTTTGAACGAAATGCGACTAGATTTTGAATACAGTCTCTTTTCTGCTAACTTAAAGTCATTATCGTATTACATCTGCAGCTTTATATGTCCGTTACTTTTACAATGATGACTGCACGGTTGGCGTAGTGGCTTAAGCGGCTGCCTCGCCGCTTGGTACTGCGCCGAGTGTTGTGGGTTCAATTCCCGCACGAGATAACACTTTTTGTGATCCATAAATTGTTGTTTCGAGTCTGGGTGTTCATTGTGTCCGTTGGTTGTATGTTTGTAAAGTCCCCCGCTACACAGGATTTTTTCCTAGTGCGGTAGTTGTCTTAAAAAAAAACACTCCACACTAATATTACAACTGTTTGTATTGAAAGATTTTTCGATTTTGACGTCACGTCATGATTCAGTTCAGTTCAGTTCCTTGGGTGCCATAGGGGCGCACTAATAAAACATTTTCCGTAATTCACACGGGATTGGGCAGAAACGGTTACATTTAAATAAAATGTGTGGGCGTTTCTTAGGGATAAAAATAATTATGTGTCTGCGCCATCTCATCTTCCCAGCACAGCAGGTTGTGCGGGCGCTGCTGCTGCTTCAGCGGAGACCCTCAAACGGCTCAAATACGTAAATCTAGTAGGAGATTATGTATTTGAGCCGTTTGGGGTCAAAACCTTGGGGCCATGGAGTCCAAGTGCGAGGACCCTTTTTAGAGATCTCGCAAAGAGACTGATCGACACCTCGGGTGACCAGAGGGCTGGCACTTATTTAGCACAAAAGATAAGCATTTCTATACAACGAGGCAATGCTGCTAGTCTTCTGGGCACGCTTCCAATTGACTGCGATGCGGATGACTTTCATGACGCCTTCTAAATTTAATTTTAATTTATTTTTCGTCTTGTATATATATTAAATAGGCTTATTTTAATTTTAAGACATAATTAAGTTGCTTTTAATATTTATGTAATGGTTGATTTTGTTTGGAAAATAAATACATTATGTGTCTTCATATATTTGCTTCTTTGATATAACGTTGCCTTTCATCCGTGTGTAAGTACTTAGACAATTCGTAAAGACAATCTGCTTATTACCTCTACAATTCACGTGCGTGTATAAATATGTGTGTATGTCTCGTACACCCAGGAGTACTGTAAAGCATGCCTAGAATAAGGGCCGTACTGTCGTAAATATGAGGTGACTTACTGTTATTGTACTGAATTACCATAGGGATAGTGATTGTACAACCTGCGTATACATATATTAAAATATCTTACCGTAAGATATGTTGGAGTCGTAAAGAAAGTGTATCCGACTTTGAAGTTGATTAGTCTGTTTCAATTTATTTACTTTACATAATGTGCATTATTTCAGAGTGCCATTTAAAAGGTTTTTCCCGATGTTTTTTCAAATGATCTTATTTGCAAAAGAATAAAGCCGTTAGCGTATGAAAATGATTTTTGAATTTGATCGTTAGATAATAAAAACAACAATTGCTTAGATGAGAGACCAACAGACTGCTATGTAAAGCGTTATTTAAAGCGTTTTTAAAGTTTAGAACCTAATACATTGTTAATAATCGCTCACATAGCGATGAATGTCATCATTATAGCAGAAAACATCGTGAAGAAACCTCGACTTCTTCTCCATAATGAAATCAAAGACGCATGAAGCTAAAACCCTGCGTTCAGCCATCCTAATGGACTACGGTCCTGCCCTTATCATAGTGAAAGAGGCTTATATCAATCATTAATACAGTATATAAACTGGTTATTCTCATTGCTTTTAGATTAACTCCATACACAAAACTTATAAACTAACGTTAAACTAACTTCCAACGTAAGTCCTTTTTATCTTCCTTAACATAACATTAGAAAACCATTAGATACCTACATAAAACTAAAGCAAATTACTATTAGATAGCGAAATATCTAAAAGCGTAGTGTGGTATTCTCATAAGTAACGCCTACGTTTGTGAAATAAAGCCATTGTACTCATTTCTATGGAATAGAACCCCAGATTTGGAAGTCATGGCTACGGGTTTTTGAATATATTTAGGTACTTTCTTTAGAAACTTTAATTTTGAACCTAACTTCTACGGTATTAAGCTGGTATTATTATAACACGGTAGTAATAAAGGAAGTGATTGATTTGCATTACAAAGCTAACAAACAAATAGTCGAGAGACAATGCTAAGCTTTTTTATCTTCTCGTATTCCTACACGCTCTATAGTGAAGCCGGAACAAGGCAGATCTATACAGAACGCCATCATTTCATTAACTCTAGGTATTATAAAAAGTGTCTTCACAATTTATTTACAGCTGAAGATGTTAAAGATGGCTGAAAATAGGACTTCATACACGTGACTGATGACAAGAGCTTAAATAGGTACATATTTCCTAACAATTTAATTAATCATCGTTATTTCTGCAAAGATTTCATATGAGGTACAGTTACATGCATTTCCTTGAGGTTTCTCCTCTTGGCTTCAATTTCAATATAAGGGGGCTGTATCTACTGATCTGAATTTTCACACAAGTTGAGCAATACTGAATTCGTGATAATAATTATATAACCACTTTGTCAGGATTCTCTGTTTTAGAAATTCACTATTTGTCACCCAAAAAAGTTATTATTATACAAAATCGTTACAAAATCTTCCACTTTCATTGACACTTTCTAGAATTAATATTTACGCTCAATTCTCTTAACACAAAAGAACAAAATAATAAATAGTTTCCATTGTATTAACTAAATAGAACGGAATAACCTCTCAAGCTTCCAAAAATACTTCGTTATATTAAAACCGGGAACGGGTTTACTAGTAATTAATCAGTCGTAGCTTCAAAGACAGGCTTACAAAGCGTTAATTAGCTTCGTCAGACCTTTGACACGGAGTACTTTTTGTACTGTACTGTGGACGTTGTGAGGGTAGGTGGTATTAGTGATTAATCATGGAACTGAAGGGTATCGAGCCGTACCGTGCATGTGTCGAAAGTTGTGTATGAGTGGGTGTTATGAAGTGTGGGATACGCAATTATTATTATATATGTATGTCCGAATAGAATTTGCTCATTATGTGAAAAGCGTTAGAAAAGGCGTTAGTCAAAAGGAAGTTAGGTTGATAAATACATATGTTGGTTGAAATAGGGAATGTCAATAATCTGTTATTTCATAAGAATAGAAAAATGGATTTGCATGAGATTCTGTCTAGGTAAATTTGATTTTCCTAGTATCGACATGAAAATGAAAGAATTTTTGCTTTTTTTTGACTTCTTTTTATAAAGTCTAAGGTTCTCAAAAACGTTAACGTTTTCTGGCTTTTCTCTTGCTCTTCTATTTGAATGACAAGACGGCTTTATACAATTCTTCAGTATCGAATTGTGCTCGAAATACGGCTCTCTCTTCTCCTAAAAGCATAACGTCTTTCTGTGGGTGTGTAATACACCTCTGCCTACCCCTTCGGGGGTAAAAGGCGTGAAGTTATGTATGTTATGTTATATATTTCTTACAATCACCAAAATTGTTTTAGTTTAGGTATAGTTTGTATGTGTATAATGATTTGAACAGTTTCAATATAAAATTGTTCGAACATATTAGCCACTATGACATAATAATATAGTTAAACTGCACAACTCAACGGTACGATAAATTTTAACAGAAAACTTTAGCAAGATTCTTATGCCGAGCATGTGTTTGACGCAACTTTTATAAATTGGTGCAGTGTCAGTTCGACCTACATTGAACGCCCCCAGGGTACATATAATAGAAATACAGCGCTTTTATTTCACCTCAAAACCTGACTGCAATAAATGTTTAAATGTCACGATCTCTTTCTTAAAGTTAGTCTCAAATGACTTAAACTTTCAGAAAAAACTTATTGATTTTCTTTCCAGTGTCCATTGCGTGTTATTATAACTTAAATAAAAGTCACCTTTAGTAGGCTAGGACTAATATTTGGGAATTGGTTTTCTTTTAGTTTGCTAATATCATCAGTATTGAATACGCATAGGAACGCATGATATTGCTGTGATGCAGAGGACTATGAATATGAACTTCATATTTATTAGTTTACTAGCTGACCCGGCGAACTCCGTATCGCTTTTTAAGAGTTTTTATTTAATTCCCTTTTTCCAAGCCCCTTTTCCAAAGTTACCATTGACTTAGAGCTTAATCTCTTATCATTTCAGAGCCTATAAATGATGAACAAACAAACATAGATTTTGATATAATATTGAATTCCCCATTCCTTAAAATATCGGAGACGATACCCATATCGACTTCGATATCGTAAAAAAAATCCTTTCCGCCAACTTAGATTTCCTATCCGCCATCTTTGATCACAAAATAGATGTTGTATTTGGATTCACCATCCCTTAAATCATCAGAGACGATACCCATATTGATTCTTAAAATTTTTCCCATCCGCCATCTTTGATTTCCCATCCGCCATCTTGAATCACGAAACAGATATTGTATTTGGATTCCCCATCCTTTTTAACATCGCAGACGATACCAATATGTTTTTTTTTTTATTTTCCCATCCGCCATCTTTGATTTCCCATCCGCCATCTTTGATCACGAAATAGATGTTGTATTTCGATTCCCCACCCCTTAAAATATCGACGGCGATACCCATATTGATTTCTAAAATGGAATCTAAATCTAAAATGAATTTTCCCATCCGCCATCTTGGATCACTAAATCAATTTCATATTATTAATCAGCGTCCCGAAAATCTCGAAAACGATACCCATATAGATTGTATCCTATTCTTTTAGCCTTTTTTTGCCTTTTTAGGGGGAAAGGTTGGGTCAACCAACCTCTCCCCCTTCTCGTTTGACCAGTTTATTAGTTTTGACTGGCCCCTTTAAGTTGTGGCGTAATTGTATATAGCTTATAGCCTTTCGGGATAATTGGGCTATCATAGGCAATAACAATTTTTAAAATCCGACTGCTAGTTCCTGAGATTAGCCGACATTATCTTTTAGCCTTTTTAGCCTTTTGCCCGGCCCCAAAGGGTCGAAGCGTTATGTTATATAGCCTATAGCCTTCCGAAATAACTGGGCTATCGTATACAAAAAGAATTTTCCAGATCCAACCGGTTGTTCCTGAGATTAGCGCGTTCAAACAAACAAACAAACAAAATCTTCGGCTTTATTATATTAGTATAGATAGATAGATGTGAAACCAAAATATGTTTATTGTGGGTTATCCTTGGAAGATAGACATAATATACCATTGCGGACTTTTTTGTAGATCTAAGAGGTACAATCCCACCATACATTGTTTTGTTATAACTCGAATGGTTTTGGCAGCGTTTTCGAGGAAAGCTCCTGATCGGCTCAATTTTGCCGGCGCGTTGAACTAAATCGTCGTAATATCGTCAGTTTGCACAAAACCTAAACTTATTATACATTAAAACCTTCCTCAGGGATCACTCTCGATTTTGTTGAAAACCGTATAAAAATTTGTCCTGTACTTTTCGAGTTTAAAGCGAACAGACAGACAGACACCGCGGCGGGGGACTTTGTTTTATAATATGTATAGATTTTATTCATCGTGCATACAAAATAAATACAAAGAGCTGCCACACTTTTAATGCACTGTTGTCATTTACCGTAGGGAATTAAAAATATTAAAAATAATATTTTTTCTTAACTTCATTTCAATTCAACTGTTGTATTTCCAACAATCTATTTCAAGCCGGAAACGGGTAATCTAATCTTAATCTGTAACATCAACAATCAGCATCATCAGTTGATACGCATAAATGCAATATTTTATGATCTTATCGTCAATATAATAACAATTGTCGATAATATACTGGATGCAGCATTTATGCATAAACAAGAACTTCCTAGATAGCAATTAATAACTAAAGAATGATAGGTCACCGATGGATGGGTGTCCGCTTGTGCCAGTTAAATCACAGCGCTGCTTTGCCTTGGAAGACACGTAAATGCTTCAATCTTCATCAAAAAGAACCCTTAGGCAATGTCCGAGACCTTCAAGTGGTCTCAAAACTTCCATCATTATCAGAGTTGGTGTCACACACAAAAACAAAATGTTCAAAATATATATACGCCAATACTTTGTCGAAGAACGAGATCCTTTAATTACAGGGAGGATTTTCTAACTTGCTTATATAGAAATGTGTGACTTCTAATGTTGTCGGATTTAAGATCTTTAGTAGTAGTTCTGTCAGTTAGATGTCGCCAGTTTTGTGTTATGATCATAAGTTGTATGTAGCTTCTGATAGAACATTCACTGCAATCTGCATAATCATCATCAGCCCTGTATATAAACTGTCCCACTGCTAAACATGGGCCTCTTCTCAATATGCATAAATTATTATTAATCTTACTAACTAGTAACGTAAATAACAAGTAGCTAAAATTTAACTGCCTGGTGACGTAAGTCTGATACACGCACATAGAATTATCAGTACTCTCTCAGTACCTGCTAGATGCCCTTGATAGGATGCAGCGGCGTGCTATCCGTATCATAGGTGACCTTGAGGCTACTAAGTCCCTTGAATCTCTGCAATTACGCAGGGACGTAGCCTCAATGGCTGTCTTTTACCGATTGTATCACGGTGAGTGTTCAGAAGAACTCTTTCAACTCATCCCACCTTCTCCTTTCCTATCCCGAACAACACGTGCCGGGTTAAGGTGCCACCCTTATACGGTAGATCAGATACCATCACGTACGAAAAGGTTCGGTACGTCTTAACTTTGCCGTACCATAAAAATGTGGAACTCACTGCCAGCTCACGTGTTTCCTTCCTCCCTTGATCCTGGGTCCTTTAAGCGGGGCGTGAAAAAGCATCTCTCAAGGCCGTCAAAGTGAGGGCCATCATGTCACATTGCTTAACCAGCAATTGGGGATGGTGGCCTTCCCAATAGGACTTCACTGTCAGCTTACCATCAGGCAGCGTGAAGTCAATTTGACAGGTTCTTTCTAATAAAAAAAAAAAAATCAAAATATACCTATCAATGATTTGATGTCATTGCTTGATGATAGTGTTATCGATTTTGATAAGAGATATCTAAAAATATATATGACAGCGGATTGCTTTATTCTTGGCCGGTATCAACACTTCACATCACAGTTCCTTATAAGTTCACATCAAATCAAATCTAACAAAACTGACTATAACTATTTTGTATTACTGAACACGAAACGAGTGACAGTTTCTAGGTACTTGTTGCCCGCCCGGAGTCTTCAAGAGAAGTGATAGTCGTCGTTGCTCCGTTGAACGTCAACCGTCATCCCCCCTCTTCGACTGTAGCGAACGTGACGCGTAGACTCTGTCGAAGCGCACAATCCTCGCACTTCCGTTTCGTAGTCAATTGACGTCCTGTACTGATGACCATTCCGATACGGCCATCCTACAAGACACACGTCCCTGTGTGTTAATCTGTAACAAAATTTTACACGCACAGTATCACATTGCTCGGTCACTCCTGACTTAACCCAGGTAAGGGTTGAATCAAAACAGTGTTAGGATTCCAATCAAATTTTCTACAAAATTCTCCTCCTCCTACATTACATTCTATTATAGAAGCTGGATTCAGCGCATCACTGATAATACAGTCAATTACCATAGACTCACGTTATAATCAAATCAAATAACTAAAGCTCTACATGTGATTCATAACCGTTCAGTAACCTCCAGTTACTAAACCAGGCACTCAACCAGCCACTCGGTTGCCCCCATTCAGTAACCTCCAGTTACTAAACCAGGCCTTACACCAGTCACTCGGTTGCCACCCATTTGTCTGCGCCAATCAAACATCGGAGTCGTCTGCGTACCTACCGTGTACTCACGGACAACTGCCTTCACAGTTGTATTGAATCCGATTTGTACTGATTTACGGCTATTACGGCTACAAACCGAACCTCTGACATTAAATCACACAACCGGTCAACATGTAAGCCCAGTTTTCTACTGTCTCGTCAGTATTAAGGTTCACAATTTTTTCTCTTTAAGATCGTCAGTTATGCTCTGATCCTCTGGCACAAAGTTTCAGTATCAAAATCAATAATCAGGAAACTCAATGTAAAACTGACATTTCACTATCACTGTATCTCTCAAAATATTATTTCAAACCAAGTAAACCAAAACATTTAAGCTCTACATGTGATCATACGCATAGCCCAGTAACCTCCAGTTACTCGGCTTTCTGCGAACCCTACATGGGAACGCCAGATCTCTCCAGGACTACGGTTTCCACTGAAACCCGACCTGACCCGCCAGAGCTGACTGCAATACCGCCTACTCACGGACTACTAAGTTAGTAGACGCCGATTTCTACCGAGCTACGGCTACACGTCAGCCTCTGGTACGGTCCGATCCGATCATCATGTAAACTTAAACACTTTCTTCAATATCAGAACTACTTTGTTCTACCTCAATTTCGTCAGTTGTACTTTGACCTTCAGGCATTTTTCGCAACCTGTCGAGGGCGTACTTACAGTAACGCTTAGAATTAAGGGCTTGCGATTATAAAGATCATCGTAAAGAACTTCTGTGACCTTAAATGGGCCTTTACACTTTAAGATTTTTCAAACCAAGTTAACCAAAACATTTAAGCCAAGGTCTTTGGACTCAACATCTTCTAACCTTTAATAAACTACCTTCACTTTCATTGCCAGTTTCGGGCAGATATATTTTAGCTGTACCAGTTACCAGGCTCTTCAATTCTTCAAAGCCACATACAGGCCTCACACAGGTCCCGCGCCACACACGGGCCGCGCGCCACACACGGGCCGCGCGCCACACAACAGCCGCGCGCCGCACACGGGCTATGCTGGCCACCAAGCCACACTCGCCACCAGGCCGCGCCGGCCGCCAGACCGCGCCGGCCGCCATGCCGCGCCAGCTACCAGGCCGCGCCGGCCATCAGGCCGCGCTAGCCACCAGGATTACCCAAAAAGGAAATAAATCTACCATTAGTATTTCAAAGATTCGTCTCATTATTATATACGCACTAACTAGAGTATCCGTTCTTTCAGACTAATTCAACGTCCGCACTTCGTAAATTTTAAGCGATTATCAAATTAATTTACAACTTCACAACTGCACAGAACTTATCTCCCGTCCATACTCTCAATGAGCTATGTCAGAACTGGATTTGACCACTGACAAAAACTAAAACCAAATGCGAACATGGCGAGAACTAATAAGCTACTCTCGGACAAACTGATTTCCTTTGGCTACATAGAGGCAACTACTACAGTTCTGAGATAACCAATCGGCAGTCTATGAGTACTTTCAGATTCTCGCAACACGCTCTTGTCATACGACACAGAAACCAGTGGTAGATAATTTTAGCGATCAAAAATCAAATGAGAGCACTCAATCTAGTCGTTCGGCTATTCCTGACCCAAGTCAGTGGGGAATAAAGCTACTTTGATCAAAACCATTACAGGTTTTAATGAAAATCACAAATAACTCTTTCTCTCGAAGCTGACATGTTGAACAACACACATACTCGTTACAATAATAAGAAACTCATTAAAATATTGCATTGCTCATACTCTGATATCCATCGGGTCTTCAACATCACGCTACTCAACCTCCATCCGGTTACACAACACCCCCCGGATAATCATTTCGAGCGTAACAAAGTAATCTTAAACTAGGTTTGTTCAAAATCTTACTAGGCTGATAGTCCAGATGTCAAGTTTACTACCAAGTATCTAATCAGTCTTTTCAGCGTTATAATTTTGTCATAGATAGTCTAAATACGAAGCTTATCCTAACCTAATCATAAGCGATACAGCAACGGACCTTTCGCGTTCAAGACGATGGACAGCGTTTGTGATACTAATGGCTGTCTTGTTTTCGTAAACACGGAGACAATGACTAACAAAAGCTCAAGGGTAAACTAGGCTAATCAGAAAGACACTTTACCGGTCCAACCAACGGCAACGCATGGCTAAACATGCAGCCGCACAAACGGCTTATCCAGTTTATGCAAATCTACACTGACAGTAACGTGGGTACCACAAAATTATCACAACAACAACTAACAAAGTACTCATTTAATGAGAATAAAGTTAGGCATACAATCATCACTAACGATCACTAACCTAGTTCTACCTACGATGAAAATTTAAATCTCTGAAACTGATTATCGTAACGCACTACGATGATAACTCAATCATTTTCTTCTACGTCTGATAATCGAGTTTAACAGCTTCTACTAGAAACACTATCACTCTTAAACGTCCTAAGCATAACTTGGAATTGGCTTGAGAACTCGGGGCACTTGATAAAAATTCCCAGCGTATCACATGAATTTAAAAAAAACATATTAGGTAATGTTTACGCGTAAAATCTTAAAATTGAATTTAATTTTACTAGTGGTGCCATCTAATAATCTGAGTACGAAACATTTTAATGTGCCATGTTAAAAATGTAGCACACAAAATAAAACAGGTGTAATTGCAACATCGAGATCGTCTGTACAACTCAGAATTACAACGAGTAACAGTGTCACTTTTTACTTAGGCTCTGATCACGTTTAAACGAAAACCGTCACGTATTATCAACACCACGAGTCGATAAAATAATGGCGCTAGTAATATCTTTTGAGTATGTTCAGGTTACACTAACCAGCCAACCGCACTCGTCTAGACAGCACTGCAGTTCACACGTCTATTTAAGAAATAAAAGCTACAAGCTGTTCTACACAAAATCAGCACAGTCAGAAGCAATAGCCCCGCACAGTCTTACACCATGAACTTAGTATGTACGATTCGATTCATTTACCAACTTTAGCGCCGTTGCCCTGCGAAGGACAGTCTAGACCGGTGCTTTTGTTCTAGATTTAGCAGAAAACCAACCAGCTGGGTGTTGGTTCTAAAACCAATATTACAACTGCACTAGAAAAATAACTAGCACGTTTGACTCAAACGCACTTGCTTGGAATAATGCAAGTCAGCCTGTACGCTCACTCTCGTTACTATTACAGTCCACAAAGTAAGACCGAGACAAGATAATCTATTTGCAAGCAAGCATAATAATATGATCACAAATTTCGTGAGTGCGAGCCACCCTCGCATTAAGAAATAAAATAATCGCTTTCTTTTTAACTGGCGTATCAAACTCAAAACCTCCATTCACAATCTACGCTATAGCTAGATCACTGTGGTAGTCAGACAACAATATGCTAACTTAAAATACGGCAAAGGTCACAATTAAATCATTACTACTCACATTTTTTTTTCTTCTTTAAGCTATTAAAAAGAAGATTATTCATGAGATCATGCTATGGGAACTACGACACCGTAAAAGTCAAACGGTTCTACAACTCAGTGTCTCGTGTAGGAATCGAACCTACAACACTCAGTACGATGTGATGGCGATATCACCACAACGATTATGACATTTCCAAGATTAAACGCGTAATGTGTTACTACTACTGCCACTAAACAAAATTGGCAGTACCAATAAAAAAAAATCAGACAAAATACGCTCACCACGGTGGCAGTTGCAAGCTCAGCTGATTCACCAACATAGCAGCGTTAGCAGTCGCCTTTGCTCGCGCCTTGTGGTCGCGCTGGTCCATGATGCCACTTCTGATGACAGCGGATTGCTTTATTCTTGGCCGGTATCAACACTTCACATCACAGTTCCTTATAAGTTCACATCAAATCAAATCTAACAAAACTGACTATAACTATTTTGTATTACTGAACACGAAACGAGTGACAGTTTCTAGGTATTTGTTGCCCGCCCGGAGTCTTCAAGAGAAGTGATAGTCGTCGTTGCTCCGTTGAACGTCAACCGTCATCCCCCCTCTTCGACTGTAGCGAACGTGACGCGTAGACTCTGTCGAAGCGCACAATCCTCGCACTTCCGTTTCGTAGTCAATTGACGTCCTGTACTGATGACCATTCCGATATATATTTAAAATTAAACATGTATGGCAATATTGAAACAAGCATTAATACGTTAATACATATCTGTATTATAATTATTTTATATGTGTGTAATGAACTTCTCTAAAACTAAAATTTAAAACAGTACGAAGCGCTTCGTTTGAGATCTAGAAAATTCCAACTAGAAGTATATCGAACTAAAGAACACATATAACTCAATAACATATTATCTAGTCCGCAATTTTTATATTCGTACAATAATTTTGCTTTGGAACCCAGGGTCCGCTTGCTTGTCTAACCTTTAAAGGCATATTAGCCGTTCCCTAGAGACTGCTGTCTGACCCCCTCCCCCCTCACAACACCAAGGGATAGCAATATTCGCTGGCTTAGACAACTGTCAGTATATTCATAGTGATGACCTTAAAACGACTCAATGACTGCCAAAATCTTCATGACAGTAGGTACCGACAACTTAACATATTCTCCGCTTGTACCACCATAGAGCATGGTAAGCCGTCGGCCCCGTGCAAGCGATAATAAACAATTTAATACGCATATAAATTCGAAAAGCCATCATGCCAGTCCGTTAGTATCTCCACTAGGCTATCGCTGCCTAATAAAATTAATTAAAAACACTACAGAATCTGGAACAGAGGTATAACAAAGGTTAACAAATCTTAAAGGTCTTCTTAGCGAGGGTTAGGGTTCGTGTTTCTATCCAAATTACTACAGAAATGGCCACTTGAGAATTTAATAGACTTTTAGGGAGAAAATTTATTTTTAAGTTAAACTTGATGATATTGCTTAGGTGTTGATAGAATGGTTATAGAGGTTTATAAGCTTGTGTATTTTGCTTGCCATGTCTGTCTTAGCCATTGTTTTACTTAGGCCATAAAGTAACCTTTATGCAAGTAAATTTACCACTACATTAAAGAAAACTAGTGTTCGAACACCACGTGGTAATCTACAGTGTTTTTCACGAATCTATCGCTGCTCACTGCTTTCTCCTACGTAAAATTGCGTATGAGTTTCAAAAACAAATTTTCTGTACTTTTTTGCTTTTGGGTTCAAACGTGACAAAATTTACTCGTATAATAATAATAAGATGTTGTCACAAGTTGTCAAGGTATATTTATAGACCTTTTTTGCTGAGTGACTGTAGTCTATCACAAAAGTACAATGGCTTAGTCCAGGGTCAATATATTAATTACAGAGTAACCACTCCCCGTACGAGTATCAAGACTTCAGGACAGTTAGGGAATAGGGGTATAACGTGCTGTAGAGTTTTGGAGCAAGGCTGGCAATTAATAATTCATAGATTTGCTACACTGTTTTAACACATTTCTTCCCCATATAGATTTGAAAGTCTATATTTTGTTCATATATACAAAATCAAATGATAAGCCAAACATGTCCCTACTCAAAACTTGTACTGTACTGTCCGATAAGAAAACAATCACAAGACAATTGTATATAATTCTGATAACCTGTCATTATCAATACAGTTCGCGCTATGAGTGGAACAACAATATTTATTTGTTTGTGTTTATTTGTAGGAAGCCATGGGATTTTCGAAGACCAGCCTATGTATGGGTACCATTGGAAGTATGGGATTCCAAAAGCCATGAAGCTAATGTCATCTGAGAGCTTGAGGATCGTTGGTGGAAGTCAAGTGGCTACGGCTGATGCGGTGCCATATCAGGTGAGTTTAGCATCATTATCATCTCTGTCTAGAAACCAGTAGAGACGACCACTGAGCATTGAGAAGGTCCATTTCCAACATGGTCTTGAGCTCAGCATACTTACGTGAAATTAATATTGTCTTCTTGTGACGGTTGGTGTAACCCACGCCAAAACATCGAGAAATATACTCGTAATATACTCGTTTGCCTTTTATTTTCAATTAATTACATGATATAGACCCGCTACAAAAATATTACTATAATTTTATCTTTGCCGCTTTTACGGTTCAGCAGTGGGTAACCAAAAAGTGAAGTAGATACAATTTGTTACAAAACTTAAAGTGAAATATAAGTAGTAAATGCGGCACTAGAATAATTTGACTGGAAAACCGTTGAGTTAGTGCACCAAATTCTACCTCTCACGAATTTAGGAAATACAAAAGTGCTGCTTGGAGCATTTTCTGTGTGGTGCTGATTGAATACGCTTGAATAAATTGGTATTCTCTTCAAACACATTCACCAAATTAGTGGTTTAGAAAGTAAGTGGTTTGAGTTTATTCAACGCATCTACTTTTCAAGCTAATAGTTTATTCAAAAACCAAAGGTATTTGCAAAATTTTCAAATACGTTTTGAACTACATTCATGATGTAACTCAAAGCATAAGACTGCAGGCTGACAATCTGTATATAAACTTCTTGCGTTAGTGACTGACTGACAGACAACGCACGGACAAAACTAATTGGCGCAAGAAGCTGAAATTGCTGGCATGTTCTTTATCAACCATAGGGGTGCACTTAGAAGGGATTGCCCGAAAATCCCACGGGATCGGGCGAAAATAGTTGAATTAAAACAATATATGCCCGCATATATTTTTTTAATAATAATGTAATTCTCTAGTTAGGTATATATAAAATGACATGCTTTATTGAAAAAAAAAATGTTAAGTGACTTCGTGTGTCCATTTACCGCGGTATGAACTCTGCCACTCTTTGTTTCGAGTTGCCGACTCTTTAGGCTAAGGGAGGATGCGTCTGAGACATTGAAGCCTGTAGTGGTTTAGAGTCTACTTTCAAGAAGCCACCACATGCCCATCAATTACCTGAGCCCTCATCACCGGTCATCGTGCCATGTTGTTATGGTATGATGACATTAACGCCGCAATTTTTCGATGTTTACTTTGTTTGGTCGTACCTGCCTGCTGAAAAGCCGTATTCAAGTAAGTATAATTCAAATTTCTAAATTATTTTCAGGCTGGCATCATCGGCACCTTAACGACCGGCTGGACTTCAATATGCGGTGGTAGTCTCATTTCGGACACCCGTATCCTCACGGCAGCTCACTGCTGGTGGGACGGCCAGAGCCAAGCGAGGCTCTTCACCGTGGTACTCGGCTCCCTTACTATCTTCACAGGAGGGACAAGGATAGAAACAAACAATGTGAGGGTCCATCCACAGTGGGCAGTGAACATGATGCATGATATGGCTGTTGTGGTGATTCCTAAAGTGACTTTTAATAGTAAGTTTATTTTTTTATTGATAGGTTAACTACTTTTTGACTTGTATCCCAGGTGCTAAATTGATTGAAAATAACGTAAATAAGAGAAGTTCGCAAAACGCCAGAAAATTATAAATTGTCGAACAAAAGAAAAGAAAAATACAGGAAGACTGACCTGTAAAGGGTGAGTAAGAAAATGAGGAGATGAATTATTTGTTCGTAACAATTATATACCAACAATACTTCTATACGCTTGCAATAGAGCCATATTATCGGATAGTCGTATAAAGGTACGTATTTTCAAGTTAATGTCGTTTGTAAAATAAATTTTGTACGAATTAAAACTTTAATAAGTCAGTTTTTGGGTCTAAATGTCGAGTTGAAATTTCTTGAGGATTCATTCGTTCAGGCTTAGAGGCAATGATTCTTGTCGGAATTTGTTATGTTTTGCACGTTTACCCCTAAAACAGCCGGCGAGCGTTTATTTCTTTTTTATTGCTCCCTCACTGAGGTAGTGGAAATCAAATCAGTTACGACTTACAGTGCTTAGTTTACTGACAAAACTTTGCTAATCGTGATTTGAGTGGCAGTGGTTGTAATGCAGAGGGACGATTAATCGGGTTTTATATTTGTGGGTATAAAATACATCAACCTCCTTTGAGCCGGCGCCCTTATTGGGAAGCACAGCGCAGCTATATTTTCCACTGACAAATTATTATCGACATTTTTCTCATTTGAATAGGGTCCAAAATCAATGAACACAACAAATTCCTGAGCGAGTCGAAGCTACTATCCCAGTTGCATCCAATACTTTTCGCATAGGAGCCCGAGGTCTGCTTACATTTTTTACCAGATTTGATAGAATACTAGCTTTTCCATAGAGTATCTGGCGTCTGACCTCCACAAGCTAAAGACATAGCGATATTTCATGGTCTGAGATGCAACACCGCACATAATTATGCTGCTTCGGCTTTTATACATGGTGATTGGTAATTCGACCAATTCCTTGAAGGAGGTTATATTTGAGGTAATTTTCAACAATTTTACCCCCGTCAACTAGGGTCCAAAATTAACGGTTTTTGAGATACCGAGCTTTAAAGATTTTTTGAAATTTTCCACCTTATCATCAAAATCGAAATTTAAAAAATCTATTCACTTTTTGGCTCTAAATTGTTACTTTTAGGAAAGCTTGTTAACTAGCAATTGTTTTAAATAAAAAAATGGTTATAATATATCAAGATTTTAGGAATAAAGGGTCCAAAGTGGCGAAACTTTATATTTTTGGATGACTTTCTGAAAATTAAAATGAATTTATAAAAAAAAATATGTGCTACACTTGACGTACAAACTAATTAAAATGCATCAAGGGTTCATTACCATTTGATATTAGTACAATTATAGTCCCCCTCCGTGGGATCTCCACCTTGTCGTGGTGGGGGGGGGGGTCAGTAACCGTGGTTAGGTCACCCACGGTGAAGCTAAGCGAGTACCCGGGAGTGGACGCTCCGCGTGGGCTTGACGGAGGCCTGCGCAGCATGCGTCCAAAGGCACGGGTGCGAGGGACAGTTCTTCTGTCCCTCGCAGTCGGGCGCGGTCGCGGGAGGAGAGGCGTGTCGGTGTTCCGTTGCCGCGCGCCCTATCTCCCGCGACCAAATGGGGGCGCACCATCGTTGCGTCGCGGTGGGGCCGCGGAGGAAGAGGAGATGCGGTTTTGCGTTGCCGTCCTCCGCGTCGTATCCTCTGTGGCCGTTGGGTGTTTTGGCGGCGGAGCCCAACACCTTCATCCGCCGCCAAGAGGGTTTTGTTCGGGGCCCGCCTGACCATCTGGCGGGCCTATACCCGTCGAGGGGTAGCGAGGAATGCTTCGGTGATACCCGACCCTCCGCCACACGGGTACATGAAAAAATAAGTATAATTATTTATATTTTATAAAAATGAAAAAATAGTATATTTCTTAACAAAAGCAGAAGATTTCATACACGACATTTCGCACATCCTCGATTTTTCAAAATTGAGTTTTTTGTATTTTCTTGTACCTAAACTATTCCCATCGACAAATAAATAATACGCTCACATTTATTTGTATGGTTATGAACAAAACTGGACTCGCCAATAAAAAGAAACTAATTATCTTTCCGTGATGGCGACGCCACTTAAGTACCAAATGGCTACGCGAGGCATTTTCCCAACCACCTCCAAGCAAACATTAATGTTATTGGTTATCAATCCAGTCGTGAAAATGAGTCTTATGTTCGTCAATCTGATCTCCAGAGTATTTAATTTATTTATTTATGTAACGCACATGAGTCGGAGTGTTAGATACATAATTTTATAGTGGACACTAAGTTAAATTAACAGGCTCTGAGAATTTCTTTATTTATGTATTGTTTTACAGATAATATACAAGTGATCCCTCTACCGAACATGAATGATGTATACTGTAACCTGGATTTCACGGGCTCTTCAGGCATCATATCAGGCTTTGGGTAGACTAGCGATGGTAAGCTTTGTTCCACTTCTTCTTCTTAAAGCTTTTGGTTTTCCAACAGAGATATACCATGCTCAGAAAATTTTAAAGCTAAGTTATTATGTTTTGGCTCTATGCTAAGCTATGTAGCGAATAAGATTTGCTATGGAAATGCGCTATTGCCATAACATTTTTCTTGTTGTTATACTACAACTAAAAACCATTTGCTTGCATGATGGTATATCTATATTCAGTGAGAAATACGCAACTACCGTAGGTATCCCTTTCACATACTCATGCCATGTATTGATCAATATAAGCGACGCATCATAATTTGATTCTGCATCCGAGGTATACTGGAAAACAATAACAGTTTTATCATAAAATAAACATGTATACCATATACAATACATGATCTATTGCCATACCGTGGCAAATAAATAACCAATTAATATTACAAGACTTCGCCAAATATTTCACCAGGAATAGATTGTGTATCGCGAGGGATATTTAATCAGCAGAGACGGGGACACTCAGATTCGAAACTACAATAAGTGGATCACACAAAGTGTTGTCCCATATGGGGAATCTAACCGAAAATTCTCTTCTCTCTACGAAAAATAGCGCGAGGCGACCGTAAATTTTTTTTTACCCACATCACCATCTAGTCCCAAACTAAGCAGAGCTTGTACTATGGGTACTAGACAATGGCTAAACATACATATATTTATTTATTTTATTTATTTATTAAACTTTTTGCACATTTAAAATCATGTACATAGGCAAACTTAATGCCAATGGCATTCTCTAACAGTCAACCTAGGGTGATGCAGAGAAGTCAGTTTGTAGGTGCGTTCCGAATTTCCTTTTTTTTTCTTTGTACTTTTTTATCCATGTTCATGCACACAAATGTTTGACTTGAGCGTGAATCGAACCTGCAACCTTCAGCGTAGCAGTCGCTTACACTCCCGCTGCCCCAACCGGTCGTCATAATCATTACACCATAAGTTAACAGCATACGTGTAGGTATGAAATTATATAAATAAACATGATTTCAAAATCACTGGTACAGATTGTTAACAAACAACTTATATCTAATCAACTTATTCAATCAAGATATTATCTTAATATATAAAATCCTTGCGTTACTGACAGACTGACAGACACGCTACAGCCGAAACTATTGGGTGCAGGAAGCTGAAATTTGGCATGTATGTTCCTTGGGGACCGTAGGGGTGCAATAAGAAGGGATTTCCCGAAATTCCCACGGGATCGGCCAAAACAGGTAAATTTATAATATTTTATAAAGTAGCTGTTATTCCTTTTCACTGAATTATTGTCATTATTCAGTATTACAGATTCGGTATTGGTGGTATTATAGAGATATCAGGTTTTAAAAGAAGCAATCTGATATGATAAGATCTAGAAGGAAATTATTTATCAAAGGAAAATATTTCACAAAGCGTAATTTTTAGTGATAATATCGATTGTCTACGTGCAGGCTTTGGAATTAATTATTTCAAACTGCAATCAAATGCGACTCACGAGGATCCACCAGTTGAAAGTCACTGTTGCAGTTTTAGTAGGTAGTGTCAGACCTTCTCACGATAATGTTGAAAAAGTGCAAGCAAAAGACTTGCTCTATTTAAGTGACTTCGCCATATCAAACAAAACTCAAGATTCCGCAAAATAATTATATCTTATGCCGGCGCTGCTGCTGCAACGGCGGAAACCCTCAAACGGCGCAAATACGGAAATTTAGTCGGCAATTACATATTTGAGCCGTTTGGGGTAGAAACGTTGGGCCCATGGGGTCCGAGCGCTCGTATTTTGTACCGAGAAATTTCGAAACGCTTGATCGACGTCTCACGTGACCAGAAGGCTGGTTTATTCTTTGCTCAAAGAATCAGCATTGCCATCCAGCGTGGCAATGCTGCCAGCCTTCTGGGCACGTTACCCCATGACATTGATGCGGAGGTATACTACGACGCCTAAACGCCTCGTGCCTTGCGTTTTGTAATAATATATTATTTTATTTTCTTTTTAATTTAGTTATAGGTTTATAAGTATAGTTTTAGCTGTAAATAGTAATTAAGTAATAGTTAGTAAAAATGTAATTAGTTTTCTTTATTATTAAATTACAAGTTACATGAATAAAAATATAAATATTCGCTAAAAAAAAAAAAAAAAAAAAAAAATTATATCTAGCTGAACATATATTTAATCAAACTATAATTACCCACTCCTGTAACATGGGCTGAACGGCGAAATGTTCCTTATTCCCAACATGACCCAATAGGCAGAAAGGTTTTCTAAAAAATGGTGTACTTGTTAAGGGATGGGGCTACAAGCGCCCTTTGTCCTACGAACATGGCCCTTACCGCAGAATCAAAAGAAAATTTACTCCCCCAAGCAAAATTTACAGTATTCAATTAATAAAATAATTTGTTCAGCCCTTAAAAGAACCTTTAGCTACATAGGTATTTTGCATTAAATACAATAATACATTTTCATAATAATTTTAATTAAGCTTTTTATAAGATACGTTAGTTTTTTTTCATATATTATTTTAATGGAAATATAATTTTACTTCTTGTTACGTACGCCTGGGCCCTCTTGAAAGCGGTTTCTGTTCAGATTCATATTCATTTTTGTATTTACTGTAACGAATAGTGTACTTATTGTTTATGAGGAGTTTCCCGTTTGTAACGCTGTATTAGTAGAGTGACACAAGAGTACATAATCATAATCTTATTAAGCTGATAAATAGCTAATTACTGGAGTTGATTCCTTAACTTCAGTTTTGGAGCGGTTTTGCCAGACCTTATCGAAGACGTATATTCTCTACCGCTCTCCTTTCATCTCTGTACTTTACAATCGGAATGAATGAGACAAAAATACGTATTTTCTAGCTTTTATCTGTGGTTGCGCTTTGATATCTATGTTAAGATGTTAAGACGAGAACTAAGTATACTCAGAACTTCCAAAGTACTTATCCTTTTTCAGCTCAAAGCAGTTTCCCAACGACCACATCACTTCACTAGACGACGGTTAATGTCTATACAAACGCAGTCTGTCAGCGGAGCTTCAACGCCGGTGTCATACACGGCAGTCATGTGTGTGTCAGCGGACAGGGTGGAAAAGGCACTTGTGAGGGAGATTCCGGAGGACCCTTAGCGGTGGTACATAGGAATAGGAGGATATTGGTAAGAATGAGGATTTGCTATAAGCCTGTCTTAAAAGTTAAAAGTTCATTCACATTTGCCCTAAATCATGTCATAGAGGTATTTATAAATTTATTTTCTTATCAACTAAATTGGTTATGTAATGTCTAGGTATAGCCAAGGCTCTCATATCTAACACTTTGAATGACCGTTAACGTCTATAGACGTCATAACAATAAAACTTCTATTGTGTCTCGTTTACTGTCCTTGAAAGTGCTAAGCTATAACGCAGTTAAGTCATATTACTTTCGTATTGAAGAACAATGTAAAAAAATGCCACCTGTAATTAAATAGGTGTTGCGGATGTGGGAGGAATAATAGCCATCTACTTTTATTTTTCTTATTTTCCCTATATTCTATCTCTTAGACTCTCTCAGTCTACTCTATACGAATTACAGTCTACCCTAAAAATAAGTAGACGAAATTAAAATAAAAAATCACGCTTTTGACATGATTGCGACATATTTTAACTCTGTATCCTATATTGAAATTGTGCCAACTACATAATAACCTATGTTCAACAAATAAAGAAATTTGAATTTGCATTTGTTTCATTTACTGGACAAAATATATTTCGATTTTATTATTAGGATTTTTTCAATAATAAACAAAACAAAACAGATTTAAAAGAACAAATATTTTTTTTCTACGTGCTTATTTTCCAGATCGGCGTAGTTTCCTTCGGTCCAAGTGAAGGTTGTCAAGCTAGTCTGCCCTCAGTTTTCACAAGAACAACAGCCTATTTAGCATGGATACAGTCCAATTTGTAAATAAATCATTTTTGTATTTTGTACCTTTGTAATAAAATGGTAAATTGGGATTGGAACATTGTTTACTGTATTACCTTTTAATAAAAAATTCATAAAATGTTTGGTTGAAATATTTTTGTCGATGAAATATTATAGTGTGCTACGTTTACGTAGACTCTCAATACAGGCTACAATAAACTATTTATACAGACAAATTGAGATCCTCTTCGGTGTTGCGTCCGTCAAAAATACTAGATTCAGCCAGGCTCCTTTATAAATGCCTACCAATGAACATAGTACTTTTTAGAGGCACTATGCTGACAGCCGACGTCCATTTTGATTTTTTACTACGCTAGTACCTCAGTTGTACTTTGAAAGGTATGAAACGAAACTTTCATTCCTCCTTAGCCTTTTACTCACGACGGGGACATACTGGCATAATTAAAATGAGATGGTACTAGGTAAAATATTGCCCACACTTTTCTAGGAACGAAATTAAATATCTTTCATCTCGTATATAGACTTTGTCAAATGCATTCGAAACACTAGTTCAGAACGTGTCTTCTGATTGAAACACTTGCAAAAACCTCAAGAGGAACAAACCTTTTGTTTAAATTTACAAGGGATCGAGAATAAACGGCTTCATTAAAAATAATGTGCTATTTTTGAAATTGTATAATTTAATAAGATAAAATTTAATTCAACAGTAATTTTGAACTTATTCCTCCACAATTCATCTCTATGCTTAGAAAATAGCATAAATCCCCGTTGGTTCAATAATCCATTTTAATTAACCTCAAAATTAATCAGCGCCAAAAATATTCACTGACGCCACCGGCTAAAGACACGTATGAACAAAATGGATGATTGATGGAGTACAAAATTGGGCTACATGCTGTCAATGAATAAATTATGATCGAGTGCAACAGGCGGGTTGGCTGCTAATAAACATGCTTATTAAATATCCGATACTATGAAGCCGTTGAAAGAGAAATAATACGGAACATTTTTGTTGGTTAGCATAGATTTTGGCATGGCGAAATTTGGGTATAATATTACATGTCTGCCTACGCCTACGGGAAAAGGGTGTGAGTCTTTAAAATTAAAAAAGATTTTGATAAGAACACCAGACTGTTTCTTGTTGTCATCTTGTTACAGGCATTGTATCGCGGGGTTTTAATAATATGACGTAGTGCTCATAGCGGGACCCCTTCTTTTTGCATAATTTTCTTTGTCCTAATATACTGCGGCATAACGATTTTGGCACAATTTGTTTTGGCATAATAATACTTCGGAATATTTTTTTTAGGCATACATTTTATGTTGGCATAATCATCTTAAAGACTCATTTGTTTTGGCATAAATTTGATTCGCATAACTTTAGTAGGCCTAATGTCTATTAGCATAACGTTAGTAGGCCTAATGACTATTAGCATAACGTTAGTAGGCCTAATGACTATTAGCATAATATTTATATAATTATATATTTAACTTGTAAAAAATGTATATGCTGTGCAACAAAAGTTAGTGACAGAACCGAATTGCTGCAAAACCGACTCCACATAGTCTAGTTTGTCCTACCCCTAGAGTGTTATTTAAAATCGCGTAGGCGCGTAGGGGCGAAGCGGCCCGCGGGCTGAGGAGCAGGCGGCTGTGAGCGAGCCGCCGCGGCTGAGTCCGGCCGGCGAAGCCGGCCAGCGAGCCGAAGCTGCGGTGGTGAGCGAAAGCCGTCAGCGACGATTAGCACGCGTGGGGCTGCCGGAGGCCCGCAGCGCTGGAGCCGTGACAGAAGCCCTGCCTGCTGTATGTTGCATGCTGCATGCTTGCTTGTATGCTGCATGCTTGCTTCCATGCTGCATGCTTGCTTGCATGCTGCATGCTTGCTATGTTGGTGTGCAATATAGCGTATCATCAGCCTTTAAGCACTCAGGTCAGTTTAGGTACACTACAAATTAATAACGTTTTAGGTACATTGACTACACTCTACACAGTTTTTGGAGCACCAAGTAAGTGCTTACGGCGACAATGTTTCAGCTTAGGTACACGATGTGGGCGGTTGATGAAAACGCTAGAGAACGTGGAACATAGAAACATGCCAGTAAATAGCTCTATCTACTACTAATTTTCTTATGTTTTTCGTAGCTTCTGTTAAAAATAGGGTTTATTAACGAATTGTTTTATTTATAGTAACGTCTAATTTTTACAAGAGGGAGTGACCACTTTCATCACCTCAGTATTGGCGTTATCTTCTTCCAGACACATTCAAAATTAGAACAATATTAACATATTCTGTGAATTAATTTAACTGGAAGTTATCTTACAGTAATGGCACTGGCATTGAGACAAGTTAAAATAGAATTACTATTTGCGTTTAGTTGTTGCAGTTTTACCTTGACTACGGTTCTAGTTAAGCAAGCGAAACGAAGACCTTATAGCAGAATATGAAATTTTCCATCTTTCCAACAAACTGAAATAAACTACGTCAAAATTAAATAATAGTAGTGTAATATATATCATAGACAGGAATGGTATATTTTTATTGATTGCCTGGGGCGCGACATCATTACAAATTATTTAAATATTGACAGTTGGTATTCACAGAATCTAAAAAAAATATTATATTAGGCTACAATCAAATCGTAACAACAAAATAAAGCTTAGGGCTGCAAAATTCAAGAATTATTAAACAACTCCGTACTCGGAATAAATTATGAATCGCGAGAGACTTTTAAACATTTAGGTAGCAACTATTTTCACAAGACTCGGCTTTAACCATAACGCCTTGCATTTTGGCATTAAATGTAAATTCCCATAATAGTCAAATCCAATGCATGCACTGCAAAATTGTCCCGGGTGGGATTCGAACACACAAGACTCGGCTATGTACTAGCAAATTCCCACAATAGCCAAACCAATGCATTACACTGCATACCGCACTAGATTAGCGCAGCAGAAACACTAGTCTAACGTCCCAACTTACCGCAATATCTTCATACGAGTTAGTTGTACTATTACAGCATATATTATCTGTGGTTGTACGTATTCCTCAGGATATGTGACCTGATTAGCTATCGCCGCCGCTCAACTGAAACTTCCGCAGACCAAGTTCGCATGAGTTCAAATCTGCATAGCTTGAGGATCATTCTGATATGTATGTATTGACTTTGTAGTTGGAAATATTAATTGTCGTGGAGTTATTTGGGATTAGGGATGACAAGCGAATTTTCCAGGAACTGTAGAGAATAAGAGTGAAAAATTTAATTGTCTTCTGTACATGTTGTAAAATGGAGTCCTCTTTTATTCCTTTGTCTGTATGTACAGACAAAGGAATAAAAGAGGGATGGAGAGAGGATTTACAATCAAACAAGTCGGCGCTGGACCAGTTTGACAAAAAATCCCTTGACTCGCTCATAGAGTCCAGGCACAAAAGAAACTGGTTTTGTATACGAGTGTCAATGTGCGTGTAAAGTAGCACTGAAAGCAAGTAAAGAAACAGAAAGAAAGTAGCACTATGGCTAGCTGAGCGATTCTCGCCCTTATGGTGGTCTAGCGGCAAGTTGTTCGACTGTACATACACGAAAAACTAAAAAAACTGCCGAATGGATTCCTGAGGAAGGTTTTGGTGTATATTTCACGATTGGAGCCGGAGTGAAGTCTCGCTATAAATAAATCACTGTGCATTAACATTTACTTTATTGCAAATTCATGTAGTAAATAATTAAAACCTTGTTAAAGCCTAAACATCGAGAATAGAGCGAATTTTCAATTTTTTTTAAAATGGGCCAACCTCATTTAGCACTTTGTTGTATTATTAAATTAATGTAACTTTTGTAACCTGTCTATTTTCTTCTAAAGAAGCCAATTTTTGTATTAGAAAATATATCTATGCTGTTAGTCACTTTACAGCTCAGTACATCACAAACACAAACAAGGAAGAAAACTTGGCAAAGAAAAATACCCTGGCATTATGTTGCACTTGAAATTTTGGAGAAAGATTTACCAAGTGCTATACTGACACCATAACCTTAAAATTGCGTACATAATTACCCCAGTTGGGAGTGCTGAATGTGATATAAAGTCTCGTGAATACTTTAAAGCACGTTGGTTTTATTTTTTTAGAATGCCCCTGTACTGCAAGTATGGTTTACTTCCTTAATCGCTGCAGTTATCCGTCCTTTCTGCCAGTAATTTTATTCATACCTTGAGACGAAGTCTTAGAAGAAGTCGACTTTTTAGCACATTATTTTCACTTATAGCATAGCACTTTTTTTCTTAGAGAGGAAAAAGTACGTAGGACAGAGTCACACAACGCTCATCCATCTTCTGTTTTTAAGACTGGTCATTTCAAAGTAACAGAGTCGACTCTCATAGTCTTGAAGTTTACGGCGTAGGCCAAACTTATAAGTTAGTGCTCTAACAAAATGTCTCTGAACTGCCTCTAGTCTATCTATATGATTCATGTAAATGGGGGACCATAATAACGAACAGTACTCAAGCATGGTTCTTACTAAGCAATAGTATAATATGACTAAGGATTTTGCTTGCTTGAATGATCTAGCATTTCGGAGCACAAAGGACAGCATTCGATTAGCCTCATTACATATGTGGTCATAGTGAGGTCTAAAGGACATTGCTGAATCAAAGTGCACACCCAAATCACGCACCACTTTAACCCTATCTATTGCGACTCCCTCTATATGATATTGGTAGTTCAGTTTCTTCTTGTTTTTAGTAAAACTAATAGCTTGGCATTTCCCTACATTGAGGAACATCGAATTTTCATGGCACCACGCAACTATTTTATTAAAGTCAGATTGGAGGCTTTCACAATCACGAAGATCAGATACACAACTAAAAATGTTTATATCGTCTGCATAAGCAAGACACTTACGATCAATTTTATCAAGTAAATAATTTATAAATATCAAAAAGAGAAGGGGACCCAGATTAGAGCCTAGTGGGAATCCAGATGTCACAAGAAATGGGAGCGACTCATATCCACCAAGTGTTACAAGCTGTGTGCGATTAAGTAGGTATGATGTAAGCCATCTGTACAAATTGCCATGTATGCCAACATGTTGTGCTTTTATTAGCAACCTCAAATGGTCCACACGATTAAAAGCTTTTGAAAAATCAGTATATATTGAGTCCACTTGCTGTTTTTGGTTAAAATACTCTGATATATATGTAGTATAGCACAGCAGATTGGTATTTGTTGATTTTCCTGTTATAAAACCGTGTTGCAATGGACTCAATATATGCTTTAGGTGACTATACATATGTTCGTAAATCTCTCAAAGATTTTGGCAAAGGGATTTAATAATTATGCTAATTGGACGGTAATTTGAAATGTCCTTCTTATCACCAGATATAATACGTACATATTATGCATAGAAACACCCAATAATTCATTGTCTTAATAAAACACATTGATATGAGTAGATATCAGAGAGCAGCAATAACGTGGATCGTGTGATGTAGTTTGCGATCCGTCAACCGCCGAGCTGACTGTCGCCACAGAAACTTCTACGTCTTCGTTAATCCGTTAGCGCAGTTTCGATTTTCCGTACGGGCGGCTAAAGCACTACAGAATTATGATTGGTGATAAAAATTTTTTTTGAAGTATAACAATTTTTGCCACTTTTCATTACTCATCACATTACATCACATTGCTTACGAAATGCAAGAAATTATTTGCTAAACTTGAGACCCTATAACAAAGTAGGTTAAACCTTTTAGTGGTCTTTGTTCAGATTTTATAAAATTTATAGACATGGCGCCATAATAATATAGCAGACATGTTTGTTTCCTTAAAAGAACCTTTGCCACACAGAATGATGTAAAGAGTCCTACACGTCGCCAGTGGTTATTGAGAAACGCATCTAAGGGCTCATCGTACGAGAATACCTCGCTCGCACGCCTGACCACCGCAAAGTCTACACTTACGTCACATAGGTCGTCACTAGAGACCGGATAAAATGCATTTGCATATTTGCATATGCATTTGCATATTTAAGCTATTTGCAGCGCTAATAGCATATTTTTCCTAAGATCTAGTGATGACGCATATTATCGCTATAATTTACAGTATTTAGTAGTTTTATTCATGGGTCGGCGGAAGTTTTGCCAGAAAATATAAGCACTAACATAGCACCCAAGTTCAAATTCTGCCCAGTTAACTCAGTAGATGTGGAGCGATAATTTTCGACGTATAGAAATATTTTGCATGATCGAAGACATAATTTGTTTGTTAAGTGTTTCATAAGTTTGTGTGGAGGTGCAAATAAAACATTTTCATTTTTCATTTTAATTTTTTTACCACTGAACATTTAGAACAATACTTGATTGTTAATGTTAACAAAAATATTAAATAATGTAACATGTTACTGTATCGATTATCGTCTATCAATGGATAGTTTACTAAATATATGCTGATTTTGTAATAAAAAATCTAAAACTTAGTAGTTTTTAATCTTATTAAAAACAATAAATTATAAAGATTCATACTTAATAAAGTAAAATTTAAAACACGTTCCTAGTTAATAACAATAAACTTAAATCTAAAGGAATAATATTTACAAAACAAAAAAAAAATAGTCATTTAATGTTGCATATTCTGTCAGTTTTCGTGCATATTTCAAACATTTTTCATGCATATTTGCATGCATATTTCAAGCTTTTTATGTTGCATATAATCCGGTCTCTAGTCAAAACAAACTAAAAATCGCTAAGTCCTTGAAGGCGATGCCAAGTTAGAAGTGATAAAAGTAACGAAAGTATATGAATTATTTACAAGATAAAAATTATTTTATGAAAATAAAAAGCCTCCTCAGATGGATTTTGACGTGTTTTGTCCCTTACACCACGCTTCAGCTTATATCCGTTCTAGTTGATGACGCCGCCTTAAAATTACATTAGTTATACCTTACCTTTCATACAAACTTGCAAAATTAAAGTATTTCCTTACTTGTATTCTATGCCGTGTGGTTGACGGCATATAATACAAGTGTCACCACCCCCTATCTTCCCGTGGGTTTCGTAAGAGGCGAATAAGGGATAACACGATGCAAATACCATCTTTGCGTAGAGACGGAAAACTCGACATCAAACCCTATACGACTGCCTCGTTGGTCTCGCGGCATAAATGTGCGCGTGGGATCGGGAGGTCCCGGGTTCGATTCCTGGGTCGGGCAGTGTTATTGTCTCAGTAGCCGCACGGAGTCTGGAAATGTGCCCGGTACGGCAATAGGCTCGCCCCTTATTACGTGGGACTAAAGTATATCTGGCGAAAAGTGGGTGTAGAAATACACCTCTGCCTGCCCCTTCGGGGATAAAAGGCGTGACGTTATGTATGTATGTCCTTACTTTTCATCTTTATGCGTCCAGCGGTTTTCGAGATTTCGTGATGAGTGACCCTTTGATATTATATATAATTATATAGATTGTGTCCGCAAAAGTGCATAGTTGGATAGTTTCCGTATCATTACTTTTATAATATAAGTATACTAACGACCCACCCCGGCATCGCACGGATGCAAAATTATACATATAAACCTTCCTCTTGACTCACTCTATCTATTAAAAAATCTGCTTCAAAATCCGTTGCGTAGTTTTCAAGATTTAATATACATAGGGACAGATAGACAGAATACAGACTTTGTTTCATACTATGTACTGAAGTAAATTAAATCAATCGAATTGAAACCTTGGAGCGTCATTTTATCTCACCTTACTATCTGGCGTCTTCAGATGACGCACACTATTAATTAGTTCGGCATAATACCACAACAACATTGGCATGATGAAGTGATCTACGTGCCACCTAAACAGATTAAATTCTAGTGATTGGCAGCTGTACTTTAATATTTAATATTTGTTTGGTTATTGCTTGGTGGAGGTTGTGGTTGCAGCATTTTAGGTTCACGAAGGGAGTTTTAATTTATTCAATTAATTGTTTTTAGCATGTACATATAGGTCACAAACCTATACCTACATGGTGACGCTTATGAACGTCAATTTGTTAATCGAATTACTTAATGCTTCTATATTTACATTTACTGCCTCGTTCGCAAAGCAATAGGTAGAACCACGAGAAAGAACGGGCAATAAAACTCGTGGCCGCTTTGAATCGCCAATATTATGGTACATATGTATTTTATTTTTGTAAGGAGCTGCAACTGTTTCACATTGTACTTAATTACTTGTAAATAGTAATTAGTTACAGACATAATACTTAAGAAATTATTGCAGTTACTAAAATTAAGTGCCTTAGTTAGCCTGCCAATGTCAATATTGTGTAACAGGAGCATCCACTTACGTCTTGTAATGTAGGCAACTCGCGACCATGTTCAAAACTATGGTGGAAATGTATATTACAGAAGTAACTGTATATAAATACACAAAATTACAAAAACATTAGTTTACTGCCCATGATCACGAGTTATCTTCATCTTACAGTGCAGCAGAACTTTAATAAAATTAGTGGAACAACAGTGCAAATGTAAATGTAGTAAGTTGAATGACCTAATAATACATGAACAGTAATTTAAAAGAACTAGAAATATTATATAAAGATTAACTGAAAAATGCAAAGTATCTATATAATTCTAATTATGTATAAAGATCATGAGTTGTCTAGCGTAAGTGACCAACTATCCTTATCACTGAAACAATCAATAGTTTATTAACCTTTCTTAATAAGGCAGTCTTTTATTTTAGTTTTAAATGTACTAAATAGTAATTCTAAAAGACTAATTGGTATTTTATTGTATATACGAATACCTAGCCCTACAAAAGAATGATTAACTTTATATAAACGATGATAAGGGGCATATAACCTATGCCTGTTTCGAGTATTTATATTATGTATTTCGCTTTTTGTGGTAAATAAACCTATATTTTGCCTAATGTACAAAATATTAGCAGATAAAAATTGCGAGGCTGCTGTAAGAATTCCTATAGACTTAAAGCGTTTCCTAAAAGCTTTTGCACCTAACATGCATATTGCTCGTACCGCTCGTTTCTGTAGAACGAAGATATTCTGAATATCTGCAGCTTTGCACCATAACAAAACGCCGTAGGACATAACACTGTGAAAATAGCTAACATATACTAAACGAGCCGTGTCCATGTCAGTTAGTTGCCTAACTTTTCTGACGGCATACGCAGCAGAGCTAAGCTCTCCTGCAAGACATGCTATATGTGCACCCCATTGTAACTTATTATCTAATGTAATACCTAGGAACACTAGGAACACTGTAGAGTCTACTGCGTCAAGTTCCTTCCTATCTAGCATAATATTAGGTCCCAGTTGTCTAACGTTAGGTAAAGCAAATTTAACGCATTTTGTTTTCCTAGAATTAAGTACCAGGTTGTTTGCTGTAAACCATTGTGTAACTTGTAATAGTACATTATTTACATCATCAAATTGATTTCTATTTCTATCTACTTTAAAAATAAGTGACGTATCATCTGCAAAAAGTACGACATCACAGATGTTTTTTTAAATAAAAAGGTAAGTCATTTATATATACAAGGAATAGAAAAGGATCTAGAATCGAACCTTGTGGAATGCCTAGCTGTATAGCTAATTTAGAGGATGTAGTCCTGTTTACATCGATACACTGAAATCTCTGCCGCAGGTACGAATCGACAACACTAAGTGCGGTTTTCTATACTCCGTAGTGGCGGAGCTTACGCGGTAGTGTGTCGTGCTGAACGCAGTCAAATGCTTTAGATACGTCACAGAACATTCCGATAGCATTCTTTGATGACTCCTAAGCACTATAAACGTGTTTTATGAGAGCAACACCCACATCAGTAGTGGATCTACCTTAAGTGAACCCGTATTGATCTTTATGAAGCAGACTATTTAAATTGAAGTGGCTTAATAGCTGCTTTAATAGAATCTTTTCAAATATTTTACTTAATGCTGGCAAGATAGATATGGGCCTAAAATTATTAATTTTATAAATTTTATTAATAATTGGTACTTACATAATAACATAAGGTGAACTCAAACTCAAAATCCTTTATTCATTTAGATCACAAAGTGACACTTATGAACGTCAAATTTAAACATTATTACTGTATGCTTCTACATTTACATTTACTGCCACGTTCGCAAAGCAAGAGCGTAGAACCATGAGAAAGAACGGGCATATATATCATACCTGTAAAAGTGTATTTTTCAAAAAAATACACTTTTACAGGTATGATACCATAAAAAATAAACCTTAAATTTAGGTCTGATATTTTTCATTCTTGAAAAATATCGGGCCCAATAATAATGCTCCTAAATAAATATAGTTTCGATATCATGTCAGTGTCGTACTTACGTCACAAAAAGCGTATTCTTCTAAATTATCTGATAATTGAACGAAGTTGCAACGAGATCGTAAATTGAAACAAGTATCAAAATATGTGTCAACGTCGAACTGTTTATTTCAAATTATACGATAATCACATAAGTTATCAGATTACCGGTTCTGAGTCAATTCAAAATATAATATCAATCCCTGCTATCCCTATCCCTACTAATATTATAAATGTATGTATGTTCCGTTTTCACGCTAAAACGGCTGAACCGTTTGTGTTGAAATTTTATAAAGAGACATATTGGACCATGGAGACGGATATAGGCTACCATAAGTTGCAAAAATTAAACTGGGAGGGATTGTAGGGAGGGTAAAAGTTTGTACGGCACAAATTTATCTCTTGGAAGTAAAAACGCATGCGCTAATAATTGAGTGCTGTGCGTGTGCCATCGCGTATATGTCAGTACTGTCACATCATACATAATGTCATATTGTACACGGTGACTAAATTGTTCGCATATATAAACTAAATAATAAATTATATACTACGCTTAAACGGCTGAAACGATTTTCCTTTACTAATATTATAAGTGCAAAATGTTTATAGATATATATTGGATATGTACCTATTAGAACATGGCTTTGACATTTGATTGTATGCATTTATATTTATAGATAACATATAACTCTAACATCACAACACACATTACATATCTGTCAGCGAAATTTAGTTCGGCTGCTTATGCCATTAAGAAGGTGCGTAGGTTAACAGATGTCGATACGGCTAGGCTGGTATATTTTGGCTTTTTTCATAGTGTTATGTCATATATTGCATATTACTATGGGGTAGAGCTGCTGATATCGAAAGTATTTTTATATTGCAAAAAAGAGCAGTTCGGGCCATTTACCAATTACGAACAAGAGTTTCGCTCAAGGAAAGATTTAAGGACATCGGTATTTTAACTGTAGCGTCTCAGTATATTTATGCCAGTGTTTTGCATGTGCGTAAAAATATAAATTCATATTCAAAGAATAGTGATATTCACTCTATTAATACAAGAAATAGACATAAATTATGTGTTCCGTATTTCGCGGATTGCCAGCAATGTTAGGTGCATAACGTAAGTGGATGCTCCTGTTTCACCATGTCTATGTACATCATTTACTTATATAATTTTATTGGGAATAGAATCGTGTTTAATTACATGTCATGAAAATTTTCATATTATCTACCTATTTACCCAATAATTTTGTGAATACTGAAACAGATTATTTC
Organism: Euclidia mi; assembly: GCA_944739405.2. Lineage (NCBI taxonomy): Eukaryota > Metazoa > Arthropoda > Insecta > Lepidoptera > Erebidae > Euclidia > Euclidia mi. The sequence goes on from OX123181.2 coordinate 107,272,790, forward strand.
CAAGCGCATTTGTCATTAAGGTAATCACTTAAATTGTAATAAGCCTTTCGCATTAGGTTATTTTTAATCGTTGTCTTAAATGCGCTAAACGGCAAGTCTAAAATACATATCGGTATCTTGTTGTAGATACGTTAACTTTGTCCTATAAAAGAATTATGAGTTTTACACAAACGGAAATACGGAACACATAATTTATGTCTATTTCTTGTATTAATAGAGTGAATATCACTATTCTTTGAATATGAATTTATATTTTTACGCACATGCAAAACACTGGCATAAATATACTGAGACGCTACAGTTAAAATACCAATGTCCTTAAATCTTTCCTTGAGCGAAACTCTTGTTCGTAATTGGTAAATGGCCCGAACTGCTCTTTTTTGCAATATAAAAATACTTTCGATATCAGCAGCTCTACCCCATAGTAATATGCAATAAATGACATAACACTCTGAAAATAGCCAAAATATACCAGCCTAGCCGTATCGACATCTGTTAACCTACGCACCTTCTTAATGGCATAAGCAGCCGAACTAAATTTCGCTGACAGATATGTAATGTGTGTTGTGATGTTAGCGTAATATGTTATCTATAAATATAAATGCATACAATCAAATGTCAAAGCCATGTTCTAATAGGTACATGTCCAATATATATCTATAAACATTTTGCACTTATAATATTAGTAAAGGAAAATCGTTTCAGCCGTTTAAGCGTAGTATATAATTTATTATTTAGTTTATATATGCGAACAATTTAGTCACCGTGTACAATATGACATTATGTATGATGTGACAGTACTGACATATACGCGATGGCACACGCACAGCACTCAATTATTAGCGCATGCGTTTTTACTTCCAAGAGATAAATTTGTGCCGTACAAACTTTTACCCTCCCTACAATCCCTCCCAGTTTAATTTTTGCAACTTATGGTAGCCTATATCCGTCTCCATGGTCCAATATGTCTCTTTATAAAATTTCAACACAAACGGCTCAGCCGTTTTAGCGTGAAAATGGAACATACATACATACATACATACACACTTTCGAATTTATAATATTAGTAGGGATAGGGATAGCAGGGATTGATATTATATTTTGAATTGACTCAGAACCGGTAATCTGATAACTTATGTAATTATCGTATAATTTGAAATAAACAGTTCGAAGTTGACACATATTTTGACACTTGTTTCAATTTACGATCTCGTTGCAACTTCGTTCAATTATCAGATAATTTAGAAGAATACGCTTTTTGTGACGTAAGTACGACACTGACATGATATCGAAACTATATTTATTTAGGAGCATTATTATTGGGCCCGATATTTTTCAAGAATGAAAAATATCAGACCTAAATTTAAGGTTTATTTTTTATGGTATCATACCTGTAAAAGTGTATTGTTTTGAAAAGTACTTATATAACGTCTCTCGAATTTATTTGCATCAACTGTCAAATAGAAATAAATAGAACCACTTTTTGGAAGATAGTCTCCAATTGCGTAAATTAATCAAGATGGCCGATTACTATCTTTATTATCAGGACGTAGTCAACTGCTAGATAAAACCTCTCTAACGATTTTCGCCTCTTAGTGGCCTACCGATGCCGGCCAGTTTGCGCATATAGTCGGTCTACCGAGCCGCCCGGCTTCACGTTTCCTAAGCCTTTTCCTTTCAAGAGTTTATTTGAATAATATACCGATCTTAACTTATGATACGGGAGGTAATTGGGTAAACTTGTTCTATAACTTAACTGAGTGAGGAATCGTTAGTTATTTTACCGGGCCCTCTTAGAAGCATACAGTACTCACCAAACTTTATGGCCTTCGGAGGGGCCATAAAGTTTGGTATACACTAGCCGCGTTACACTGCGCAGAACACAAAATCAGGTATACGCGGGGCGTGGCGGCTGGCACGCCCGCGCGCGCTCTCTTCCACCCGCCAGCGTCCTCGCCTCCCGCGCGTTAGTGTGAGTGCTACGTTTGTACACGAATCACATATTCGCTGAGCTCTGACAGTATCGTCGCGTTCAGAATAGTCTCATAGTGTGTTACTTCTTTGTTGTTTCTCGTTGCTATCGTTAGCTATTGTTTCTTGTTGTTATTTGTACTGATATAGTTACCATTTTCATTGATCAAGGTGTAGCCCCAATATAAATAAATATTTAAAAAAATTGTTTTGTCGTAACCAATGTATTTTTTTATTTAGAAGTCCCATCACCTAACTGAATTTACATAAATTGAATTTGATTGAATATGTAATTAAACAATATAATCTAAATCTAACAACGTAACTGAAGATTTTAATTTTCAATAATTACAAATATTTTTTCTTTGTTATGAAATATCCACCCGACTGTACCATGCGCAAGTTCGTACCGATGGCTACATTCAGAGCGGCCATAAAGATTGGCGAGTACTGTACCTCTTAATTTATAACTTTTTGGATATTCCACGATGTGAATACAGTGACACATTCAAAGAGCCTTTTTATTATATGTATACTGATATAAATAATACAAGACTAAGACCAAACCAAACCTTATATCGAATCCCAGACCGCTTAAAAGTTCAAAAACTCCAAAGCTAAAACTATTATTAATACTTAATCTACGAGTCCAGCCAACCCCATAAAAGCAGCAAGGATAAGTATAATTTTAAACGAAACCCCTTGCTTCTCTAATGGAGCAGAACTTTTTAAAACCCATAGAAACTTTTCTTTTATTACCCAACTGTGTGAAGTAATACGATGGGTTATGACTTTATGGCTGTACTTTCGGTCGAGCTATGTAATAATGTTTCGTATTTCTATCTTTGGTTGAACGACATCGAAAATTTGCTAAATTAGAAGCCAGTCGCGTCTACAAAGTTTGCTACAAGTGCATTGATACTTTGAAAGTTGGCAAGTCTGAATTATAGTGAATGTTTTCTGATAAGTATTTGTAAGTATAGTATTTTCGCTGTATGATGATATGCATGAAGGTTCTCATTTTACGTATCACGCATACTACTTTCAACTTATGAAAATAAATTGGCAAAAGAAAACAAGTATTAAAAAAATATATCTATTAAAAATTACAAAGTAAATTGATACTAGTATGTCTCTCTCTATTTTTATAATTATTATTAACTGTAAATAAATTATTTAAATATAATAAAATATAATCCTCAAAATGTCAGATGCATGAAACGAACCCTCTGTCAGTAGAGATTGACACCATTGAATCGGCATGAAATCGATGAATAGGAGCGGCCATATTGTGATCGAATACGTCAGTACGAGCGCCTTGTATGCGGTTTGTGATTCTGCCTGTTTGGCGAGTTATTTTTTCGTTGTGTTTTATTTGGTAGGTATAAGGCCAAAAATAACAAAAAAGATAGTTTTAAACTCTCAAAGCCGTGAGTTAGTGCTTCGTTTGAGGACCTTCTTTGAACGAGAGCGTGCAAACGGGGGCCCGGTAATACCGATCGACAGTGTTGATTACAGAGTTGCGGCAGCTCTGCTCTGGACATCGGCAAGGCTTCAGTTTCTCGAATATCCAATGGAAAATTTGGAGAAACTAGTTTTGAAGACTAGAAGCTGTCCACTCCGAAGAAACGTGAGCGTAAAGCTTCAATAACTGACATAGATAGTTCCGATGTAGTGGCAATACGAAATCCCTACATTGATAAAATTAATCAGTCGTAGAAATAACACAATCGACAATATGGTAAAGGTTTCGAAATACGTCGCCGTTTTTAGGAATTGTGAGTGATTGCGAGGGGAGGGGGGTAGGTCTCGCAACCCCCCTCACCATTTTCACTTGCCGGAAATACCTACTTGGTTTCCTCTGAAAAAAAAATCTCCATACATCGGTGTGTATGGCACTGCCAACTTCCACATTATTCACACTAGTTTAATAAACTAATGTTGACGGAGCCCTACTTCGCAGGGCTCCTATTATCGGATTAAGGGTCAAAAGAGAACCTACTATAACCTATTTAGTTACTTATTACAGAACCCTGAGTACTCGAAAGCAATGAGGGCAATGACGCACCAATTTTACGTTACCTGTCACTATCATTCAAACAAGATGGCGGTTGCGTTTCGTATCACATTTTTCACATAAAACCTAAATATCGCTTTTATTGATTCCACTAGTTTAATAAAGTGAGGTTGACTGTGGTTAAGGGTCAAAAGAGAACCGAACACACCTATTTAGTTACTTTCACATAAAACCTAAAATTACGTTCCGTTTTGCATATTTGAATGAAGAATTGTTGGAAATTTTTAAAAATATTTAGACGCAACTCCGGCAGCCAAAATTACTTTAAGGGGATTAAGACTAACTCTCTTAAGCACCCTACACCACCAATACCCTCAAGTTCGGGCGACTCGTTTCGAAACCCACTCCGACAATATTTACAGACTGGGATAAATAATATGTCCACCTCGACCGAATTTGAGATCAGCAAATAATTATCTCTGTTGGAGAAGATTCAGATATGAGGTTTTAGTTCGAGTGACAGTGACTAATAATAAAAAAAAATATTTTAAAATTACTGAGTTTTATTTGTGAATATATTTGCCAAAACACATTTAAAACGAATTTTATTTCGAAGATGTAAAATCGGTAACTACGTACGATTCCATGTCGTTTGCCAATTAATTCGATATTTATAAATAATCGATTAAATTTCCTTAGGTTACATCACTATAATTGTCAGTCATGAACTATCATGCATATCATTATACAGCGAAAATACTATAGTTATTTGTGTTTTCATTGTTTAAGCTATTGTTTTACTAGCTTTTTCCCGCGTTTTCGCTCCTTTGATACGAAGATAAAACTGTACCTACTATTTGTAAAAACAGATATAGAATAGGAGAGCGCCAAATTTTATTAAATTATACAATTTTTACAACACATTTGCTGCTTAGTGTCTGCTTTTGGAAGTGTAAGTAGCTACGTCACGAGATTCTGATAACCGTTAAGATCACAACAGAACTACTTTATTTTTTTAAAGGTTTGTACAGGTTCGTTTAAGGTGCTCACGTTATTTACATAATCGTAAATCTAATGAGCAGTGTATGTTGGGTTACGCCAAAGCAACTAAACCAAGTATTTTTCTTACACTATATGAATATTTTAAAAGAAACATGGCATAATAAACGAACTTATAGCCTCAGGAATAGAGATATTTTTTGTTAAGCCGCTTATTCATCATCGCTGTCGAGCGAACCAAATGAGGGTGCCGAAAAGGCGATTCATTTTTGTATGGTTACCTTTTTTGGTCCCAAACTCCCTCATTCATGCTCAATTCTGTATCACATGTGTAGCTAGGTTCAGCGGTAGTGACAATACAAGACACGACTGATGTTTGATGAATCCGGCCAAAATTGGACTGTTTGGAAATTAATCAATTTTATCAGAAGTATCCACTCATTCTGCTCCAGAGATGAAAAATAAAAACTTACTGCCTACCTGCTCATTGTAGAAGAATACGCGAACGCATGGTAGTTAGTGCAAAAGTTGTGTTACTTTGAAGACCTATTATGAACGGCAAACCAAGTCTAGTTATGAGCGTAATAGAAGGGTTATTATGTATATGGCCTATATATAGTATTTTAGTCATATTTGTCAATGGTTTGAAAAATAAAATAGACAACTATCAATTTTTACTTTCATTTATTCAGTTTGTTACAAGAATATATCTTAGATAAAGATACATTTATATTTACCGCCACTCTTGGCCATTCTTTTAATAGTAATTATTTATAAAAGCAGTACAAACTATATCATATTTATAATATTGGGTAGCAAAGTTGTGGGTAGTTCAATATATCAAATATAACATTAATATAATGGATTAGCAACAATATAATTCATTTAGTAATATTGGCCACAGGTATATCTTAAATATTACTCTAGGTATATTTACTATGTATATATATATTCAATATTTACCACTTTAATATTCACCATAGGTACATATATAATTGATATGACTTGTATCACAGCATATGAATCGATTCTATGATATGATATTCCAAGTTCTAAACTTATAACATCTCACAACTGACAAAACCACCCACAATATCAATTATACAATAGCTACGCTATATTACATTGCTTCTGCATTATTTCTATTGACAATACTCTAAATATCACCACAGAAGCAATATAGAATCGTGAAACACAATAATATAATAGTCAGAATTATATCGTACCTTAGTTAGCCGTTGCCGGAGCGAAACTGAACATTGAGCAGAGTCTGTTCATATTTTATACTCTATTTACCCGTTTGACAGTGTCAACTGTCAAACGTCAAACCAATTTGTCTATTTAGAATTGGCAAAACTATAAATTCAAAACATACAATCCATTTATGTTCATTTACTATATGTTTAGGCTATACATAGTTAATGATATAATATATATGGTTACTAGCTTTTGCCCGCAGCTTCGCTCACATAAATTCGGGATTCTCTAATTATACTATATCATCTATGTTCGGGGTAATACTAAATACTGTTTAGGGAATATAACTGCAAAAAGTTTTTACATATACAAACTTCTTAGTACCTACTACATAAAACTTAGTAGTACTCAAAATGTTATGTTGACGTTTCGCTAGAGTGGCCAATATGGCGACTGCGATTTGTCTGTCAGAACCATTAGAATTTGACAAAATACTCGACAATCAGAATATTGCGGATATATGTTGTCGACTCGAAATCTTTATTTTTTCATGTTTCCATATTAGTTGATCAGCAGTAATCAGAACAATCATGTATTATCTCATCTAATGGGTATCAGACTTGAGTTGTTAGAGTTTCTACCAATAAAATCTTAATATATAAAATCCTTGCGTTACTGACTGACTGACAGACACGCTACAGCCGAAACTATTGGGCGCAGGAAGCTGAAATTTGGCAAGTATGTTCCTTGGGGACCGTAGGGATGCACTAAGAAGGAATTTCCCGAAATTCCCACGGGATCGGGCAAAACCGGTAAAATGAAATAAAATGCGGGCGTAGCTGCGGGCGTCCTCTAGTATACTAATAAATGTAAGAGCCGGTCTTAACTGCTGTACGATAGCTCGGCCAACCTGATAGCAGTATCAAGTGGAGATATAAAGTATGTGTATTCACCATTCCAGATTACCATTTCAGCAAGGTACCTAAACATTTTCTATGTTCCTTTATCAAGTAATAAGTATTACTATTTTAATAATCAAAACACTTATACACATATTATTTAGCAGTGATTTAAAAGTCATCGTTACAACGATTAGAATATGCTTTAGACTATGCCGGTGTGGGTAAGGGAAGAAAATAATTCTTTATCAAGAGATCAGGCTGTGCTTATTTATCCATTTTCTTTCTAAAGTACAATAAACTATTCTAATGTAAATTTTACATAATATAGGAACTGTATAATAACGTTTGCCGGTATTGCAAACCACTACATTATCCATGGATTAACAAGAACAATATGATACGAAAGGAGCTACTCCAAACCATCACATCAAATTTTAATTTAAGAAAAAAAGTAACTTATGTAATTCAGCCTATACTTAATAAATAATAGAATAGGATTTTGCAACATCAGGATAAATAAGAATAGTTTAAAGTAATGTAAGTAATTATTAACTTTAATAGATGGTGCTGAAGATTTTAAAATCGTCTATTCTGTACGGTAATACAAACGAGTTTGTTTTTTTTTTAAGAACTTGTTCCAACATTTATTCACCCCATACACCAGTTTTCTTTTTGTTATTCCAAGGCTACACGCTTTAAATTATGTAAATGGGAATTAACTATAAAAAAAGTAATCCGTTATATTTTGAGTAAGTTTGAAAATAGTAAATTTTATTTATTTTATTTATAGACTCACGCCTGTATCCCTGAAGGGGTAGGCAGAGGTGTGATATAACACCCACATTTTGCCATGAATTTTTAGGTCCCACGTAATAGGGGGCGAGCCTATTGCCGTACCGAGCACATTACCAGACTCCGAGCTGCTACTGAGAATTTCCTAACGGAAAAACCCAATAACACTTTGCCCGACCCGGGAATCGAACCCGAAAATAGTAAATATCAGTTGCTATTTATTTTTCTTTTCACTACATACTTCATATACTTGAAATTAGTTGTTAATTATATCAAATAGTATAGAGTATTCAAATTAGTTTCAACCAAGAGTATAAAAATTTTGCAAGATAATCTTATGTAGGTAGTTATCACATTTTAGAGGTATAATTATAGAATAGCATCCTTTATTTAAAATAATACATCTTTGCTACGAAACCTTTAGTAAGTAATTACATTATAAAATATATTATTATAAATTATTTTATAAGAAACTTAAATATAAATTATTATAGATTATTTTAACCGTTGTTATATATATCACATAACTGCCATAGCAATGATTGGTTAGCATTTGGTTCATGGTATAGTTCCCAACAACTCTTACAGGAAAGAGGATAAATAGCCAACTTTCGCTTAGCGGTAATACTGATTACATTACTTAGCAGTAAATGTGTTTCTAATGGAGGTAATTAATCACTGTTGTTAAAATAATAGTGTTACAATCCTTTTACATAATACGTAATTACTTGTTGAACGTCCTCAACTATTCTCATTCTCTTCAATCAGTCTTACATATTATTGAAAATCACCTCATCCAACAGAACATATCCACTAGCCTCTTTCCAGCACCACAGCCACTGTCAGCAAAACGGCGATGATGTCCTTTAGTCAGCGTCATGGGATTTCGACAAGGATGCTCTGAAACTGACAATTGGATGTATTAGTAATGTGAGGTGGACATATCCCACTTCTGATAATAGAAGGGTTATTATGTATATATATATAGATACAAGGTATATGGTCTATATATAGTATTTTAGTCATATTTGTCAATGGTTTGAAAAATAAAATAGACAACTATCAATTCTTACTTTCATTTATTCAGTTTGTCACAAGAATATATCTAAGATAAAAGTACATTTATATTTAGCGCCACTCTTGGCCATTCTTTTAATAGTAATTATTTATAAAAGCAGTACAAACTATATCATATTTATAATATTGGGTAGCAAAGTTGTGGGTAGTTCAATATATCTTAATATATAAAATCCTTGCGTTACTGACTGACTGACAGACACGCTACAGCCGAAACTATTGGGCGCAGGAAGCTGAAATTTGGCATGTATGTTCCTTGGGGACCGTACGGGTGCACTAAGAAGGGATTTCCCGAAATTCCCACGGGATCGGCCAAAACGGGTAAAGTAAAAAAAAATGCAGGCTTAGCTGCTGGCGTCCTCTAGTCAAATATAACATTAATACAATGGATTAGCAACAATATAATTCATTTAGTAATATTGGCCACAGGTATATCTTTAATATTACTCTAGGTATATTTACTATGTATATATATATTCAATATTTACCACTTTAATATTCACCATAGGTACATATATAGAGACGGAGTAACGTATATGGAGCAATATATGGAGTGACGTCACGGATGTCAAACTAGTAAAAGTGGCTCTGTTGTTTGTTTACGTTTTTAAATTAAAAGACCTCTTCAAATCATAATATTTATTAAGTAAAAGTTCTTATACTACGGTATATATTATATACATTGTGTGCGTGAGTTTCTGTGCAGTGATAATCGTAAAAACTAGTTTATAATATAAACGGGCCCCTTAGACAGTGACTATCTACCCGTCTTTGTAAAATAGACAGTGACTATAGTTAATCGTTGAATTATCATAATATAGTGTATACCCCTAGTGTGCGCGCGCCCTAGGCTTACCTTGTCTGCCCACCTAGTGATCTGTGCGATCTATAATACTCGTTAAAACACCATAAAACAATAAAGCGTAAGCAGCGCCATCTTAAATTTCACTGCGATAACATTGAGGCACTGAGCTAACGTTCAACTTGCATCAACAATGACCAAGACGTGTGGTGGTTGCGGTCGATTTATCGCTGCGTCTGACACCGGTGCCGCTAGATGTCACAAGTGTGGCGGGGTGTACCATAGGCGATGTGTGGCGTTACCCGTTTCGGGTGCTATCGCCCCTACTTGGCAGTGTCCGGAGTGCAAGAAACATCGTGCAACCGATAATAAGGCTGAGACACCCGTTAGGGGATGTGGCATACCAGCAACTAGCCACTAAAGTGTTGCGGTCGAGCCGACGGATAGTGCCTCAGGAGCAACCAGTCCTGACCACCGAAGTCCCCTTATACCGGTCCAATCCCACATAGCAGCTACCGAGACAATGCACGCCGTCATGTCTCAAATTAGGACGGAACTAAAAATATTCCGGGACAATTTGCGGGACGTGAATAGGGATTTGCAATCCTTTAGGGATGAGGTCGCTCTCATACGACAGTCACTACAAGACTGTCAAAACAATTTGAAAACCCTCGATGATCGAGTTACCGTCCTCGAGAAGCGGGAGCCTCTGGATCGGGTGGATATGGGTGAAGTCATTGAGCAGCTGAGAGAGGAGATCAACAATTGAATATTGTTAAACATTGTTCAAGATATCAAGCAGTGAAACTGTTTAACTGCTTGCCAATTGAAATTAAAAAAGAAATTTACAAGCCACATATATTTAAAAATAAAATTAGGTCTTTTTTATTACAAAACAGTTTTTACTCCATTGAAGAATTTACTGCAATGAATAATATTTTTTAAGCTTGTTGACATTTTATTTATTGGTATTATTAGTAGACATTACACATTATTACAATTCACTTTTTTTTATTTCTTTGACATTGATTCCATTATTTGTATAAAACCTGACATTTCTAATATATATTACGGATAGTTTAATTAATTCATAAATTGCTTTGACATTGCATACATTTTTCAATTTGGTACATTTACTTTGTTTATGATTGAATAGTTAATACAATTTTATGCTTATTATAAATTATTCTACATGGATGTTCTATTATAATGTGTAACTGTATGGTGAATTTGTATTGTTAGTGCATGAATTAATTTAGTGTGTAATTGTTAATACTTTCTAAGATTGTTAAAGGTTCACATATGCTTAATGTTAATTTATTTATGTTATGTATAAACTAAGTACTATATTCACACACAATTTGTAATTGTTATTTGAATAAATAAACTGAAACTGAAACCGGGACCAGGAGCTATTGGCAAATGACCTTGAAATAGCCAATCTACCGGAGGTCAGCGGTGAAAACTGTGTCAATTTGGCTCTGCAAATAGCTGTGAAACTTGGCGTAAACTTGGAGGAGCGAGACATCGTGAGTGCCGAGCGCGCTGGGCCTCGTCACATCGTGTCCACGGATGCCGGAGCGCCGACCCCGCCCTCTCGCCGTGCGGCTCGCCCGCCGCACCGTCCGCGACGGGCTGTTGGCGGGTGCGCGCGTGCGCCGCGGTGCTACGTCAGCTGACCTGGGCCTGGCTGGGCCCGCGCGTCGCTTCTACCTCAACGAGCGTCTCACCTGGAAGAACCGACAGTTATTTCGGAGGGTACGGGAAGCTGCACAAAAGGGAGGCTGGAAGTTTGTTTGGTGTAGGCGCGGCCGTGTGCTCGTACGTAAAAATGAGGGCGATAAAGCTCTCAATATTCGCAACGAGGGTGATCTTCACAAAGTTTTTGGCCATGAATAGACAGAATCGAATAGAATCTTTATAGCCTTAGTTTATTTTTTCATATTCTTTGCATGCAGTAGACCAGGTCCTCTGTACCTTTACTCATCGCCCCAGGAGCTTTTGTGCAAAAAGCCTAAGCATTTAGTGCATACAGCATGTCAAAATTATCATTTAATTAAATTATATGCGTCTTATAAGAGGATGTCAATACACTGTTATGTATTGTTTACTGCAATCTGCTTTAGCGCTATTGATGTTTATTTACATAATATTTATTTTTTATATTTTTCCTTGTTCAGCGTTACTTACATTATAATATTTACAAATTATTTACACTATTATATACTACATGGAATTAAAATATTCTACCTTAATTTATTTATATATTTACATTATATTATCTTATATGCTAAACTACGATATCCACCTTTTATATTATACACGTATATACTGTACATTGAATCTTATATTATTCATGTTTGTTTTATGCATTTCACGTTCGAGCGGGCTATATTATTGTGTGTTATTAGTATCTCAGTATCTCGCTGCTCTTTGAGCAGCATTAAATCGGTTAACAATGGTTGCTCAAAACTTAAAAGTTGGTTTTTTTAATGCAGGGTCCTTAGGCACAAACCATGATGATTTTACTGCTATGGTGCAATTACATGGTTTCGACATACTAGCCATAAACGAAACATGGTTACGGCCCGGGGAGGAAGGGCGCGCGCCTACTGTACCCGGCTACCGACTGCGTCATGTCCCCCGACCGGCGAGCGTGCGCTCGGGCCGCGGTGGTGGTGTCGGTTTTTACGTGCAGCGCGGTCTCAGCGTGCGTCCGTTACCTGTTGCCATTGATCCAAGGCATGAGTCAGTGGAGCAGATGTGGCTTACGCTTACCTTAAACGGCAAAAAGATCGCTATCGGCACGGCCTACCGCCCTCCTTGGCTCGATTTGGATCTATTTCTAGATGCCATGACAGACAGCATAACGTCACTAGATAAAACCGAGATCTGTATATTGTTAGGAGACTTTAATATCAACCTGCTTAATAAAAATGACCATAAAACTATAAAGGTAACTGAATTCTTATCGTGCTTACAACTTAATCAGCTCGTTTCAGCCCCGACTCATTTTATTGAAATAAGCGAGTCTCTCATAGACTTGGTGTGTGCTAGTTTACCTGCGAAACGCATTTCTGTTGAACCCTATAGGCAAACTAACGGTCATTCTGTTATGTGTGCGAGTTTCATGTACGGCGAGATAAGTTTAAGCCTTATAAGTTCCAATTTAGACCTTTCAAGTAAATTTGCCTCGATAGTCTGCATAGCTGTCTCTCTAGGATTGATTGGGATAGTGTTCGGTTGTCTGCGTCGGTTAACATGATGGTGGATAGGCTTAACTCACTTATGATTGCTGTGTTTGACACCTACGCACCTATTAAAACTTGCTTCATCAGAGAACCATCTTACCCGTGGATAACAGACACGGTGAAGCTTATGATGTCGTTACGTGATGACGCATTAGGAAAATATAGAAAATGTAGAACTGATAGCAGTAGGGAGTATTACAAGCAGTTGAAATCATTGGTCTCGAAATCTCTGCATTACGAAAAGGTTGCTTATTTTAAATTTAACATCAATAAAAAAATCAATGAGCTTAAAACTTATGGAAAAACCTTAAAAGCACTGTATTGCCTAATAATAGAGTTAGGGAGCTTCCAAGCCAGTTTTCCGACCCTAATGAAATCAGTCGACATTTTCTGAACGTTCCTGGAAATCCATTGGTCCACATCTCGGATATGACATTTTATGAGTTCCACCGTTACACTGACACTATCTTCACCCTAGCACCTGTGAGTAAAGACGTCGTCCTAAAATATATCATGGACCTTAAATCTAATGCAGAGGGCTACGATGGCATAAATCTAGAGATGATTATGTTGTCATTGCCCTATAATTTGCCTGCCATCACAAGTATCATAAACAAGTCATTAGATTCTTCTATTTGTCCTGATGTCTGGAAGATAGCGTCTGTTAGGCCCCTGCCCAAGAACTCCAGCCCAATGGACGTCAAAGACCTTCGACCAATTAGTATTCTGCCTTGTCTATCGAAAATCTTAGAAAAGGTAGTTTGTACACAATTGACAGGTTATCTAGAAAGTAATAACATCCTGCCAATGTTACTGTCAGGCTTTCGTAAGCGTCGTGGTACCGTTACCGCTTTACTTGATGTTACGGATAACATCCTATGGGCGCAAGACCAGGGTATGTGCACAGTACTCGTACTATTGGATTTTTCTCGCGCGTTTGACAGTATACATACTTCGCTGTTGCTGTCAAAGCTGTCATACTATGGTTTCGACAGTAAAACGGTGCAATGGTTCCATAGTTACCTGTCCTACCATTATCAGCGTGTGGAATTGCGTCAAAACGATCACAACAACATATTTCTCCTCTATTTTGTTTATTCTGTATTGCGCGGACATAACAAACTGTATAAGATTTTCCAGGTACCATATTTACGCAGATGATATCCAATTATACATCTCTTTCAAACAAGCCAATTACGAGAAAGCTATGGCAGAGATTAACGACGACCTACAACGTATCGTGGAATGGGCTAAGCGCAACTGCCTGGTACTCAATCCATCAAAAACAAAATATATGGTTTTTGGTACCAAAAGACACAAAGACTCTCTGAATCTCCCTAACTTAACACTTCAAGGTGAAACAATCGACAGGGTAGAGGAAGCTCGCAACCTTGGTGTTAAATTGGATGCCAATCTCAGGTACGAGAAGCACGTCGCAGAACTGGTACAAATTGCTTTTACAGACTGAAGGTTCTGTACAAAGTGCGTCCCTACTTATCGGAAGATCTCCGTGTGAGACTGATCGAGACACTGGTGTTATCTAAATTAAATTACGCGGATACGGTATACGGGCCGCGTCTGCTCTCACGTACTGACCGGCTTATACAGAGAGTTCAGAACGCCTGTGCTAGGTACTGTTTTAATATACCACGTAGATGCCACGTTACGCCATACCTAAATAAAAACTTCATCCTTAAAATGAAGTCAAGACGCAAACTACATCTCGCCACACTTATGTTTACGGTACTTAACTTTAAAGAGCCCATTTATTTGTTTAACAAACTAAATTGAGTGGCTAGTGGGCGAGAATACGCGAGAAGGCAGTGCTCCGTACAGCTGTCGATACTGCCTCACAAGACGAATGCTTTTAGGGGCAGCTTCCACTACGCCGCTTCTAAGATATGGAACAACTTACCACCGCCTTTGAGATTACTCAAAACAGTAAATACTTTCAGAAAACACGTACGGCAGTATCTTATTGACGCGCAGCGGAAGCTAGGTATGACGAACATAAACGCATCTTTGTTATAGTTATAAATGTAACAAAGAGGTGTTTATGTTCATCCTATTCGACCTAGGGCACGTTTGTATGTTTGTTGTGTGTGTGTGTGTATGTGTGTGTGCGTATTCATTCGCGTTGATTGTTGTTTACCTCCGCATTTCTAGTTTTTGTTGAAGTTGTCGTGTTGCGCCGCTTCTCTGCTATGCATGCCTGTGTACCTATGTATATTCCACTATATCTCTGTCGCGGCGGTATAACTTGTCTACTTTCCTGCTTGGTTTGTTTGTAATATTTCACGGGCACTCCACGTAGGAAACCTTAAAGGAAATAACGGTTTTATTTATAAGTAGGTACTACTTATTAGACAAACTGTTATTCTCGCTGATAAAAATAAGCTCTAAATATCTATGCATTATGGATGTATCTAATAATTATGTAGTAGAAATGGTATAAGTACCTTTTGTGTTGTGGTTCTCATGCGGATGGAGTATATGTGCTTGTTGCTACAAATACCAACCAATAGTCACTGTGCAAGATGGTTAGCAAGCGTCTTTCTGCTTTTATTTGATTTGTAGTTAGCATCCTAAAACAAACAACAAAAATATTATCACAATATCCAGGGTTGGAAGAGATGATAGATATTTTAGGGTATACTATGTATATGTAATATTTTACGTACTAACCTGTTTCGTCCGTTGTAAATATGTATTATTTTATTTTGCTTTTTCGCTTGAGAACGTTTCTGTAAGTACTCGCAATGCGCGGCGCGGGGCTTATTATGGCATGCGCCCGCTGTGGTGCGCTGTGCACTCGGCAGCGTGTAGTCACGTCGATGCCGACTTAGTCACTGTGCGAGAGACGCGCAGCCGCAGCCGGTGTTGCCTGCGTCCTCCGCGCTGCCCTTCGGTTCCCCATTCGATGCATTTATTTTGTGTATATATACGTACAGTTTACAATAATATATAATATGTAGTTATACGTAATATATTTTTTTTAAAATTAGGTATGCATGCTATTTATTTATATATTCTTTGTTTACGTATCCTATTTAATATGTTTATTTTATTGTATTATGTTGTAATGTTTTTTTTATTGACGTGCGTGAGTCACTCAAAATAGGGGCACAGTTAAAAATCAGCGTCAGGCATCTGCCTGACAAATGCTGAACTGTGACCTGTTCTAACACGTCACACTTTTGTTTGTTATTCTATTTTTATTTTTCTATTGTTTTATATCTTATTTTGTGTGTTGATTTTCTTGTATTATTTTTTTTCTTATTGTGCTTTCTATTGTGCGTGTTTGGAATAAAAATATTTTTTACTTTACTTTATATATACCGTAAGGTGACGGATTAAGAATACGCAATGTCACCACCCCATATCATCTCGTGGGTGTCGTAAGAGCCGACAGAGGGAGCATACTATGCAGAGAACAGCACTGTAAGAGAAGGAAAACTTGATACAAAGAAACCCTATACCAACCCGTTTGGCCAGCGTGGTATAGTAGGCCAATTCCTCCTTTCAAAGGAGAGGCCTCCAGTAGTGGACTGTTGAAGGCTGATGATGATGACATATATAATTGATATGACTTGTTTCACAGCATATGAGTCGATTCTATTATATGATATTCCAAGTTCTAAACTTATAACATCTCACAACTGACAAAACCACCCACAATATCAATTATACAATAGCTACGCTATATTAAATTGCTTCTGCATTATTTCTATTGACAATACTCTAAATAACACCACAGAAGCAATATAGAATCGTGAAACACAATAATATAATAGTCAGAATTATATCGTACCTTAGTTAGCCGTTTCCGGAGCGAAACTGAACATTGAGCAGAGTCTGTTCATATTTTATACTCTATTTACCCGTTTGACAGTGTCAACTGTCAAACGTCAAACCAATTTGTCTATTTAGAATTGGCATCACTACAAATTCAAAACATACAATCCATTTATGTTCATTTACTATATGCACAGACTAAATGTTTACGCTATACATAGTTAATGATACAATATATATGGTTATATCTTGTTAGAGACATATGTGAATAATTCTAAAATCGATCTTATTGTAACTTAACCTAAAACTTGACGTAGAAATAACAATGATATAAATTCCAGCCAGATTTATAACAGTTTGATATCTGAACTTTTGCTGGGATGATAAATAGGTACTAACAAACGGAACACACATACTTTAGATGTACTTACTTTGATTTATTTTTGAATATCTTTAGAATGTATTTCAACAAATCTATCAAGCGCTACCAGTAGGTAATATAATCAAATGTCTCATTTTAAGAGAGCTATCATGGCGTATTTCCGAGAATTTTCTGTTAAAGACAATAACTTAGAAACCCGTACTTTATATATCGTTCGCAAACAAAACTGCAAACTTAAACCAGTCCAACACAACCATATTGATACACAACATCGTTAAACATGATTACTAGTTCACAATAATTAGCGTCGGAGTGTTCGATCAGTTACGTCATTTGGCGAACTAATATTTACTTTCGCTGTTAGGGTACTAAAATGATATCATCATAATAGTACCTGCACTTTAAAAGCCTTGAATATACGGCGCTTTGACAGCTAAAGTTCAAAAGTACATAATATGTACGTCGTGGTATCAGTGAGTTGAATATGCAGAAGTTGGTACTCGGACCGGAAAACTTCGAACTTAGGATTTCGGATTAGCTGCTTCTATTTGGAAGCTATTCGAATTTTACAAGCTGCCTGGCTAGCTTTACGAACAGAATGTAACTTAAGACCTTCATATATTATTTATAGGGATCCGTAAAAAAATGCCCTTTACTCTTGGCGATATATCTATACATCTTTAGTCTAAACATATAAATAATAATATAAATAAAATTGGCGTGTCTGTCTGTGATTTCAAAATAACTATGTTTTTCAAGTGCTTATAGTTAGTTACACGATTCTAAGTCGTAAACAACCCTTTTTAACATTTTTGTCTGTCTGTCTGTCTTTCTGTTTGTCCGGGGTAATCTCCGGAATGGCAGATCCGATCCCAATGCGACTTTCACTGGAAAGTAGAAGATTTTATAGCGGTGAATATAGGGTACAATTTGACCCGGTAGGTAGCGCTGTTGTCGCGATACCGAGTCTTTACTTTTTCTACTCATATATACATATAAATAAAATTGGAGTGTCTGTCTGTGATTTCAAAATAACTATGTTTTTTAAGTGCATATAGCTAGTTACACGATTCTAAGTCCTAAACAACCCTTTTTAACATTTTGTCTGTCTGTCTTTCGGTCTGTCTGTCTTTCTGTTTGTCCGGGGTAGTCTCCGGAAAGGCTGAACCGATTCAAATGCGACTTTCATTGCAAGGTAGAGGACTTTATAGCGCTACATATAGGCTACAATTTGACCCGGTAGATAGCGCTGTTGTTGCGATACCGAGTCTTTACTTTTTCTACTCATCTATACTCTATACATATAAATAAAATTGTAGTGTCTGTCTGTGATTTCAAAATAACTATGTTTTTTCAAGTGCTTATAGTTAGTTACACGATTCTAAGTCCTAAACAACCCTTTTCAATTTTTTTTCTGTCTGTCCGTCGGTCTGTCTGTCTTTCTGTTTGTCCGGGGTAATCGCCGGAATGGTTGAACCGATCCAAATGCGACTTTCACTGGTAGGTAGAAGACTTTATAGCGCTATATATAAGCTAGAACCTGCCCGGTAGGTGGCGCTGTTGTTGCGATACCCAGTCTATGGAGTTCATATATATATATATATGAACATATGTGTATAGTTTTAAGTGGACTGCAGATTTGAAGCTGTACCGTGTTCAATTTATTACTATGTGATTACCGATCTGTTGTCAGTAACTATACCTATTATGTAAAAAATAAAATAAAACAAATATAGAAGCAAATCGTCACTCATCACTTACTTTCAAAAATCGCTTGGCGTATAAAAAAATTGAATCTGCTGAGAAGTAGTTAATTTGGGTCTCCTTTGTTTGACCGAAAGGAATTTGACAAATTTTTACTTCCCAAAAATTTTGCGCGTAATTTCATTTGCCAAATTATTACTTAGCAAAAAATCTATTTACAAAAATTTTTAACGCGAACCTAATGTTTGGGAAATGAACGTTTAAACTATAACTTGTTTACCAACTAGTACTTTTCACATTTTTTATTTAGTCAAATATTTCAGTTGGAATAACAGTTTTTACGCATAATCAATAACTATCCTAATCTAAATAGTTCAGTTCCGGGTAACCTACTAAAAACAATCTCTTTTTTATATTAATGCAAGTCATTTCTGGCACTCGCCGGCCGCTACGGCGGCACCGCTCGCTTCGCTCGCTCGGTTCGAGCGTATGCGGTCACAGTTCTAACCTAACCGAACCTTACCATTTTTTTTAATAATTAACCTTCTCTAACTTCTTCCATAAATAAACTAATATTACCAGACGTTTATTGTCTAAAGATTGTTTGCTGTGATAAATCATTTGATTAAAGACTAAATGCCATAATGACATTATACTTGGTAATATTTTCCCAAGTAAAAATTTGACCAAATAAAAATATGCGTACTAAAATCATTCGAAATATTGCAATGGTATAAAAAAGGTTGTTAAAATTTGTTTGGGTAATGAAATTTTGTCAAAAGGTTTTCGGCAAAATGGCAGGATCCCCGTTAATTTATTTGGGGGGTTCACTAAGAACGAATTTTACGAAAGGGCTGGACTGAGGAGGTCGTACGGTTCTCGCAAAGTCTTCTTCTTCTGAAGAAGGTTCTCGCAAAGTATGAGTGTTAAAATAAAATATTATTAGTTACTATCCGCGTGCAAAGCGGTGGGTATCAGCTAGTTTGAAATAATTATACTTGATATGAAATACTTTTCTTTGGATCTTTGTCTTTAGATCTTAGACCAATAGTTTGAATTGCAATTTTAGTTTTCTTACTTACGGGGCTTAAAATATCCAATTCAGCCTGCCAGGCAATTTGTTGACAGGGATCCCGCGCCCCTCCCCGCGCAGGTACCATGGAATTCGTCTCTTATTTAATATTCCTCTGCTGACAGCATTTACCAAACGTAAACGCTTATAATTGAATGAAAAGTGGACATCAAAATACTAAAGACAACGATACATTAGTATTGGTCTGTCATCACAAAATCAATCTCCCCATATTCATGCTACGCATATTGGTAATTGAGTACAAGGCGGCGTATATCAGAGACGGCAGCTCCAGGGAGACGAAGAACATGATCCAGGTATATTAGTCATATAGTATTGTCGGCGCCGAGTATTCCAGCGATATCCATGTACTGAATACATGATATTGAACATACAGAAACAGTCTCAGAACTGATGTCACAAAACGCCTCCTTGCCGCAAGCCACACCATTGAAGCCCACACAAACATAGTCAATTAAAACGTATTAAGCCATCGCGCATAGATTGCATTGAAGCTCTCGTTACAATCGCCGCCTGGTTAGCCGCCAGGACTTACGGGACACCGCGTGATCGACAGGTGGCTCTTCTTTCGCTCTTTAAAACCTTGTCAACTGCTCTGTGCTGGCCAGTACGCAGGTTTAGACAGCGATTGTGAAAGTCCTGCATTCTACCACCTGATCGCGAATACGGAGACTCCCATCATACATCGCTCGTCTTCACATCCATCATCAACAAGGTACGAACCACTACTAATGGTACACGCGGTTATTTACAATATAACTATGTACAATATCTCATAGAGAACTTTATATTTTAGTCAGCCTGGTATATATATATGGTGTGATATAGACATAGATACACAACAGAGTTATTAATGTTATACAGTTCATGCAATAAATTGAATGAATAAGTGAATAACAAACACTCACCGGACTTTTAGCTGCGTCGCTGCCAAACTTACCCCTTGCTCTGGGCTGGTCACGTTCTCTTGAAGCCGCTCGCCTTGTTCTTTGATATCACTAAGCACTAATTATGAACCAACACTGAACACCCCTTCCACGCTAGGCCCAGGTCCGATCTGTTATGCGCCTCGAAGTCAACTCTTCTCCACCCCTACGCATAATTCCCAACCTATACGCCGCGTCTCCACGTCAACCGCTGGGATCATCCTAGCTTCGCGTACTCACATCGACTATCTCCAAACACCACAAACCCGTATTTCCTTAACTACCACGCCACGCTTTCCCGAGATCTGCCAACCTCCACGTCCTAAGACCGACTGTCCCGAACTTCCTTCAATACCACGCCACGCTTTCCTGGGACCCGACTCGCTCCGACTCCTAAAACCGACTGTCCCGTCAAGCACCAGCAACCTTACGCCTCTGCCCACTTACTACCTAATCGTCCCTTTTCTTTCAGTCGTGCAGCGACCCTTTTTTATGAATCTTGCACTCGAGAGTTTTAACGAAACCGCATGTCGACGATTTAGAGCAAACTTTATCTCGCATTTCATGCTGTCACATAATTCTTACAAATTTCTCAAACTCTTAGAATTTATGAGTTTACTAATTGCTTAACGTTGGCGTTATCGTAGCGATAAGACAAACACATGTGGAAACATGTATGCGACCTAAGAACTATATATTATTATTTAATTTGGTGTAGTCAGTAACACCATTATATTACGAATGACGACTGTATCATGATATGTCTGCTGAGTAAAACACTGATGAGGTGACTTTATCACTGTAACTTTTGTTTTGAAAATTTCATTTGCTCAAATTTCTGAACAGATATTACAGAGCAATATTCTTTTTGTGCAATAGGCGGCAGGGCCTACGGATCGCCTTATGGTCAGCAATTACCGCCGGCTATGGCCATCCGCAAGACCAGAGAATTTACAAGTGCGTTGTCGACCTTTGCGATAGTAAAAAGGAATAGGAAAACCTAATACCTTTGCGATAGTAGGGACGAGGAGCGAGTTAAAGGAGAAGAAAAAGGGGATGGGGCCTCCGGCTATTGCTTTACGTAAATATTCTGTGAGAGGGTAGTAGGTACAACCCTGGTCATACTTTTTTATTCATGCTGAAATCAGCAACACTTTACTACCTAATAAAATATTTTAAAAGTAAGTAGTTTATCCAGCAATATTTTATGTATATAAACAACATGTACTAGTAACTGTTAGCGAATTGAACATTGAAATGAATTAACGTCCAATACTTGTGTGTCGACGACAAGCCCCGGATTTAACCTAATTAAGTGACATAATAATGTTATTTATAAAACGTACTTGTTTATTGTGAAAATTATTTGTATAATTTTGGTTGAAATATCTCATTCTATTTGACAAGATTGACTTCTATTTGAATTCAGTTGATGATTGTCTTCACTGAATTCCTGATGACAATATTCTTTTGAAATAGGTTTCAAAAGCATGTTGTCATCAGTCATCAGTCATCAGTCATCATCACTTTATAGGGTAGGCCCTATAAAGTAAAACCTATAATAAACTATACTCGGAAGAGGTAATATTGAATAGCAATTAGAAATGATGTTAAGTTTTTTATACTTTACTAAATACAAAGTAACAATGAGGATTCAGAAAGTGGCAATTGAAAACTGGAATCATCAAATATCTACTATATAGTATCTAGAACTAGCTGAGCCCGCGGTTACACTCACTTTATTTAGGGTTACTTCTCCGCACCCCGTGGCTCGTAGTGTGATGTTGTATAGCCCTTCCTCAATAGGAAGACTATCCAAGACAAAAGTAATTATTTAAACAAAAAGCATTTAATTTCAGTATCGATTGAACATATTTGTAGAGAAGCAAGATGTTCCTCCATCTAGAAAGAAAATCCTCTGACCAGACTAGGCTATCGTGTATCGAATGAAGTTCTAGTAGCACAAGTCGAAGTCGTTTTTCGATGATTGTCTTCGTAGTTCCATCAGTGTATGTTAGATGTCGCTACTGTTTGTGTTTGCTGCATTGTTCGTAACGGCAGGTGGCATTAGTTTTATGTATCTACCGTTACATACTAGATGAGCTAGTAAAATTTTGATGTAAACTGCAATTTAGTACGCTGAAACATTACACGAATGACGCTATGTCGTAATTTAGAACCATGTTATAGTTTATTGGAACATACAATCTGTGTATATTTCTGTTTTAATAAATTGCTCTATACTTCATGACTAGTTTCATGACATGGTATACAAACATTGGGTATATAGCTCATCATTAATTGAACTGATGTGTGTATCAAATTGTTAATCGTCGTCTGATCCGTGCCTCGTAGAATACTTAAAGCCATCAGCCCAGTCTGTTATAAGGTCCTGACTTAAAAGATATTGACGCCTTCGCTGCGGTTAAAATAATAGAATGTCCCGCAATGGATGTTAAACGGCGATCACTTTTTAGAAAACATTCTTCATCACACGGGCAGCCGGACCTGAAAATGTATAATTCCTATAATCTGAAACAAAAATCGGTTTGATAAATGGTATAATATGCACAGAAATGGAGAAGACTAGGTACAATGTTTTTCTGTGACCATTTTTGTCTTCCCCTAGGTTTCACATTTCTTGCGTGAACAACCAAAACATCCATAAGAACTTCAATTACTTATCTGTGAAAATACAACAATTGCAAAAAGATAAGTTAAAGTAAGCGTCAAACATCCATATTATGGATAAAGAATTAAGATTAAGTACCACAGGCGACACATTGTAAGAAATTCCTTTTTATTCTGAACTAGATGAGCCCGTGGTTCCACCAGCGTAATTTAAGGCTACTGCTCTGCTCCCTGGCTTATAGCGTGATGTTATATAGCCTATATCCTTCCTCGATATATGGGTTGTCTAACAGTGAAAGAATTTTTCAAATCGGACTGTTAGTTCCTGAGACTAGCGCGTTCAAACAAATAAACAAACTCTTCAGTTTTATATATTAGTATTAGATTAGATATCTTGATGTCCAAGTTGAAAGGCTGGCATTTAAAATGGTGATACAACACAAACGAGTCCCAAGATGGCGGTGAATTTAAATAAACCACTATTTGTGGGTATTGTGTTCGAGAGATAAATTGGAGTAAGGCAACTCTGTGTTTTAATATTGAACGAATGGGATGATGCGTTTGATACTCTTTGTATGTAATAATGTACCGTAGATACTTTAGAATCTTTGTGATTACTTGTTATTATAAGGTTTCACGTTTCATTTTATATAATCGGCTCTTTGAAATCGTTTTTCTTTTGCTGAATGTTTTGTTTTATTTAACTTCATTTTTATTTAGACAAAACCCGTTCTGCCATCTCTCGATGTCAAGAAAAAAAATAAAAGAGATAAAGTGACGAAATTATTTGCAAAATTTTAGTTTTTTGGGTTTTACAGAATATTAAGTTTTCGCCAAATATCATCTTGCTAAAACGATTCGACATCATATTAAATCCGAGTTTTAGAGGTTGAATATGGGGTTTCTTACTCAATTCACGAGTTAAACTTTCTTTGATTTACAGAAATTTAAATCTTTCAATGATATTCAAATCACAAACTGTTTGCTGAGTATCGTTAGTTTAGAAGTAGTCTTATCTCTTTAAAATGTTGTGTTACTTGTTTTATTTCGTCTTGGTTGTGACGTCGCTGTGACGTCGAGAGGACACCACCTTTCGGCCGCTTGCACCGCCGCCCCCACCGCACCGCGAGCTCCTATAAATATTGAAGCGCTGGCTGCGTTCAGCCCTTTTCATCTGCCGGCGAGACGAGTTAAGTGACCTCTCCTGGACGAACCGGCAGCGGGATTCTCAACATCAACCTGACCCATCGCCGAATCACGCGACCCTGTGTATTTTTTTATTAATTCCTAATTTTTTCGCTTGCTAAATGATGTCTAAATTAATTGAGAATTAAATCAATTTTTATTGTAACATTTAACCACGTTTCTCATTTAAACACACCCTAGTAGGGATAACGTAACAGTGGACATCTGAAAGGTCTTTTTACGTTACAGTGGCGCCCACGGGAATATTATAGGTAGGGTTTTGTTGAGAATCCGCTGCCGGTGAGTTTTTATTTTTATTTTTTGTGTATGTGTGAAATCGTTCCAAAGCAGTGTGTAATTATTTTAGTGGCATATATTGTTTTTTGTTTTATTGTGGACGGAAAGTCGGTGGTATTATGCCGGCCACAATAGACATTTTCTCTTTTTGTTCTGTTGTGCTTGGAAGGTCGGTTTTGTGTTGAGCCGGTCACACCAGACAAATTTTGTCTTACTACGCATGGTAAGCATTTTTATATTATAACTATTTCTGTTGCCGCGTGTGATAATTAATTTTGTATCAACCGCATAAGTAACAAGTTATAATCTTTTTGCTTGCGACCACGTGTCAACTAAATGACGCGCTGTGGTCACATTTCTTAATCGCATTCTTTGTATTGCGATTTATGGCCTCACGTCCACTAACGACGTGCTAAGGTCACCTTCGATGATCGTACGCTTCGCGATTAACTTTTTTAAATGCCACTAAGGTAATTAAGTGCTACTGGTAATTATTGCTAATAATCTGCTTTGGCTGACTTATGGAACGAGTTCACACCCTTCTCTTTTTCATTTCTTTCTATTTTCTACTATAACCTTCTGCTAGTGATTTTGTACGGCGATATATTTCTATGTAGTCGGTATTATTTAATACTTTTACCGCCTACTACGGCGATTATCTTTTAATATTAACTATTCTTTTCTTTCTTACTAAGAAAGTTGCATCTTTGTTATGCCACGTTTACTTATTATAGTTGGACTGGCTGAGAATGAACGTACCTAAAGATGCTATCGTATTATATACTAGGTATTTAGCTAGAATTCCGCGTTCATTTATTACTAAAATGTACACGTGTCATATGCAGGTTGCTCACTAACAATAATGAACGAATGTAATTATTGTCTATTTGGTATAAAAATACGAATATCATCGTATAATTATTAGTTGTTCGTTTTGTCAAATGTTTATTATGCTACAATCGTTGTTTTTGGTCTTCGATTTTATCTCCTTGTTACTGCCTATCGGTATGTCATTTGCAAATGCATCTATTTATGCATTTACTGTTCATTGTGAACTCAAACATAAAATGCCTGCGTTGCAATTATTGAATTATGTTCTTTTTGTAATGTTTTGTGTCGCTAGGATTGTTCTTTCAATGTC
Source organism: Euclidia mi (assembly GCA_944739405.2). Lineage (NCBI taxonomy): Eukaryota > Metazoa > Arthropoda > Insecta > Lepidoptera > Erebidae > Euclidia > Euclidia mi. The sequence goes on from OX123181.2 coordinate 107,298,952, forward strand.
TGGTTTCTATTGAAATATATAAAACATATAATAATAAATAAATGGTAAAATTAAGCCGCTGACGGCCGGAAAACTACTTAATTGTCAATATGTAACTTGTTTCCTTTTTACTAAATGCTATGCATCTGGTTTTACTAGACCAGTTTAAGTAGTGGTTATATTGTGTTCTTGTGTTAACGCAAATGTTATTATATGTAACTGAATTTATCAAACTTAATTGAATTGAATCTAACTTTAACTATAGTGGGTATTTGCACATAAATTGAATCAATAACTTCTTTTCTTGAATAAATAAGTGCCTATTTACATATGATTCAAATAAATAATATTTATACCTCATTAAATAACTAAAGTGGCTGTTTACACACAAATTAAATCAATAATTTAAAAACTTAATTAACTAATGTGGGTACTTATACATAAATCAATAATTTATATACTTTAATAACTATAGCGAATTAATTGATGTACAAGTTTAAGAATACCCTTTCGTATTTTACAATCAACTATTTTAAACCTAAAAGCTGAATAAAATAACTGAATCTTATTCTATTACAGCATAAATAAGTTTATAAACGATTGGGTACAGTGTCATTGTAAATGACACTGTACCCAATCGTATACAATGTAAGACGCATATGTATGCGAAGTTGTAATTACCTACATATTTGTTGAAGCCAACAGTGGTTCTTTTGTTTCCGAGTTGAAGCTCACAAGATAACGCATTGTTGTGTTAACGATTTATGTAAACATGCTAACATAAAATGAATAAATATTTCAGTTATAAATTGTCGCAGAAACTTATTAAATGTAATATTGTTACACAAATCTGTTATTTATCTAACTAACTATTCAACTATCTGATAACTATCTAACTACCACATAACTATCTAAATATCAGATATGTTTGGCAAACCAAGGAGTTTCTCTTGGTGATTGCCATATAAAAGATCTTAAATTAACTCACTACAAAGTTTAAAAATGTAATGATTAATGCTCATCACTAATGAACTAATCACTAAATAACTTAACACTTCGTTACAAATAATATAAAAATCTTCAATTCCTAATTACAGCTAAATCATGTACCCAATTATTTTGTTACATATAGAATGACTAGTTATGCCTAATCGTAATCAAACATTTTTCCTCATGGCTCAGTGGTTAAAAAGTTGTTGTCGGATCGGTCTGTGGTTCGATTCTCGCTTGTGTTTTTTAACTATGATAGTGTATACTATGTCGTTGACAGTCTCCTTCGACGATGTACTATACATTACATCTTGCCGCGAATATTTTTTTTTGTGTTTTTGGCTATGGTTGTGTACACTATGTCATCGATTGTCTCCTGCGGTGATGTACTATACATTGCAACCTATTCCGAGTTGTGTATTTGCCGTTGTCGATTTTGTATCATAATAAGAAACCAGTTATTTGTCCGCGAGAATGGAATGCGGCCGGCGCCAAGCGCGCAGTGATGACTCACTTGTTTACGTCAGCCGATCACTCGGCTCAAAACATTGTATTATACTTTATACTTAATTATAATGAACACTTTTTTACAATTCGCATCGAGCGCGTTAATAAGCAATTTGTTTGTGATACTGCCAACTAATCGTATGATTGTTAGTATCGTAATATAGTAAGATCGTAATATTGGTTTACAACTTATACTCTTTCAATTAATTTCACTTATCGAATATGGGTAGTCAAGTGGTGCCTACCAACATAGACTGGGTGACTATTTGCTATAAAACTCACGTATAATACCTCTTCGCGCGTCGTGTATTATAATGAATACGACTCGCATCGTGAATGAATGCTGGCTTGTTCATACGTATGATTGTGTGTGGGCCTTTTGAATGTGATGTATGTCAGGTTATAGGAACGTTCAATGCTTGGTGACGTATAAATGGCCGAGGGTTATACTTGTTTTTTTTCCTCTTTCAGGGATAATAGTTGCCTTGTATTTAACCTACTGACACCACTACCACTCATCTGTTTCAGGGTCCCGGAATGCAGTTGCCGCCTACCAGCCACAGAATTTTCCCTCTGGGAAAATTCTGGCCTAATGGGGGGAGTGTGTGACGTCGCTGTGACGTCGAGAGGACACCACCTCTCGGCCGCTTGCACCTCCGCCCCCACCGCACCGCGAGCTCCTATAAATATTGAAGCGCTGGCTGCGTTCAGCCCTTTTCATCTGGCGGCGAGACGAGTTAAGTGACCTCTCCTGGACGAACCGGCAGCGGGATTCTCAACATCAACCTGACCCATCGCCGAATCACGCGACCCTGTGTATTTTTTTATTAATTCCTAATTTTTTCGCTTGCTAAATGATGTCTAAATTAATTGAGAATTAAATCAATTTTTATTGTAACATTTAACCACGTTTCTCATTTAAACACACCCTAGTAGGGATAACGTAACAGTAGACAGCTGAAAGGTCTTTTTACGTTACATGGTGAAGCTGTGCGTTGCAAAAAATATGAAGTTTGTGAAATACAGTGGCATTTTGGCATTATCACAACGCAGATTATTTTGCTAAGTTCTTGGGATAAGAGTAGTTCTATAAAACCAAAAAAAAAACATCATCAGTATCAGCCTTTAACAGTCCACTGCTGGACTAGGCCTCTCCTTTGAAAGGAGGAATTGGGCTACTATACCACGCTGGCCAAACGGATTGGTATGGGGTTTGTATCAAGTTTTCCTTCTCTTACACTGCTGTTCTCTGCATAATATGCTCCCTCTGTCGGCTCTTACGACACCCATGGGATGATATGGGGTGGTGACATTCTGTATTCTTAATCCGTCACCACACGGATGATGATTAAAAAAAACATAACTAATTAAAAATAATAACAATATTTTACATGGCGTGTTTATTTAATCTAGTAAGTAGTAGAAGTCTGAATTATTATTAAACATTTATTAGTGTACTAGAGGACGCCAGCAGCTACGCCTGCACATTTTTTTAAATAAATCTGTTTTGACCGATCTCGTGGGTATTTCGGGAAATCCCTTCTTAGTGCACCCCTACGGTCCTCAAGGAACATACATGCCAAATTTCAGCTTCCTGCGCCCAATAGTTTCGGCTGTAGCTTGTCTGTCAGTCAGTCAGTAACGCAAGGATTTTATATATTACGATTATAACGTCACGTTACATGTTAAATTAGGGTCGTACTGGCTCTCGATCAAACCAATCTGGTTACTGGTGATAATCCGTTGCCAGTAGCTTTGAACTGTTTTGCGCGTAGTACGTAGCGAGTTTTTAAAAAAACAAATTTTCACAGCTGAAAAACGTTTATTAATTACACCCGAAAATACACTGACTTAATCTAGACCGAACTCAAGCTTTCGCGACCGCGAGATGTAGGATGTTGGCGCGGTAGATGAATGATGCGAACTGGATGATATCTGTGTGCTAACTGTGTGCTAACTAACTGGCCGCATGGCGGTAATGGCTTATATATTAATTATAATATGCTTACATTGCATTTCCCTTTAACTAAATTCGGTTATAACACGTCCCCCCTTGAAGACGAAGCTTCATCTTAAATAAGATGAACGCGAAGTTTAATGAAAACCGCGTGCAAGAGCTTGAGTTTTACAATTAGGTACTTATTATATTAAGACATAGAAAGTAGTATAAGGTATTAAGAAAATAGTAATATAAAAACAAAGTTTTATATGATTAAAATCATTATAAGACAATATTAAAATTATATAAGCTAAGTGGAGAATACTCCTAAAATAAAGATTCTTATAATAATAATTCGATATAGTATAGAATATGGAAATAATTGTCATAACTAATAAATGCTTAGATTACGATTTGACTTTTCAAACTGCCTAAATTTTACATTTTTATTTAATTTATTTATTTCGATTTCTGGCAAACTATGAATTGACCTTCTGTCAAATTCATCTGAGTTTTCAGATATGGTAGTTAATTCCATAGGATGGCTTATTGAAGTTTCATTGCTACTTTTACTATCGTTATAACAATGATTGTATATCTGTATACAACAGGATGGGTTAAAGCATTTAGCAAAACATTTCTTGTATAATTTATAAAGAGCATAAACTATAATTGAACCGATTATTATGTAAGTTAATGTGGAATAATAATGTCCATATTTAACAATATGAGATTGATTTTGTACATTATTTATTTGGTTTTCTAGGCTATCTAGTTTATGCGAAGCTAATTTTAATGATTCTAAATCTACGTTTGTTAACGAGATAGGAGAAAATTCATGAAAACTGTTATTTAAAATCTTATTAAATTTACAACAATCATCTTCTGTTATATCATAGTTAATTGATAATTGACTTGGTAAAATTCTTTTATAATTATGAGAAGGATAGAATTGTAAAGTTTGAAAATACGCAATACAATCATTTTTCAAGGATAACAGACCAGTACCTTGCAGAGTATAATCCTTAATATCATGGTTACACTTTAATGTTAATTTACTAGGCTTAGATTGGACAAAAATATATTTTCCATCATTTAACTTCTGCCAAATATTCATATTACCATATATTAACTTATTATTACACATATCCGGAAGAGATACAGTTACTTCCGTTAACAATTTCGAATCACACGATGGGTTATTGATTGTCGACAGAACAGAAGGTAAAGGACATATTATGTACTTAGTATTGACATTCTTACAAATAGAGATATCATCTAATAATGCATAACTTAACCTATCGTCAGTTATTGCTATAAAGAGCTTAGAGGGATGAATTAATACATAAGTTAAGAAATTATCTTCTTGAGGAGTAGGTAACGGTAAGTTTTTATAAACATTAAACCTCATGGGATTTACTAACGGAATCTGAATTACAAACATAATTTTGTTATTATAATAATATGCAGTTAATTGCGACAAATCTATAATACTATGTATATTTTGTAAAGATAAAGAGACAGGAAATTCGATATTTGATTTAAATTGTTTACTACTTGAAAGTTCATTGTATAATTTTGTAGGGGTTAAAACATATGGATGTAAAATATTAGCTTTTGCAAATAAAATTGAATTTAAAATTGTATCTAGAATATTAGAGATTGACAACAATGATCCTTCAAGGACATTAAACAAGGAATTAATTTTCTCAATGTTAATTAGATTAGCATTCGCTTTAGAATTTTCTGTAAATATATAATTAAGTTTTTGTATTTGTTTATCTAATTTAATTTCATTTTCATTTAATTTATGTATAGAAATATTAAAGTTGTTTATTGTGGACTGAACAACGTGTATGTTGTCTTTCATAAGAGAAAATATATGATTTTCGTTTTCTTGACATGCTGAAATGGCTTCGTCATATTTTCTAGCGTCATCCGCGTCTAGAGTGCCGAAAAAGAACTTTAATATTTCGCCACCGAATTCGAGTGACCTTTTAGCACGATCATCAATCTTTTCTGAGATAAGGTGAGATAAAGAATTATATTTAAGAAAATTAGCATTAATTAATATTTCTAAAGGGTCAATCGCATTCTTACAATCTAAAGTAACTATAGCTAAATTTCTTGCTTTTTCACAGAAAGCAGATAAATATAAAATAGATTTTTGGATTTTATCCAAATAAGGTTTGATAGGGACGACTTCGACATAAGTAATCACGTTCCAGAAGTCGTTGTAAAAATACGCAATTGATATCGGGTCAAAATATATGCCCGGACTGTGAGAAATATATTCAATGGGATCAGCAGAAACCAATCTGTAACAATGACAAATCACGCCGGTTTAATTTCGTTAACATGGTATTTCATGTGTTTTCTATTTATACTTAAGGAGACGTTATTTTTACCGTGCACTTTGACTATTTTATAGGGTCCTTTCCAAATGGGAGATAAGGCTTTTCTTAATCTATGGTGATGTCTTAAATAAACCATATCACCGACTTTGTAAGTTTTAGAACTGGCATTTGCATCGTAATATTTCTTAGAGGTTTCTTTACTTTTAATTATGTTTTCTAATGCTCTTTCGCGAGAAAAACGCATTCTGTACTGTAAGGCGCGAATATAGTCATGATAAGTTGTGCTATCGTTTGTTTCGTATAAGCTACTGGGTATGGAAGGCTTATGGCCAAATAATAACTCGAAGGGAGTAAATTCTGTTGTGCAATGGGGAGTTGTATTGTATGATAAGATTGCAGTTGCTAGATAGCAATGCCAATCGTCGTGATTTTCGTTCACGAACGACTTGAGATACTCCTTGAGAGTGGCGTGACTCCTTTCTAGAGCACCATTGGTTTGAGGATGATACGGGGTTGAAAATAGGTTTTTGATTTTCAGGATATCAGTTAGTTGCTTGAAGAGATCGGAGGTGAAGCAGGTACCTTGATCGGTAAGTATCATTTTAGGAAATCCGAATAGAGAAAAGAAATGAATTAAGTTTCGAGCAACTTCATCAGTGGAACATGTGATCATAGGGTAAGCGGAAGAAAACTTTGTCAGATCATCCTGGAGGGTAAGTATGTATTTGAACTTTTGAAGGCCAGCTTCGGGCAGAGTACCAACGATATCTAAGGCTAATCTTTCAAAGGGCTTGGTACTCGAGGAGGTAATTACCATAGGGGCTTTATTCGAAGAGCGTAAGGGTTTATTTATTTGACATAATCTACAGTCTTTAACAAATCGTTCGATATCGGAACGCATCGATTTCCAATAGTAGGCTGCTTTTATCCTATTATACATTCTTTTAACACCTGGGTGACCAGCAATAGTGGTACCGTGATTTTCTTTTAGAATATTAGGGACCTCAGCGGGAGTTGGATATATTATTTGATTTTTATATATATGTATTTTGATTTGGGTGCCGTGAAAAATGTAAGATATCATATTATAGATCTTAATGTAAACTAATTTAGTAAATGGCTCCGAAAAATCCGATATAGCTAATTCTTTTTCGTAGTTTTCGTTAGATAAGATTTTGTTACGCAATTCCATAAGTAATTTATAAATAATTCTATAACTAGTTTCATCGTAATGATGTGTTTTCGTAAAAAGAAAATAAAATATTCTATTATTAGAATCTACAATGTGAACAGTTTCAAGTTCACGTTCACGGGCTTTTAACTCGTCAGCATTTTCGATGAGTGATAACAATTGCTCGCAATGCGGCATAGAGTAGTCGAAGTCCAGAGACATCGGACATGCTATATATTTTTGTTTGGCTAAATGAAGTGATTGACTATGCTCTTCTATGATTGTATCGTTATTAGATGTAGTTTTTAAGAATTGCTTTTTAAAATATTGTTCATAAGTTGATTTATTTAAATTAGAATTAGAGGTTAACGCGTTTACGGGGTACCTGGATAAGGTATCGACATTAGAATTTAATCTGCCTTGTTTGTACACTATTTCATAATTATATTCTTCTAATTTCAGGCGCCATCGTATAAGACGACTACCTGGATCTTTAACGTTGAACAACCAAACTAAGGGTCTGTGATCGGTAACGATTTTGAATTGGTAGCCATATAAATAGGGACGGAACGTCTTAACGCCAAAAAGAATAGCTAGAAGTTCTTTTTCCGTAGTGGAATAGTTTCCTTCTGCTTTGTTTAGGGTACGTGATGCATAGGCTATCGGCTTATCTTTGCCGATTTCACCTTGGGAAAGAATGGCTCCAACGGCGTAATTAGATGCGTCAGTGGTAAGTATAAACGGTTTTGAATAATCAGGGTATTGAAGGAGAGGTGCTGAGACTAATTTATGTTTTAGAGTTTGGAATGCAAGTTCTTGTTCTTGCGTCTAATGGAAATCGACATCTTTCTTTAAAAGGGAGGTGAGTGGTTTGGTAATTTTAGAGAAGTTTTCTATGAATCTGCGGTAATAACCGACTAGACCTAGGAATGATTTTATGTCCTTGGGGTTTTTAGGAGTTGGAAGACCTTCGATGGCCTTCACCTTGTCTGGGTTGGGTGAGACACCTTTGTCGGTGATGACGTGACCTAGATAAGTAACTTCGCGGCGTAAGAACTCGCACTTATCTGGTTGCAATTTCAGATTATGTTGACGGAACCTTTCAAGGACTAATTTTAGCTTTTCAATGTGACTAGGGAGATCTGGCGAGTACAAAATACAATCGTCTAAATAAATATAGCAGTGTAATCCTTGGAGACCAGATAGAACTGTATTCATGAGGCGTTGGAAGGTGCTAGGTGCATTTTTTAAGCCAAAAGGCATTCGGGTAAATTCGTAGTGACCAGACGTTTCATTTGTGCCTACAATTGTGAATCCTGTTTTTGCTGCGTCAGCAGGATTTAAAGAAATTTGGTGGAAACCACTTACAAGATCTAAGGTCGTAAAGTACTTAGAATGCCCTAGTTGGTCAAGAATATCTGTTATTAACGGTATAGGGTAGATCTCGGACACCGTGACGTCATTAAGACGACGATAGTCGATAACTATACGCCATTTTCGTTTCCCCGAGGCGTCTGCCTTCTTCGGGACAACCCATACAGGGGCGCTCCATGGTGATTGAGACGGGCGTATGATATTTTGTTCGAGCATTTTGGTTATTTGACTGTCTACTTCTTCTTTGTGGCACTCTGGAAAACGGTAAGACTTTACGTGGATTGGGGCGGCATTCCCTGTGTTTATAGAGTGATTGATTGTGCTAGTACAGGTGAGAGGTTCACCTTCAAGATGAAAAACGTCTGTAAATTGAGAACAACAGTCTAACAGAGTTGCTTTTTCTTCTGGATTTAGGTGAGAGGTTCGAATTTGATTTAGAACTTGATTATGTCTATCAATGACAGGAAGTGAAGCTTTATTTATAGTCTCAATGTCTGATGTTGTCAGACACTCTGTGAAGTTATTTTCCATACGTGTAAGATTAACGGAATAGTTATTTATTTCGATCTCGGATTCAGTAGTATTTAGAATAGAAATATTAACTCTACGATTTGGCTTTAAGGTGACGACGCAATTCGCGACATAAACGCCTTCAGAAATCTTATGGTCGAGAACTAAGGCTTCTTTAAGAAAAGGTAATTCATCACTATTATTTGACACTCCACATTCAATTACAGCTTCAGAACGAGCTGGGATTTTGTAAATTGGCAACTTGAAACGTAAAGGTAAAGTATGATTTTGAATTATTAAACATTCCTTGTCATAGTCTATGACTGCTTTAAGATGACCTAGAAGATCTGTGCCTATTATGCCATCATAATCGAGGCTAACGTCATTCTTTACGACGTGAAATTTATAAGAATGAACTTCCGAAGATAAGTAAAATTGCATCTGGAAGGTGCCTAATGTTTGACAATACGTGCCACTATCATTGATTCCTTTAAGTCGCACTATATCTGAGGATAGTTGAGGCTTTTTATAAAGACTTTCTTCTTTAACTAAAGAAATGCTAGATCCAGTGTCGATTAATAGAACAAGTGACCTGGTAGTATGCTTAGTAAATAAGAAAACATGTGGAAGTGTTACCTTTTTAATAAACGAATTCATTTCGTAAATTGGTATATCATTCTGATGAGACTTAGAACATTTCAGGCGTGACGGTGACAAATCATCTGGCGGATAAGAGGTAAGTTTGCTTTCCGAGTTACCATCACTATTCTTAAAAGGTAAGTTATGATTGCTACACGGTTCCGTGCAAGATTTAGAATTAGTATAAGATTTGGCATCATTATGAGATTTAGTATAATCGTAAGATTTAGTATAAGATTTAGTAATATCATAAGATTTAGGATTATCATAAGATTTAGCATAAGATTTAGGATTATCATAAGATTTAGCATAAGATATAGAATTATCGTAAGATTTAGTATACGATTTCGTAATATCATAAGATTTAGTATAAGATTTAGCATTATCGTATGATTTAGCATAAGATTTAGAATTATCGTAAGATTTGGCATAAGATTTCGTATTATCATAAGATTTAGCATTATCATAAGATTTAGTATAAGATTTAGCATACGATTTGGGGTAAGATATAGTATTATCATAAGATTTGGTATGACTCAGATTCCTGTTTTGGAACTGAGGTGAATAAGATTTAGAAAGAATCGTGTCATTTTTAAATGCTGTGGATTCCGATAGACACGTACTCAGAATCCGATTTGGTTTAAAGGTTCAGAGGCTAATGTTTCATTAGCGTCTGAGTGGTTCACGGCCATATCATTCGTATGGCAAAAGTTTACATTAGCGTTTCCTCTGCGCGTATCACTACTCTGTGCCTGAGTATCAGGTTGTTGTATATTACGGCGTTGATTATTGTACTGCCGTTTGCGACACTCGGTTATCAAATGACCGGGATTTTTGCAATATGCGCAGAGTTTCCGTGGGAAATTATTAGGATTTTGGGACGATTGAGTTTGCATGGGAAAACGATTTTGATAAGTATTAGGATTAGTAAAATTCGTATTATAAGATTTCACGTTTTTGTTTTTATTCCGAAAACATTCAGAAGACAAGTGACCTTGTTTGTTACAAGTCGAACATGTTTTTGGTGATTTTAAGGAAAATTTGGAAGCGTTAAATAATTTTTCTTCCTCAATAGCATGTGTGACGGCCTCGTTTAGCGTTTTAGGGTTACGACATCGAACTATATGCGAAAAACTCGGATTTAGACCCATTAGGAAAGTGTTGAGTGCCAAGTCTTCGATACCGGCGACTCTACCAACTAATTCATCCTTTTTATCACAGGAGAAATGCACATCTGATAGCAAACGCGTTAAGCATGATTCAATTCGCAAAGAGTATTGTGAGACAGTTTCCGACGGCAAGTTTTGCTTGCAATTTTGAAGGTCGGACAAGAGATGTGTAGAATGTTTCTTCTCGCTAAAGTTTTGTTTTAGAAAATCTTTAAGTTCTGACCAGTTACTAAAAGTTTTTAAAGAACACGCTACTTGGGCCTTACCTTCCAATTGCGAAATGATAAACTTACATAAAATAGTCTGCTGTTCGTCAGAGGCGAGTGAAATGGCATTGTCACAGTTTGTGAGGAATGCGGGGAGAGTCTCCCTTTTACCATCATATGGTTTAATAAATTTAGTAAGGAAATTCAGCGTTGTGGCATTAGCCATTTTTGTAGGCTTTTTAATATCTTTTTCAGATTTTACTGAATATTCGGAATCCGTCATAAATGGTGATAAGTACTCACCACTCACAAATATTTAGATAACTTTAAGATTTAGTAGATATGACCTTAGGATAGATTGATTACTAATATAATAATTAGGATATAAGATTTAGTTTATAAGATATAGAAAATAGTATTTATTACAAGGTCAGTTTAAAATACGTGCTTATAAATAGATTTTCCTTTTAGAAGTTACGAGATGACGCACACGCTTTTTAGAATGCTCTGCTTTTATCACAAAACACTGCACAAACACAACACAACACAAAGAGTTTGGAAATAAGTATAAGACTTACGTTGATGATGATTTCGTGTTCCACATGAAGACGAAGAGAATAAGGTGAATTAGCTGCATCATAGGGTGCGGATATCACCCTGTAGTTGAAGACGTCGAGCTGCTTTACACCCAGAGGGTTTTCAAAGCTCAGTAAAAGTTTTGGGAACGGTCTCGATTGGTGCGGCGCCGGCTCACGCTTAATAGCGGAGGCTGACGGTCGGCTACACTCTAGTCAAGGTCAAGGCTGCAAGGGTAAGCGCTGGCTCACGCTATAAAGCGGAGGCTGACAGTCGGCTAAGGGGGTGTACTTGCGTGTATCGATGGGGGCTCACGCTGCGAGGGGCGGAGACTTATCCTCTATCTGGTGTGGTGCGGGCTCACGCTATGAGAGCGGAGGCTGATCGTCGACCTTGCGCTGCTAGTACACTTTCACTACGCACTGTTCAGATGCTGCGGTCTGAATACGGATCCAGAAAGCCAACAGCATCCCACTTCTGACACCAATGTTTTGCGCGTAGTACGTAGCGAGTTTTCAAAAAAACAAATTTTCACAGCTGAAAAACGTTTATTAATTACACCCGAAAATACACTGACTTAATCTAGACCGAACTCAAGCTTTCGCGACCGCGAGATGTAGGATGTTGGCGCGGTAGATGAATGATGCGAACTGGATGATATCTGTGTGCTAACTGTGTGCTAACTAACTGGCCGCATGGCGGTAATGGCTTATATATTAATTATAATATGCTTACATTGCATTTCCCTTTAACTAAATTCGGTTATAACAGAACGAAAAGGTTTTGAAATTGAAAAGGCATTACACGAATTGTGAAACACCTTTTAGAGCTATTTAATGGTAAATGGAATCCGCAGATTTAAGGGCATTTGAAAAAAACGAGGAGTAGGTAGGGGCAGGGAATATAAAGAGATGTTTAGTTGTATACGTACCGATACTCATCTCACGAAGTGCAAAATGCAAACTTTTAAGTATAGATTAAAACACGGTTAGCATCATGAAATAAATAAAACCTCTGTTGTTCGTCCATGGAGCTTATCAAATTAATTTCTCTTACGCAGCGTCCTACATGAGCCACTCCACGCGGATGCAATTGTGAAGCGATCCGATGCCAATATATCGATGTCCATGGCACGTTCTACTTTGACACGACATCGGGCACGGTGGAGTAAAGCGCAGCATGTACATCGAAATCGCTGCTATCCCCACTCGCCGCTGCTTTACGTGAACGGGCCGAGCGGTAAGAGGAGCGGCAAGCGGAGCGGGCCTGACTACGGTAGCGAGATGACAATTTATTATGTACAATTTTATATACTATAGACAGCGTGGGCGAGGATGGGGTGGCCAGTGATACAGCAATTGAAAACATTTGTCATCGCCCCGCTCGTCGCCCTGCTAGACGCATAACTTATGACGATAAGTACCGGTTTTACCGCCAACTTGGTTGAAACCTTATGTATAGCCCTTGCCCCACGCACCGTAAAGGGACAGAACACGGTTTTACACGTGTAATCTTAGACTCTCACCTGCCAAATTAATTATTAATTACAATAATTAAAATATATGTTACCCTGCAACAAACTGGCGTGTTTATTGTGTTATTAAAATATTCGAAAGAAAAATATTCATTTTGTTAGGAAATACGATATTTTAAACATTCATATTACTTGTGAAACGACAGTCCCATTGCAGTACGTAAAAAGGATGATTTTGAAGAATATTCACCTGTTGGTATTAATTTTTTGGATTTTGGAGAATACCTTTTCTCGAATAGATACAAAATGGATAGACAAATAATTTGCAAGTACAACTATATGGAGCTTCTCAGACGATACCGATCAGGCTTGCTGGTGCAAAGCAAAGCAACGGGCGAATAATAAAATAAAATAATTTGGATGGGTACTAGACCAGTTTTTCCATGTATTGCAAGTATTGTATTATCTGCTTTAAGACTATTCTACATCCGCATACCATATAGAAATGTTTGACATCAATACTAGTTTTTTCAACTTGTCCAGTACCCATCCAAATGCTAAGTTTTGTGGTAAGATCTGGAAAAATAAAACCCATTTCCTAAATTATGTCACAGGCATAATCATAGCCATACTATTGCTATTGGCTTGAAAGATAGTTTGCACCATCACGAAAGGAATAATGAACCATATAACCAAAAAGCAATTCAAATTTGCTCTTTTAAGTCTTATAAAAAGCCAAAAAAAAGAGTTTAAACACAACATCTGCTCAAAAACATCCGTTTTGCAAACAGTAAAGTGAAAAATGAAACTTGACAATGAAAAAGAAAGAATCAAATACATTCCTCAAAGTTCTCAAGGCTCACCCGCATTTGACTCCAGTTTTAACTTTACAAAACTCTTCTTTTGCTACCAAGTTTAAGAAATTTTCACTGAAGTGAAAAATAGTTTGTTTACTGTGCCTGTATGCTAGCCAACTGCAGACACCGTTGTTACAAGTTAAATATATGTATATATGACATTGCGTTACTGACTGCCTGGTAGACAACGCTCAGCTGAAATTCTTGAGCGTAAAAAGCTGTCTTGTGCGCACCGTACAGGCGCATTAAGAAGGCATTGACTGCAATTTACGGAGAAGGGTAAAATACGATTATTAGGTGCATTCTTTAGTAGATTGTAGTTTTCATTACATTGTAATTGCGTTTTAAATACTATTATAGTTACTCCACTCACTTGTACAAACGATTGTGAACTGCGATATAATTAAAGTAGAAATGTTCTGGAACAAACCAAATTGTTACGAAATTATACTCGAGTTTTGATCACAATAAGTGCAGCGAGCAAAGTTTATTTAATGGGTCTTATTCGCGAAAACTATTATTTGAGGTTTTAATACCTCTTCATTTTCCAGCTCGTCTGGCTTACATAAGTCACGATTGTAGGAAGACTGAATAACCGCAACCAAATGCACTTTTTTGAGGAACATAAATTGGGAAAAGGTTGTATTTTTTGTCTAAATGCATTTTTTACAGACAAGCAGAGGTGTAGTATTGTAACCACATTTCTCGGAATTAATGATTCGTAGGTCCCACGTGCTAGGGGGCGAACCGACTGCTTGCCAGACCCCGTGCTGCTACTAAGAATTCGGAACAATCCGGCTTTTGCCTATCCCGGGAATCGAACCCGTGACCTTCTCTGCTCAGCAGACGCATACGCTATCCACTGGACCACGGAGGCAGTCGAAAATTTATTTATATAGTTGAGAAACGTAAAAAGGTATGCCCTATGACATTAAATGAAAATTCAGTGGGCACAAATTAAAATACAGCACTTTAAAAGGGCACAATCAAACTACTATAGCATTTATTATATCAATATTAATTGCTTCTCATAAACGTTTTTCTGCAGAAAGCACGCTGAAAGTAATTAATCTATCAACTTTCTCATTAACTTGCTAACTGAATATATTATTTTATACTAAACTGTATATTGTTTGAAATTGATTAATTACTTTGTCGAGGCAAATGCACACAGCTTTTCAATAAAGTTATCCTTTGAGAAATATCCATATTGATCGCACTCCTTTATACAGTCAACTTTGTATGTTTGTTTGTTCAGAGCTAGGTTGCTTTTACGTGGATGATGATATGAAAATTTGGCTAAGGATATTATGCATTGTCTTGCAATTTTTTCTGATTGAGCTACAGTGGCATGAAAAATAGAAACATAAGGATGCATGGCAGTATAACTTGAATTTATCTAAAATACAAGTTATTAAATCCAATCATTACGTTTCAGAGAAATGTTATCTGGAAATATGATAGATATGCACTGCCATGTAACTAGATCGGGTTGCCAACTAGTACATCTGCGCCGGCTCTGAAGTACATGCCGTTGCAGACTAACCACTGTCCTCCATTGATATAGATAGTAAAGGTTTATGCTATCGGTATTATTGAGAACAAGATGTTACAGACCTTTCACGTAGACTTCGAAGTTTTGGAGTTTGTGATCAGAGTTTGCGAAACTAGGCACTAGGACTTAAGGAAAGCTTGAATAAAGCAAGAAATAGGCATCATTAATGGGATGAAAGTTAGTCACTATTGAAGTATTTTTGTTTTTATTTCATACACTTGAGTGATTTTACCATTACGATAAAAACATAATTACGCTGTATGCTTTCAATCTAGTTGATTGTATACATAAAAACATGCTTGCTTAATATAAAACTTAAAACAACCACTGCTAATAATGCGTTTAAACATCTTGTATATATCAACAAAAGTGCAAAAACAAAGTTATGATCAAAATAAACTGCTATGAAATCTGTATCAACAAGTTTAATTTCAAAATGTCGACCCGGCTCATAAAATGTGCCACCATATTACGTGAACCACTTTTATGAATGAGATGTATTAGGGTAAACTTTATCACACTACTTGATCGAAAATAATATATAATGTTATATACTTCACCATTTTTCGCACAGGTGGTAACTATTAAATTGTTTTGTTTACCACAAAAGGACAAAATATCTAAATTCTATTATATGTCAAATAAATGGGTGCATAGGGTCCCCACCAAAAACTAAGGGTCCCAAGCCAATCTCACCTGCAGGGTGCATAGAGTTCCCACCAAGAACTTAGGGTCCCAAGCCAACCTCACCTGCAAGTGGTGCACCTGCCGATCAACGGACGAGGCTCTGGCAAACAAAATATCCCGATAAGCGGCAATAGGCTTGCCACCTATTAAGTGGGATCAAAACACTGGCGAAAAGTGAGCGTTTAATATGCCGCTGCCTACCCTTTCGGGGAAACAGGCGTGAGTCTATGTATGTACTAACAAAAACAACTCTTTGAGCCACACTGTGTATAGGAAAAAGACACATACAAATAGGTACTTAAACGGTGAATCTCACCACCATCCTAAACAGTTAGCTACCGTAGGAATGTCTTTGTTTCAGAGAGCCCGGGGGATCTGTGACAAGAAACACCTGGACGCCGAGCTTCAACATGTCAAGCAAGTTCTGCAAGACAACAAGCTCCGACCACCGCGCCAACGTCACAGATCCCCGAAGAACAAGCCAGCCACAGTAGAGAGACAACCTGCTGTCCTCCCATACATCAAGGGCGTGACCGACAAGATTGGCTACATCTTGAAGCGAGCTTCAATCAAAACTTTCTACAAGCCGCCAACTACAATATTATACTACAATATTTTATATTACATCTCCAACTTTTCACTTTTTTGTTTTATTCGTCTTTATATTTTTGATTATAATAGAAATCTTCAGGTGAACACGTGTGTGCTATTTCAAATCAAGTTGGTCAAACGTCAATTACTGTACTGGGCCATTTTGATCACAGAACGTGATTTTTTGAGAATTTTACTCCTACTCATTTTTATACCTTGAGCAAGTATTTGAGAAGGGCACTCGAAAATTGCTTGCACTAGTTTTGTTATTACATCAATTTGCAGACTCGTAAGTGGTATTTAATTTTGATGTAACGTTTATCATATTTCAGTAATGCTAGGGGTTTACTGAGCCAACATTTTAAAATAAATTAGTGCATTAAAAACACTTCTACAGTAACAAAACCGTATATTTTTACATTCACATATCGTATCTTAATATTGAAACGGGTCTCAACTACATAATTAGATGAAAACATAAATTATAACCTTCACATACTCTAATCTACTACGTTTTGGCGACAGTAAGTTACACTAGTCGTGGGCACGAAATGATGAAGACTACGTTCAAGATTTATTATTCCATGTAAAAATCAAACGTAAATAACTAGCTGTGGTAAACAGCAAGACGATTGGGTGCGTATTATCGATCTCGTCCAATGCTGTCGGTAATGATTGCGTCAGTCGTAAGATGATTCTTCCAATCCTAGACGAAATCCTTCCCATCCTTTGTCATTTACTTAATTATTCCTTATCCTGGGGCGTATTTCCATCTGCTTGGAAAGATGCCCAAATTATTCCTTTGCCCAAAAATTGTAACCTACTTCCTATTCTGACTATCGTCCTATTTCCTTGTTACCTTTCCTTTCTAAAGTGCTCGAGCGCCTAGTCCATGTCCAACTCACTACTTTTCTTAATAAGAACCTCCTATTCAATCCCTTACAATCCGGTTTCCGTCCTGGTCACAGCACTGTTACGGCACTGACCAACATTACCGACGACATTAGGTTCGGTATGGAGAAAGGCAATTTAACGGTACTTTGTTTACTGGACTTTAGTAACGCCTTTAATACCGTTGATTTCCACACTCTACTCGGTATATTACGCTCTATTAACATATCTCCACCAGTGATTGATTGGTTTCACAGTTACCTGTTTGGTTGTCGGCAGAGTATACGGGTCGAAGACTCTTTCTCTTCGTGGTGTAATACGACAGCCGGCGTTCCACAGGGTGGCGTTCTCTCTCCATTACTCTTCTCAATTTTCATAAATTCCATCTCCTATCAACTTCAGTCATCCTACCACCTTTATGCAGATGATCTTCAAATTTACACACAGGCACCTGCACATGAGCTGTTTGAAGCATTTGGCATCATGAACTCCGATTTAGAACGGATATCTGCTTGGAGCCTGAGATTTGGTTTGAAGATCAATCCTTTGAAAACACAGATTATCGTTGTTGGTAGTCCCAGGATGATTTCTCGCACTGACTGGAATTTGCTACCCCAAATTACTTTTGCTGGTATCCCAATACCTATAAGTGATTGCGTGAAGGACTTAGGTGTTTATATTGACAAAACTCTATCTTGGGGACCACAAATCACCGAAGTTAGTCGCAAATTGTTTGCTGCGGCGGGGACTTTGCGAAAACTGCGGAACTTTCTGCCGATTGCCACTAAGATTGCACTTGCAAACTCTCTTCTATTACTTATCCTTGACTATGCCGATGTCAGCTATCTAGATCTCACTGAGGAGCAACTTGATAAGCTTGAGCGTCTTCAAAACTTCTGTATTAGGTTCATATTTGGATTACGTAAATATGATCACGTTTCTAATTTCCGCAATAAGCTCAAGTGGCTGCCAATTCGCCTTCTGCGGAATACTCACATTCTTTCCTTACTCTATAATATTCTCTTCAATCCTTCTCTTCAATCTTATTTGAAAGAACGCTTCAAGTTCCTAAGTGACTCTCATTCAAGATCGGGTCTTAGGTCATCGGTAAATTTGAGCTTGGAAATTCCAATGCATTCCACTACTTTTTACGATAAATCCTTTACTGTTCAAGCGGCACGGTTGTAGAATGCATTGCCTGTTTCCATCAAACTGGCTCAAAATTTCACATCTTTTAAAAATTTAGTGAAAAACCACTACTTATCTTTTTAACTTTCCATAACATTGCCAAACTCACACTTTCTTTTTCTCCCTTTTTTACTATTGTCTACTCCCATTACTTAATTCATTATATTATTTTATGTATGTATGTATTTATATTATAGTATATTTATTAGTTTATTTGTATAGTATAGTGTGTATTCATATTTTGTTTCATTAGTATCCTACTACGCCAAAACTGGTCTATGTCTGGCTCCTTACTTCTCTTTTCCATAAGGGTTGCCTGTAAGAGATTGCTTTTTAGCGATAAGTCCGCCGTTTGTAAAAAATGTATTAATCTGCTGTAATTTCTGTCTTAAATTCATTTGGTGTACAATAAAGATTATTATTATTTGTTTCTCTTTCACGCGTACTTTTCTAACATAATGATGTTAAAAAAGTACACGGCCCTTTGGCAGGCGTACACGGAGACATAGGTCCAACGCGCAGAGACCCTTTGAGAATTTTAATCTAGAATGTGGTGGGACACCTACAGAGGAGCCTCCATAACTGCACTATGAAGTACAGCCACGGATTAGCCGCAGCAGGTGTAGGACTATTGCTACTTGTATGGAAACTAATTACTCTGGGCTATTGTGATAGGTGTTCAATGGATAAGTGAATATGCAAACTATGGATGAAAAACGGCGTCTGCCCTAAGTACTCTTATAGTACGTCGGAAAGGGGCAGACGGTGACTCGCCAACTCACTAGATGGGCCCTCTCTAAATAGCCACCATGGTAAACGAAGTCTGCCATAAAGGCAGCCAGAGGGCAACACCGGTGCGAGTGGCTAGGGGTGTAGAGCGGTGCGGCACCGGTTTCGCCATCGCGGGTCGTGACCCGGAGCGGGTTTCCCCGTAATAACGCCCTTGAAAATGACACTTCCACCCCCGAGCTAATAGCTCTTGCGGCTTCCCTCTGGCCGGCCGACCAAGGCAAGCCAGAGTTGAGAGTCCTGCGGGCACTCTTGGAAATCCACTCCGGCCAGCCAATAAAGGCAAGCCGGAGACGAGGCCCTGACCGACTCTCTGAAGCATTCGGGACCGCAGTGTCGCCACACACATTCAGCTCGCCACAAAGCTGCCCTGCGGTTGTAAGCTTTCTTTTCATCTTGTAATACATTTTTTGTTTATATTACACGATGGTGATGTTTGAAAGCTGTTACTCTGCCCTCTGAGATTGCGTTAGTCTCATGATGTGATAACAGCTGCCCCAGAGGGGTTTATTATTATTATTATTGATTAACACGTTGGCTGCCATGGGGGGTCAAACTGACCGGCACTTGGTAAAAGCGGTGGGGCCATGGGGGGCTTAAATGACCGGCACAACTAAGGTGAACTTGAACACCTTTTGCTCGCTGGCGGTCATGCGTGTAACGCAAAATACCATTACAAATGGCCGGCGCGGCCCCAATGAACACTTTAGATAACTTGGCCTCAAAATATTTTTATAATTTTTTGGTCGTATGAATGTTTTTGTAGCGAGTCAAACAAAATTATACTTTTTTGAAATTACTTTAATTATTACAAATCAAAGACTAGTGTTATTTAGGGACACATTATTTTGTGTTGACATCAAAGTAATCTTAATATATAAAATCCTTGCGTTACTGACTGACTGTCAGACACGCTACAGCCGAAACTATTGGGCGCAGGAAGCTGAAATTTGGCATGTATGTTCCTTGGGGACCATAGGGGTGCACTAGGAAGGAACCTCCCGAAATTCCCACGGGATCGGCCAAAACGGGTAAATTAAAAAAATGCAGACGTAGCTGCTAGCGGCCTCTAGTTTAAAATAAAAACAAACAGAAAATTAATGATTTTTATCAACAAGGATGACCGGTGATTTGACCAGCGATTTGACCGGCGTGGCTCCAATGAAAAAAATATTACATTTGCGCCGCGCCGGGTGTAAATGACCGGCGGACTAAAAACAGCATATAATATACAAGAAAATGTATAAAAACATATTATACCAAGACATCTTATAAGTCGTTTCACGTCATTCAAACGACTGATGAAAAACGCAAATATATTCGGATTTCCATATGGCAGCCAACGTGAAATAACAACGCTTACTGTGTAATAACTGTAAGATAAGTTTTGAGTTTTTCTGACTTTTAAAAGTTACCTACAGGATCAAAACTGGATGCTTTTGAGTGGTTATCAGCGATAGTGGCAATGAAGTATAGGTTATTATTTAAACATATTAATAGAATATCAACTTTAAAAGACTTTGACCCAGATTCAGACCCAGAGGTGGTCAAACTGGGTCAGACAAAAAATATATTTTATTTCTAAAGACTCACGCCTGTATCCCCGAAGGGGTAACCAGAGGTGTTATATTACACCCACATTTCGCCATGAATTTTTAGGTCCCACGTAATAAGGAGCGAGCCTATTGCCGTTACCGGGCACATTACCAGACCCCGTGCTGCTACTGAGAATTCGGTAAAACCCAGTAACACTATTGGCTGAACTGGGAATCGAACCCGGGACCTCCGATCAGCAGTCGCATACGCTATCCAATGGACCACGGAGACATTGATAAATATATTAATAATATATCGTAAAGTATTAATAGTTGAAGTCTAATTGATAAATCCTATCCGAAAGTATGGATGGCTGTTTGTCACTCATTAACGCAAAAGCGAATTTCGAACAAATTTTGCAGTAATAAATACAGCTTATACATAAAAATAGTACATAGATGTCCTTTTGTCATATATGATAGTTGATACAGACATGAGTGGAGCCGCGGGCGGCAACTAATAATATATTTACGGTCTAGTGAACAACTCGATTACGTTTCAATTTCTGGCTGCTTTGCGCTTGTGTAATTGAACGTACACATAACTCACAACAACCGCTTTTGCGCAGCTTTCACGAATATGCCAACTATAAATTGAGTGAAGGACGTTGAAATTAAATTCAAATCACATGAAAATAAGAGAAACGAAATAAAGTGGTCTCCGTTTAACCCTGGCAAAGTTTGCAGCCACTTGGCAACAGAAAGCGGCGAGGGAGTATCGGTTGCAAGTGACGAAAGTTTAGCTGGGAGGATTGAGCTGTTTTGCTAGACTCATGTGATAACGAAAAAGGCGATGTTTTCGTTTTTTTTGATACTTTGGGGGTGCGGGTGCGGGAGGCAGTTCTGTCTGTCCCTCGCAGTCGGGTGTGGTCGCGGAAGGAGAGGTGTGTCGGTGTTGCGTTGCCACGTGACCAAATGGGGGCGCACCATCGTTGCGTCGCGGTGGGGCCGCAGAGGAAGAGGAGATGCGGTGTTGCGTTGCCGTCCTCCCTATCCTCTGCGGCCGCTGGGTGTTTTGGTGGCGGAGCCCAACACCTTAATCCGCCGCCAAGGGGGTTTTGTTCGGGGCCCGCCTGACCATCTGAGCTTGAGCGATACCCGACCCTCCAACACACGGGTATATGAGGCACACGGGTTTGTTTTTAGTCAGTAAGAGTCTGACAGTCCCCTGCTACCTTCCCCCCCAGGCGGAAGGACTCCATAAGGATTTTCCAACCCGACACAAAAAAGGGTAGTAGCCCTAAGTAACGCGGGTGTAACCACGGGTTCATCCAGTATTCTTATATACTCGACTTTTGGTCTAGATTAGGCTGAAGGCATTTCAATTATTATTGGCAAATTCTTGTGACCTTGTCAAAGTAAACCAAATCTTCTTACTGACTGACAGTGCTACTGTGAAGAAAATCAGAGAGGCTTAAGCCTAGCCGTAGACTGCAGAAGGTTGTAAAGGCCAATTTTTTTTTTGTTAGAGGCAACCCAGTGCACGAGTAAAAGTTAGGCACTCTATTAGTAGTTTGAGCTAAATATAAAGGCGTAATATTAGAGAGGAACAGGACTTATAATTCTGGCTAGCCTTGGTCAGCTGGCTAGAGATATTTCTTTGTTCTTCTTGGTAAATGATGGCTTGTGTTTTAATGTACATAATTTCTTGTCTACTTTACTTGCCTACATTAAAAGACGTAAGTGGATGCTCCTGTTTCACCATAATGGCTTGAGTATGATATCAATAAATATTAATGTTTGCATAAGTAGATAACTCACAATGTGAAACAGTTGCAGCCCCTTACAAAGATAACATGTAAAACCATTATAAGTACTGACAGTTAGAAAGAGTGGCCACGAGTTTTATTGCTCGTTCTTTCTCTTAGTTCTACCTATTGCATTGCGAACGTGGCAGTAAATGTAGAATCATCTAGTAATTAACTTTAATTTTTGACGTTCATAAAAGTCACTTTGTGGCCTAAATGAATAAATCTGGAATCCCTGTTATGATAAGTACATAGACCGTATAGAAAATGATCAGAAGCGGTTTATCAGATATCTCTGTTATCGACTACATATACATTACAGCTCCGATAGATATTTAGAACTATGTAAAAAATGCCACATACAACCTCTTATAAATCGTCGACGTCAAGCTATATAACGTTATATATAACGTTCCTCTTAAAATTAATTAATAATGAAATTGACTGTCCTGGCTTACTCAGTAGGTTGAACTTTAGCGTTCCCCATAAGTTAATTAAATTTAATCCACCTATATCTATTCCACACTGTGCCACACAATATAGACGTAACTCTTTCATAGTGCGAGAAAGTTGTGAGTTTCATAAATTGTGTAAAGAATTCTCCTTTGATCCATTTAACACGAACAGCAATTCGGCAAGAAGGCAGCTGACCCTTTAGTTCTTTTCGTAATTTACAACCTATTTCCCTTTTTTAAATTTGCATTACTGGTATTTTAAATTCGTGTACTTTTGTTATCGAGAAACATTTGTTATGTATTTTCGTTAACTATACGTGAAAACCTGTAATTAGCTTTATGTTAACTTATATTAGTTACATATTCATTTATTGTTAGCTGTTGGTTTTCCATAATAAAATAAATAAATAATGTTGACTTTGACTTCTATTATCTTTCACTTATCTGCATATTTTAGAACATACTATTATTATTAATCTTCAGTTCGAATATTGCCTTTTTGAAAGCAATAGTATAAAAAGCAAAAAATCAATGCGCCCCTTTCATAATAATATTTGAAGCAAATAAATAAATAAATGTATAACTCTTTTTTTTTTCCGGTTCCGGCCACGAAAGTGTAAACACGTATAAGTGACAGCTCCGTTAAAATTTATTATTAAACAATGCAAAAGTAAAAAAACCAAACGCATACTGCAGTGAAATCTTCAAAACACCAAACAAGAAGAGTGATTCAGAAGAAATATTATGTGAAATAACGAATAATTTGGTAATTTTGTTCAAACAAAGTTTTGATCGTTATAACCTCAAAGTCAAGCACACACACCATAGATATCAAGATTACAGGTAGTGCCAACAAAATCAATCTGTCACTGCCAGACTGCCACCTGACAGTGACAGTTGACAACTGCAAAAGTGTTGCCAACAAAGAAAAAGGATTACCATAAATTCAAGTGTTACCACTTCATAACACCAAATTACCCAGAAAAAAAAGGATGGATAAACAGATGGAGATTTTACTCTCTAAAACAAACGAAAAGTTTAATGAAAAAACAATAACATTAACAACAGCAATAACAAAAAATGTAATGGAGGCTAATCTAGACGATAAGTTAAAAATATTAACATAAGAAAACAACAACCTTAAAACGAGAGTGAGTAACTTGGAACAAAAAATATCCTTTTTAGAGAAGGAAAAACGTATGAATAATCTGGTTATTTTCGGCATCGAAGAAAAAGGAAAAACAGAGCTAGAGTTGGTGGATATTATAAAGAAAATTTTGCAAGATTCAGAAAATTTTTCAAGAAATAAGCAACATCCGTAGAATCAGGCAAAATTATGAAAAGAACCGACCAATAATAATATATTTAACAACATCTTGGAAAAACCATCTTATTCTGAAAAACAAGCGCAACCTTCCTACAAATGTGTTAGTCAATGAGGACTACCCTAAAGAAGTCCTAGAAATACGCAAACAACTTAAGCCAGAATTAGAAGCGGAAAGAAAAAATGGAAGTATAGCGTTCATAAAATACGATAAGCTAATTGTTAAAAAACCAAATAACTCCAACCGCGAAAAGAGGAAGAGAGAATCGCAAACAGGATCTCCAATCACTCCCACTACATCCCAGAAAAAGCCAAATACGATGAACGAAAAAATTGAAACGCAGCCTCCAAGTACAAATAAGGAAGTATTTAAGGCATACTTACATTTGTAACGCTTGAAAGATCCGCTTCGATGTCAGAGATGCAAAAAAACGAACAAAAGCCTCCTTTGACAGGAAACAACAAACAGATGTAACAACAAACACAGATACAAAAAAAACTCCAATGTTTTGTCCCCCAATCCGGCTGGTCACCCTGTGGAACAAGCAGGGCTCAGGTAGATTTCAGTACAATAGACCATAATCACACTATCAAACAGCTTCTAGGAAAACACAACGAATATTAAAAAAAAACTATTTATATTGCCTTTATAGACTACGCCAAGGCTTTTGACAGCCTCAGACATGAAGTAGTATGGCAAAGCCTAAAACAACAGGGCATCCAAAATATTTACATCAAAAACGTTGGTTGTTGTAATAATAATATCCACCACTCGCTGATACGGACTCCTAGAGAGAAAATAAACACAAATTATGGCTAGCCCTTTATATAATTTACAAGAACTTGACTAAATGCAGATTGGTTATGCTGTTGAATGTTCCGTAGAGGACTTATCACAAAAATTTTCTCAATTGCTATCAAACACCTCCTTAAACATTATATGCCAAAACATAAGAAGCATATATAGCAATATTAACGATTTTGAGATTTTTATGCATCAGCTAAACCTTAGTATAGATATCGTGATTCTCACCGAATGCCGATTAACTTCAAACAAGCAGATACCCAAATTAAACAACTTCCATTCATATTACACTACTAATTTGCTGAACCAGAACGATGGTGTGGTGGCATATGTGAAGAATGATTTACAAATAAATGTGCAAGAGGTTATTCTTCAGCACACCTCGTGTCTCCAAATTTCAACTTCTGATTTTACAATTTTAGGTGTCTACCGTTTCCCATCAAATCATAATGCTAATGATTTTATTAACTCTTTTGATACGTATCTAGAAAAAATTAAGTCTCATAAACGCATAATTCTCGCTGGTGACTTAAATATAAACTTGATACCAGACCCTACGGAAATTACGTATGCAAGAAATAATAGGGAACATTATCTAAACATAATGGTGCATCACGGTTTACTGCCTGCTCATTATTTACCTACTAGAGGCAGAAATTGCCTAGATCATTTTTTAATTAAAATACACAAAAGGAGTGCTCCTGCATTTACTGCAATCCTAGACACATCGATCACAGACCATAATTCAATTTTACTAAGCCTTTCTAAAGTATCAAAGTCATACACCCCACCAAAAATTAGAAAAATGACAGACTTCGACAAAGCATGTAACACCTTACAAAAGTCAAATATCGAAGAATTATTGTATTGTGATAATCCTGATCAATTAACTGATATGCTTCTCCAGAAAATAATAGGATCTATCTCACTTCACACGAGAATTATACCTATCCCTTGTACTAAACGAATTATGAAGCCATGGATCACCGAAGGTGTTCTTAGGTGCATAAGAAATAGAAATAATATGCAAAGATCTCTAAAAAACGAACCTACTAATGAAGTCCTAAAGATTACCTTCCGGCGCTACAGGAATTATTGTAATAACCTCATAAAAAAATTAAAACGTAAACATGATAAAAATAAGTTGTCTGCATCAACAAATCTGCATGGTTCAAGGTACATTCTATTTTTACACAGATACAGTCTTGTAGCTATCGCTACTATACGAGATTTTTTCCATTGGTGAAGATTGGAGACAGATTTACATGTATGATTTAGTTTATAACGATTCTGTACAGGTATAAAGATTCTTTGCGTGATAATGTATTATGATAGAAGCTTCCATGTATTGAGTACAACACTAGTTGTTTTGGGATTTGTGTTAATGTTTTGACTGGTGCTAGTGAAGTGATTTTTGCTGCATAACGAACTATGGCCGCTGTGTGGACCATAACCAATAAACGCTAGTGATGCTAACTATAAATCATTTGCGCCTTGCTGACCCAAGGATAAGGAAATATTCGAAGCGTACATCAACTCTACTCATTTTCAATCCTTTTTGCGTATAGGATCAAAAAGAGTATACCTAGTAAGCTAGACTTGGGCCTTTGGCTGTCTCAATGGTCACCGAAATGTGACTGAAACTTTAATCTTGAAAGGCAAGGGAATGGTAATTACTCAATGGAGCCGATCCAATCTAGCTCTACCTCTCATAATAATATAGCTCCGATTGGCAAAATCATAATTTCTGTCTAGAGTCCACTACTGGACATAGGCCTGCTCCAAGGCTCTCCACACAGTTCGATTTTGAAACTTGAGAAAGGGTATGGAAGAATAAACAGAGAATATAGACTCACGCCTGTAGCCCCGAAGGAGTAGGTAGAGGTGTAATATTACAACGACGTTTCGCCATGAATTTTAAAGTCCCACGTAATAGGGGGCGAGCCTATTGCCGTTACCGGGCACATCAGCAGACTCCGTGCTGCTACTGACAATTCGGAAAAACCCAGTAAAACTTTTGCCCGACTCGGGAATCGAACCCGGGACCTCCGATCAGCAGTCGCATACGCTATCCACTGAACCACGGAGGCAGTCTGACAGAGAATATTGCAGAAAAAAATCGCTGTCTCTCATCCATTTCACCATAAGAAACACAACCATGGCCCGCTTGGAGAGGTTCCAGCACTGACCGATTGTAAAATCTATAAAACGTGTCCAAGTTTGTTTTGAGCGGTCTCCCCGACGATTTGGACGCGGCCGAACCATTTTATTCAGCATCATTGTTAACGAAATAGTTCTTCAAGCTTGCTAAGATGCTTGCTAAGATGCTTGCCAAATGCTTAGCAGATTTACTTTTGTATTAACGGTGCCTTAGTGTCTGAAGCGGGATAAATGGATTGTATTGATTTTTTGATTTGATTCTTATGTAAATAAATCTGTAATTTCTCTAAAAGTAATGTAATTGTTAGTTTGTGAGGAGGCAATACCAGCTTTTGTAAATACATCGTGAAGCGAATTTATATTTCTTATTAAAATTACCGTGTTCGTTCTGTGACTTAATCTTGACATTCCATACATTCAACCAAGGGACACAATATACAACCAGACTCGAATCTTCAATCTGTAGATCACACAAAGTATTGTTTCACTGGCACATTGTGATAAGTAATTACTGTTTTTCGTTTAGTCTATGTATATCAATAAACAATAATCATCGAAATGTTTGTACACGCATAACTTCTCAACGACTGCACCAAATTGGAGTAATCTTCTTGTATGTGTTCGTTATTGACTGAAGAAGATATGTATGAAAAAAAATATGGCGTTACGAAGTTTGCTGGGTCAGCTAGTGTTTAATATTATGTTGTGTATAATCACATGATCGAACTCAGTCTCTTTCATAAAATACATATAAACATCGCCTCCTAATAAATTATTTTACACAGCTTTCACAAAGACAAGGCAGCGCTCCCGAGAATCTGTCATAAGCACCTAACAGAATAAAAACGATTTTCTAATAGTAAAATACTTATATAACAGAAAAGTTGCTTCTAACTCCATTCGTCTCTATCCGTTGCCGACATTGACAGCTGAGCTTTTTGACGCGCTGGAAAAGTTTACTTCAAATTATTAAAACATATATTTCTGAATTACCTGATTAACCTATACTGTCTGTCTATATTAACCTAAAACTACAAAACCGATTTTTGTATGGTTTCACCAATAGATAATGGGACTGATAAAGGTTTAGGTGTTTAATTGACGCGGGTAAAGTCTAAGTCTAGTGATAAAAAAATCGCATCTAACTTAAACCTTTGTAGATCTACATCTGTTAATTCGTGAAATCGTATCAAATAACTAAACATTAAAAAAAGCTCACTATGTATTCATATTAGTACGGACCGATTGCTATAAAATACTCATACAATAACATTATCCAATACAAATGTTTTACATTCTAGTTGCCTTTATAAAGTAGCCAACTGTTGTTAAATTCTTATGAAGCTATAAAAATGTCTCGACGTGCGGGTTTTGTAAGTATAAAATGCTCTAGAATATTCAATCATTTTTTTTTAGGTTTTTTTTAATTTAAAGACAACTCCCGCACTGGGACTAATTCCTGTGTCGCGGGGCTCTTAACAAACATACAACTAATCTATAAAAATATATTATATAGAATCTAATGAACACCCAGACTCGAAACAACGATTTATGAATCACACATAAATCGTTGTTTCGGGGGGTTAACTTTCGGGGGGATGGGCCTCGTTAGCCTTGGATGGCAACCCGTCTAGGAGAAGGAAAACTCTGAAATCAAACCACTCTCTTTGGGGGGATGGGCCTCGTCAGCTTTGGATGGCAACCCGTCTAGGAGAAGGAAACCTCCGAAATAAAACCAACATTCAGGGAGCATACCCGAAAACAAACCCCAATCCAAGGTGTCAACCGACCCGTGCCGAGGGATTCATGGCCAGAGGGCAAGCTGGTCGCTAACGGAGGGTGCATGTGTTGGTGGTCACAGGGCACAGCTAGTATTCCATCTTACCCCCGTACAGGGTTCTGCGGGATGGACATTCTAAATCCCTATTACTCGTGGGAACGCTATGAGAACTGAAAATAATATTTCTCCAGATGGCGGCGACGCGGTTCGCAACCCATCACGTCTCGTTTCCCGCGAGGGCGAAAAGCGGCCTACGGAAACGAGACCGGTTTGCAACATGAATGAAGTATGCCAGATGATGGATGATAGAAAGATTGATGTTCTATGTGTGAATGAGACAAAAGAAAGGTTGTGGCCCCACCAAGCATGACAGATACACGGCTTATTGGTCTGGGGTAGACAGTACCACCAGAGCCTACAAGGGAGTTGGTTTAATACTGTCTGCGCGAATGAATGAGTGCGTTAAGGAATATGAATGTGTAAATGCTAGACTATTGTGGATGAGAATGAAAGTAGGACTTACTCGTCTCTTTATTGTAGGGGTTTACGCCCCGATCAATATAGTAGCGGGTATGTCACAGCAAGAACAAGACGAAAGGCAGGAATTTTGGGAGAACTTAAGAGCGATTTTGAGGAAATGTAAGGATAACGAAAGATTGATCTTGTTAGGTGATTTCAATGGATGGGTGGGAGTAAAACGAGATGGATTTGAAAGGGTTGTAGGTGGATTTGGTGATGAGAGTGTGAATGAAAATGGAAAAGTTTTGCTTGAGGTTTGTTTAGAGTGGAGGCTTTGTGTGACAAACACCATGTTTGATCACAAAAGGATACACATGTATACGCGTGAGGCTAAGAATGTTAGAAGAAGTATGATTGATTTTGTAATTGTAGATGAACGTTTGAGAAAGAATGTGTTAGATACAAGGGTGTATCGAGGGATCGGCATCCACACAGACCACTTCTTGATGATGAGCCGGATAAGTGGACTCTTTAAAGGATGGCGACACCGAGAACATTATGAAAATAGGGTCCTAGAAAGAATAAAAGTAGAAAATCTGCAAGAAAAAGATGTGAAAGATGAGTATAAGCGAAGATTGATAGCAAGATTTGAGAGGTTCGATGGCATAAATGATATGGAAGAATTATGGCAATCTTTTAAAGAAGAGATAGTATGTGTAGCGTCTGAAGTATGTGGTGTGATCAAGAGACGGAAAATACGAAAGGTTAAGAATACATGGTGGGACAAGGATGTACAATCAGCAGTGTCAGAGAAGAAGAAAGCTTGGTTAGATTGGTTGGCTGCCAGAGCAAATGAAAGAATGGGAAAGGCAACGAGTGATGACATAGATGAAGCAAGAAAGGAGTTTGTTAGGTCAAAAAGAATTGTGAAAGAAATTTTTAAAAGGAAAAAGGAGGAAAAGAAAGATGAGTTTGATAGCAGACTATCTGAAGATTTCCGGAGAAACATAAATTTTTTCAGGAAATCCGTTTGTGCAGTTCGAGGAAGAACTCAATCCCCAGAATACACGTCAATCAGAGACAAGAATGGAAAGATACTGAATGGTGAATCATGCGTGCTGAAGAGATGGAAGGAGTATTTTGAAGGTCTATATGAAAGAACGGCGATAGAGACATCGATCGACGAAATTAATGGTAATAATAGCAATGATGAAAGCGATATTGGTGTGGATGAGATTGTGAAGGCGTTGGGAAGTATGAAATTAGGTAAGGCTGCAGGATATGATAGGATTACAGTTGAAATGCTGAAGGCTGGACAGGGCATCATAGTTGGTCAGCTGCAGCGCTTATTTAACTTGTGCTGGAGCACCGGCCGAGTACCTGATGACTGGACCACAGCGGTGGTTGTGCCTCTTTATAAGGGAAAAGGCTCGCAACAAGACAGCAAGAACTATAGAGGCATTAGCCTTCTCAGCATTGTTGGCAAATTGTATGCAAAGGTACTGATTGAAAGAGTTATGGAAATAACCGACAAGAAAATATGGGATGTACAAGCAGGATTCTGAAAGGGTATGGGGTGCACGGATCAAGTGTTTTCCTTGCGGTGCGTAGCCGAAAAATTCTTGGCCAAAGGTTAAAAGGGCTATTGCGCATTCGTGGATTTGGAAAAGGCTTACGATAAAGTGGTGAGGAATGAAATGTGGTCGGTAATGTCGATGTATGGGCTGAACAGCAGCCTCATACGAGCTCTGAAATCCCTTTATGAAGATTCTAGAGCTTGTGTGAGGATAAATGGGTCGTACACGGATTGGTTTACCATCGAAACAGGTGTTAGACAGGGATGTGTAGCGTCGCCGTGGCTGTTCAACCTCTTCATGGACAGTTGTTTGCAAGATTTGAAAAATAGTGACTGTGGATTAAGGATGAATGAGTTACTTGTCAAATGCCTCCTTTATGCTGATGATCAGGTTATACTTGCGTCTTCAGCGGAGGAGTTGCAGGAGATGGTAACAATCATGCATGGTGCGTTAGAGAGGAAAGGAATGAAAGTAAATGTAAGTAAAACGAAAGTTATGGTTTTTGAAAAGGAGGA
Organism: Euclidia mi; assembly: GCA_944739405.2. Taxonomy (NCBI): domain Eukaryota; kingdom Metazoa; phylum Arthropoda; class Insecta; order Lepidoptera; family Erebidae; genus Euclidia; species Euclidia mi. The sequence continues at coordinate 107,330,819 of OX123181.2, forward strand.
ATGCGTTGCGGCTTGTAATGTTATGATCGATGGACAGCGAGTGGAGCAAGTGAATGAGTTTGTATATTTAGGTACGCTGTTTACAAGAGATGGTAAGAATGTAGAAGATATTGAAAGAAGAGTTAATGCAGGTAATAGAGTCAATGGAGCTCTGAAGGCGTTTATGAATAGCCAAAACGTGTCCAAAAAGGCACGTTTGGCTGTCCATTGAGGGGTGTTAGTACCTACTCTTATGTATGGTAGTTATAGTTGGGTATGGCAGAAGAGTCATGAAAGTAAAACAAATGCTGTAGAATGAGAGCACTGCGAAGTATGTGTGGTGTTTCTTTGACTGACAGAGTAAAGAATTGTGTGATAAGAGAGTGTTGTGGGGTAAAAGAAGATGTAGTGACAAGCATCGAGAAAGGTATGCTAAGATGGTTTGGACACGTGGAGAGGATGGATGACGAAAGACTGACCAAGCAGATATATAAGGCAAGTGTGGAAGGGACAGGACGAAGGGGAAGACCTAGGCGGACGTTCTCTGACCAGATTGGAGACATCCTAAAAACAGGACAGGTTAGAAGCACCCTGAACAGAAGAGCATACATGAGGAATCTGATGGGAGTGAATGAAGCAAGAGAGATATGTCAAGATCGTTGCAAATGGCGCTCCGTAGTCTCTGCCTACCCCTCCGGGAAACAGGCGTGAGTCTATGTATGTATGTAGAATATTCAAAAGAATGTTGTACAGTTTAGAATTGTGCGTGAAGTCAATTTGATAGGCTTTCCTTAAAAATAAAAATAAAAACACTTTTATGTACTAATATTTGAATTGAGTGTTAGTGACTGTGACATACTTTTAAAATGTATGCTTACAAAAAGAAAATTTAGTTTTAGTGACTTATTTTTTCATGTATTTTTATTCAGTTCTAGTAGTATATTCGCCCTTGAAAATATTTTGCAAATGCATATCAACACTCTGTATACAATTTTGCCTCATAAATCTGGTATATACGAATCTGAGAACGCACAATAAAGCTGTAAAATGTAGGTCACATTAGCAACAATGCTTCGTGGAAGGCGTGACGCCGATAATGGGGAGATTTCAGACGCAATTTGTTAGCCGGCGGTTACATGCTCGTGGTTGTGACTCGACTTTTTATACGTGTAAGGCGGTGATAATGCTGCGGCTTGTTTGGCAAGGAGCTTTCCTTTCTCACTAGGCATAATTTGCGCGTTGTCAGACCTGCTTTTGGTGTTTCGTTGAATGCATGCATGACGTAGTGTTTCAAGCAGTTGTCTAGCTAGACAAGCAGTCTTGATACTGCTGCGTATATTGTGAGTTCGACTCCACACAGGACAATTTTTTTGTGTGATTTAAGAGGTGGCATTCAGAGTATGCGAACCCTATGTATACCCTACCTATACTAGTAGAATATTAGTGAATTTTTATGCGATATGAAATATTTTTTCTAGTTCGCTATTTGGCTTCTGTAAAAGAAAAGAATATAACTCCTAGAACGGGCAACTATAATCGTATACCTCTTCAAACTCTTATCTAATTGCATCTAAGAAAACAAGGTTCACCTTATTATATGACATGTTGTTCACTGATCGTTTAGCCTAGTTTACACGTGTTGACCTCTATATAAACAATTATGATGTACGAGTATTTATCAGATTGATAATTTGCACTTGATCGAACTGCATTCCATTTGTTTAAAACCTTCAAAAATATGACCATGTCTCTGAATACCTCTCCCAAATCAAATGGCTAACTATTCGTCAACGCCGTAGTTTGCGTGCTCTCACTACTCCTTTTCTTAACTCTCCCTCTATTCCTTCTTATCTAACTCCTTATCTACAATATTTAAGCTCAGATCACGACAGTTTACGGTCATCTAATAATCGTCTCCTTTTGTGTCCCTCCCACAGTTCTGGGTTTGTTAACTCTTCTTTCTTCGTCCAAGCTGTCTCATTATGGAATACGCTACCTCTCGAAATCAGGACGGCAAACAATCGGCTCACTTTCAATCAAAAGGCTCGAAGTTTGTACGGAGAAAAATTACAGAATTATATCATAATGACTGTATTTGCTGACTTATATATTATTATGTTATATGTTATTATAATTTGCAGACATTTATTAATATACATATATATGTATTTATACTTATATATACGTAATATGTGTATACCTATATACATTTATATATTTTTAATATATATCTATAAGTAGTAATTTTCATATGTAGTAATAATTGTTATCTAATTCCAAATAATTATTTTCTAATAGTCACGCTCACGCACCTACTATCTACTATCTCTGCATCACCCTAGGTTGACTAGTAGAGAATGCCTGAGGCATTCTGCCTATCCCCCCCGTGGGATCTCCACCTTGTCGTGGTGGGGGGGCTCAGTAACCGTGGATTGGTGACCCGCGGTGAAGCTAAGAGGGATCCAGGAGGGGACGCTCCGCGTGGGCTTGGAGGGGCCTGCGCAGGATGCGTCCAACGGTGCGGGTGCGGGGGACAGTTCTGTCTGTCCCTCGCAGTCGGGTGCGGTCGCGGGAGGAGAGGCGTGTCGGTGTTGCGTTGCCGCACGCCCTATCTCCCGCGACCAAATGGGGGCGCACCATTCGATGCGTCGCGGTGGGGCCGCAGAGGAAGAGGAGATGCGGTGTTGCGTTGCCGTCCTCCCTATCCTCTGCGGCCGCTGGGCGTTTTGGCGGCGGAGTCCAACACCTTAATCCGTCGCCAAGGGGGTTTTGTTCGGGGCCCGCCTGACCATCTGGCGGGCCAATACCCGTCGGAGGGTGGCGACGAGTGCTTTGGTGATGCCCCACCCTCCGACACACGGGTACATGGCGGAAGTCGAGGTGGTTTTTAGTGGAAACACCACATACTCCGGCTCTTATTTCCCCCAAGAGTCGGAGATCCGAAGGGATTTTCCACCTCGTAAAACAAAAAAAAAAAAAAGGCATTCTGCCTATGTACCACATATTTTTTGTGCTGTGCAAAAAGTTATATAAATAAATAAATAAAAATAAATAACAATACATATAAAATGTGAGGCTTTCGTTAAAGCTGGGTGCGCACATTCAGGCGACAATAAATGCGAGAGGTGGCCAAACTTTGTCGAACTTGAATCAACTTGCGGAAAAGAAGGAAACGTTGAATGAATCTTTTCAAATATGTTTTGTAAGTTTTTTGAGGTTACGAAGTTCTGGGAAAGATCGACGCTTTTGAAATTGTTTTGCATTTTGAGAACGATGATTTAATGTTGTCTTTAAGGTGTAAGTGGACAAAAAGTTTATTCTAAAGCATTTTGGCTATATTTGCTCTTTTTTACTTTTGTTTATTTGAGAATTGTGCTTGACATTAGTAATTCACATAAACCATGCTTTCTTAAGATACTCAGAAGCACGCAAATTTTATCTCCTTTAGAATATAAATTGTGTTCTCCAAACAATTTATCTCTAGGTTTACCAAGTGTCCACGAGCTCTTATTGCATGAAACTACAACATGCAATCTTGTTAGTTAATATTTGTATATACATTTGGAGACAACGAAAGTACCTCGAAAACAAGTTACCAAGTACTTTTGAACATAATTTAAATTGCATGCACTCCAGTGCGAAAGTAACTTTCGCCCCAAATAGACGGTACAAAATTGGCGGTATCTCTGGAACGAATCTGTCGTTTCCCAATCATGTGCACACAGCGCTAAGTAATAAGCTATACAGAGCGAAACTCCAGCATTTAATGGTAAAAGTTAAACATTTTAGCACTCGTGAAGTGTATTCATGGTTTTGACGTTTTAATTTCCAAGCCAACAAAATATGCCGTCGGTTTGTGCTTATAAACAACGATTTTTGTTTGCCGTCCCTTTTTGTCTGGATGGGAAGGAAAGAGATGACTGTGCAAGTGTGATGTATGAAATGGGCTCTCGAGTTTTTGCGGTAACGAGTTAAAGTTGTTAATTTGTTATTGTTAATTTTTTAAAAGACAACTCCCGCATTAGGACTAAATCCTGTGTCGCGGGGGACTTTACAAACATACAACTAACGGACACAATGAACACCCAGACTCGAAACAACAATTCCTGAATTACACAAAATGTTGCCTCGTGTGGGGATCGAACCCACAGCACTCGGCGCAGTGTCAAGTGGCGAGGCGGCCGCTTAAACCACTACGCCAAGCGTGCAGTCAAGTTATACCGTTTTACTTTTGTTAAGCGTATAGGTAAGCTGAAGTATTCGTGTAAATTATTTGAAACGATGTAGTGTTTTAATGTTGTATCATTAGGAACAAAAACATGAGAATCCTGCATATTTCAAGTGAGTTTGGCCGTTATGTGTTAAACCAATATTGCCATACTTTGTGCTGCCTTGGCAAAGTTTTGTAAAGAGATTCTTCAAAACATTTGATAGAATTGCTATTGATGCTCGGAAGGAGAGCAGGGGCCAGGGAAACTGGTTAAATAGATTTTACAAAATATGTTTAAAGCGCATACTCCTCTTCATTGTAATGAAGGTACTTCTTATGTTGTCTTCAAAATAACTCTTAAGCTAAAGCCACGCTTGCATTGCAAGTTTAAAGTAAACGCGTCCTAAATTTGAACTTCCTTTTTTTTCGGTATTAGCCCTGTATAAAAACTATCCTACCTAGGCATGGGAATATTCTCACTGTAAGAAGAATAAGGTGCTTGAGACGTCTCATTCCTTACCAGAAAATTATGGATGGACAAAGGTTGCTTTTACCGTTTAGCATGTGATAGTCACTGGTGCGCACAGTGTGTTTGTGTCCCTGTTTTTCTCTTTACTAAGCTATCGTCGCCTGAATCTAATTACCTGATCTCACTTAAATAATTTTTGCAAAGCTAGAACGAGCTAAATAGCTAGCAGCAGCTTAGTAAATCGTCCATATTAATTTAAACATTATAGCTCTCATTAGCTCGGTTTACTAATGTTTGCCATAATTTAAAATGCCATAATTTCATATGCCAACTGGTATTTGCCATAATTTCATTAGAAATAACGCTTCAGTTACCGTAATCGTGAAATGACATAAAATGACTTTCACTAATTCCATTGGTCATAATCGATCAAGTTTCATAATAATTTAAATCCATAAATGTATTTGCTATAATTTTCGTTTTCAATAATGCCATTTTCCATAACTTTTATTCACCATTATATAAATAAAGATAATTTAGTACCTACAAGCGCCTGTAATTTTTATGTTAGTGAGTAAGTTAATATATTTTTTGCTATTAACAGAAGGTTGACGGAGCCCTGCTTCGCAGGGCTCCTATTTTCGGATGAAGGTTCAAAAGAGAACCTAACATAACCTATTTAGTTACTTATTACAGTCGCACCTAACCCTAGGTACTCGAAAGCAATAACGCACAAATTTGACATTAGCTGTTCTATATCATTCATACAAGATGGCGGCTGCGTTTCGTTTCACGTTTTTCACAATTAAACCTAAAACTAAACCTCATATGGCGTCTACTAACCAAGCTCGACAGAGCCCGCTTCGCGGGGCTCCTACTTCTGGTTGGTTTAAAAAAAATCCACGAAGACGAGAGCGAAGCGAAGCGGAGCTCCCGCCTTAGTCTTCTAACCCAACCTATCCGAGTCGGATTGCACTGAGTCGGGGTGTTAACGATACTTAATTTTGACCTAACAATATTATGTATTATTTTCATAATTATATCAAATTTTGATTATGTCAAGAGTCGATTATGAGATGTGTTACTTAAGGAAACTAATTATTATGATAAATGTTGTTATAGAAAGTCATTTTATGGCAAATAAAAGTTATCACTGTTGAGTGGTTAAGGCAAACGTTATTAGTATAAATAATAACAGTGCTAGTAAAAATTATGATCAGGGATGATTATGGCAAACAATATTAGTGCAAATGAATTTATGGAAAACGAGAGAATACCATTTTATATTGTATGCTATGTTACATTACATTGGCTCGCTGTTTTGTTACAACCGGTTATTCTAGTGCATACTCACCTTTACACAGAACCTACTAGAACGGAAGAAGTATATGCGACAGTGCTTTGTAATTTCGAGTAAAATACAATTACACCAAGTCGTTGCGGCGAGATATAATTGTTGTTGTTCCCGGATTACATGCTTGTGCTTTGAGTATGATAACAAAATAGATGGTAAGATAAGAGGAAAGTCGATCTTGCATGGAAATTATGGCACTCAGTTTAATTTAGTTCTTGGTGATATATTTATACGTTGTGTTTACCAATAAAAGAGTTTGTATAAACTGCTTTTAATTCATTGATTGGACTCCTGAGTTTTCATAGATAGTCATTATCATAGTCATTGATTTTCAATTATTGAGATCCAAATGCCAAGTCATTATCTAACAAGAATAAATAATTCGTCTATGTTACCTGCCCGTTTTTGAGTCTTAGTCTTTTACGAAAAATAGCCATAATATTAAACTACTATTATCGGATTTTAGATAGATATATACTTTATTGCACACCAAAATACAGTAAATTATTAAAGTGACTTAAAACTACGATTTATGTACAAACGGCGGCCTTATCACCAAGGGCGATCTCTTCCAGGCAACCTTTGGATGGACAGGAATGTTTTAAGCAATATTATTTTGTAGTGGTTTTAAGATTATTTTTAGTTATTACTGGTCGCTATAGTTTTTGAGCAAGAAACGTGATCTCGGGCAGACTGTTTTACGTTACCAGAACTGTCATAGTGTAATTTAATTTCATTTACAAGTCAGACTAGGACTCTAAACAAAGGTGGGTGCTAATGTTTAAATTAGAAATACGGCTTATTTAATTAATTTCAATTATTAAAATAAAGAGCTAGACGGCTTTTTTATTTTTCATATCTAAACTATGCACATAAAATAAAAATATATACAGTATTGTAAGGGATAGCCTTCAACTCAGAAATGAAACGATGATTTGTATGATAATCACAGATTTATTCTCTCTATACAACGTTCCGTGTTCAATGTTCGAGAAAAAGTGTCGTGCCACACCCGGCTGCCTACCGACATTATACAAAATAATTATCGAGCCAAGGTAACTGTTCAAACAGCCTCAAATATCAATGTGCACAATCGATTAAAACTTATGGTAACGAGTATCTGTCAATATTGCTGTGCAGAAATAAATACTCATATCAATGATAATAATTGACAGATACTCGCAACGTATAATACATATATTCTTTGTTATTCGGAAATTAAATAAATAGTAGTACAGTTACAACATTAGTCTTACAGCTCGGCCATCCTTAATTAAGTGGGTCCTCTCACTTTTAATAGTTCGCGCTTGTAGGTATAAGCAACATTATATTATTATAGTCAAGCATTACATTAATACACAATAATTTGAGCACATATCTAATCATGTAAATCATAAGTACCTACATTTTTCTATAAAAATGTAGCCAAATAATATATTAACTAAGTATACAATAATTGTGTATATATCTCTTGATAAGTACATTTTCTGTTACAAATTTTGTACAATAGTACTCATATTTGCACGTATACTTTACAATATCAAAATGTTGTACAATGCAATAACTATAATCATCTATGCAATCTTTGCGATATCATTAACACGATATACATATGTACTTCGTTTCTGCATTGATTGCTCATAACTAAAATATTGTATCGTGCACGATCTGCTACTGTTCCACAATCATCTGTGCGATATCACATACGTAATACCGTTCGTTTCTGCACTGATTGTTAGTAGCCTGTGCTCATATCTGACCCATGATCTGTGCGAAGCTGTGTCTCAGCCCCTTTCGTTTCTGCACTGGTCTTTCATGGTTTTAGATTAATTCAATTCGGTTCAATAATTCAAGATAGTTCAACAAATTCAAGATTACTCTAACATTAACATAACACAAAGGATACATATCAACATTAACCTCACGATTAAACCACGACCATCTGCGCGAAGCTGCGTCTCAGCCCCGTTCGTTTCTGCGCTGGTCACACATGGTTTAAAGTTATTCAATTTACTCAATAATTCAAGATTCAAGAGTACATTTTACAACAAATTCAAAGTAAAATTGTAAATGAACATAACACACTAAATTAGAGATACATATCAACATTAATCTTTCGATTAAAATACGACTATCTGCGCAAAGCTGTGTCCCAGCCCCGTTCATTTCTGCGCTAGCTATACATTGTTAAAATTTATTCAATTCAACTCAATAATTCGAGATCGATAGTTCATTTTAATAAATTCACGATTTACATAATATCACAAATAAAGGATTGACATCAACATTCATATTATCATTTGCGAGTCACTTGCATAGTGCATTATAATATCACTAACAATTTTATTCTGATCATAACAACACAACAGTCAGAGTTCAGATTGGCATAGGTATGCCCGGTTTATTATAATTCATTCGTAATCATTATAATTGAGTGTATAACAAAAATCGACAGCAATCGAGCTTAAAAGCACTTGTACCATTGTACATATTAAAACGGTGAATATCATTACTCATCAGAATCGTCAATATCGTTTTCGCTAACACAGTCGGTAGAATAGTCATTAAAATTAAGCCAAGGATAAACTTTATCGATTGCCACAATGTTTTCGTATTTCTTGTTTCCTTTCCTAATAAGCGGGGTATCTTCTACCAAAAACCTGTCATTTGGTAAAAGCTTAACTATGCGGTACGGACCCTGAAGTTTTGGTACCAGCTTTTTCGATTTACCTAAATGCTCCTTGTCAATGAGTGTTCTCTCAATTCTGACAAGATCACCTACACAATATGATTTCGGTTTCCTTCTCTTCTTATCAAACCTAGCCTTTGCCTTCTCCTGTTCTCTGTCAATTTTATTCTTAGCATCAGACCTCAATTGCATTAAATCATTGCCGCTCGCTACCTGTGTAGTCTCCGAAATGACATCGCCTAGCATATTTTCTGAGGTGGAAATTAATTTCAAGCCAAATAATAGTTCTGAGGGACTTTTCCCTGTTGTTTTGTTTATCGTCGTATTTATTCCTAATTGGATGTCGCCTACATAATCATCCCATGTGTTTTCATTCTCATCGTGACACTTAGTACTGAGAGCATCTAATATGGTCCGATTAAACCTCTCGACCTGACCATTCGCCCTAGGAGTTGCAACCGCATTTAATATATGTTTAATATTTAATTTATCTGTAAATTCTTTGAATTTACCGCTAGTAAAACACGTACCTCGGTCTGTAATTAGTCTCGACGGTGTACCGAAATAACTAAAATACTCCTTGAATATCCTGATCGCGGTTGAAGACTTTGTATCCTTTACAGCTTGTATGCTTACGAATTTTGTAAACGCGTCGACTATCACTAAAATATATATATTGCCTCTCCTAGAGCGAACGAACGGACCGAGATGGTCAGCGTGTAGTGTATGGAATGGTATTTCTGCCTTAGGTATAGGGTGTAGTAACCCTTCCTTACTTCCCGACGGTACTTTGTGGTGCGCGCATTGCAAACATGATGAAACGTACTTTTTGACGAATCGACGCATCTTTGGAAACCAAAATGAACCTTTTAACCTATTAAGAGTCTTTTCAAAGCCGAAATGACCTACATCGTCGTGGTTCATACGCAGTATTTGCCATCTAACACCACGTGGTACTACCCAACGAATTCCCTCGTCTAATATTCGAAATACATGATCGCCCTTTAGCTGATAGTTCTTTCGTACGTCGGCAACGAATTTTGTTTCACTATCGGAAAGAATTTCTCGGATCCGCTTTATCTCCTCATCGTTACTCTGTACAGTCGCGATCCAGTCCATCATCTCTGTTTGTAACACGTCAATAATGTGAGCGTTAGTATCATCGGCGATTTCTGATACCGGAGCTCGACTCAGGGCATCCACGTGAGCCATACGTGACCCCGATCTGTACTCAACTGTACAGTCGTACTCCTGCAGCTGGACCCACCAGCGTGCAATCCTTGGTATCAGATCGCGTTTTGTCAAGGTCGTTCTAAGAGCGTTGCAATCAGTAACTATTTTAAACCGCAAGCCCAGTAGATAAACACGAAATCGGCTTAATGAAGCAACAACAGCTAATGTCTCAAGATCAAATGAATGAAATTTCTGCTCGTCTGGCGAGGTTTTCCGACTATAGTAAGCCACTGGTCTCAAGAGACCGTCACTACCCCGCTGCATAAGTATACCTGCAATACCGATCTTTGACGCATCTGTATGCAATTCAGTTTCCAATTGGGAGTCGAATAAAGCTATTATTGGACGCTCTGTAAGTTTTTGTTTGAGTACATTAAACGCTGTGTTACACTCTTCGGTCCATTTCCACTCGAATTTCGATTTTAATAGATTTGTCAACGGACAGGCTATCAATGCAAAGTTTTTAATGAATCGACGAAAGAAACTAGCAAGTCCTATAAAACGTCTCACATCATGTACATTTCTGGGGAAAGGGAAATTCGAAATAGCGGTAGTTTTACGCAACCCTGGCCGAATACCATCGCCGGATACACTGAAACCTAAGAAATCTAATTCCTTTTGGAAGAAATTAAATTTTTTTAATTTAAGAGTTAGTCCTGCTTCCGATAAACGCTGAAGTACCTCCTCTAAGCGTGCCAGGCCCTCACCAAACGTACTTGATGGTATTAGTATATCATCCATGTATATAACCACGTATCTTAGCTTAGCAAAGACCCTATTCATCGCCCTTTGGAAAACCGAAGGAGCATTCGCTAATCCAAAGGGCATTCTTTTGTACTGGTACTGACCATCAGGCGTCACAAACGCCGTAAGCTCCTGTGAGCGTTCTGATATAGGTATTTGATAGTATCCAGATGCAAGGTCTAAACTAATAAAAAGAGAACTACCAGATAACCTATCTAACTGGTCGTCGATCAATGGCAAAGGATAATGTTCCTTACGAGTTTTATTGTTTAAGGCCCTATAGTCGACACAAAGCCTTTTCTCGCCCGTTTTCTTTTTCACAAGAAGAATAGGACTCGCATACGGAGAATTTGACTCGCAAATGATGTCAGCTTCGATCATTTCCTTTACCATTGATCTCACCAGTTCGCGTTCTGGGTATGATAGTCTATAAGGGCGGTAGACAACAGGTTGAGAGTCGTTCAATTCAATCTCCATTTGCACTACATTAGTGTAGCCTAAATCAGCTAGGCAGGAAGAAAAACAAGTTTCATATCCTTTTAAAACTGTTTTTAATCTAAAAATCTCTTCATCAGTTAAATGGCTACCATAATTCAGATCAGCGTTCGTATCGTGGTTATTAAAGTCTAACAAATTGACATCAAACCTCTTCTCGGCTATGCAAACTCGACAAACCAGCGTATCCTTATTAATTGTGAATGTACAACCGCTAAAATTATGAATCAATAGCGCGCCCAAGCCATTTTCTAAAACATATTCGCCAGGTAGTAAATAAAATTCCTTACCTATTGGACCTCTTAGCGAACCCCTAACGTATACCGATCCAGAGTAGGTTTTATCAGAGTAAACCGGTATTATCATCATTTGATTTGGCGTACACACAACGTCAGCCTTCGAATGTAATTGCAGTTTATCTACGCTCACTTTATTGAAAATTAGGGCATTCGTAGTTTTCGTGATCACTATGCCAGGTTTTTCCGTAAAACTGTGACCTATCAGCACGGGATATTTAATAATACCGTCTTCTATTATGTACGCGTCAACTGTCTCCACTATATTGTCGATGTCAATTTCTACTTGCGTTTTGCCGACGGGCACAACAATATTATTACCTAACCCTCTCATAAAAGGTAACTCGCCTACTGACCAAGTAACTCCTAGTTTATCTGCTACGCTACGCTGTATTAACGTACATTGACTGCCTAAGTCTACGTACCCTTTGGTCCGTACGCCGTTGACTTTCATACAAATTATATATTTACTGTTACTATGGTCCTCGATATTTACTTGCAAAACGTTCTTTTCTGTACTACTACAATCCTTATTTGATGCCTTCAGTAACCGAGAACAATCAGTTGCTACATGACCAAGTCTCTTACAGATGTTGCACCGTAACAGCCTCTTTGTACACTTGTTGCTAAAATGCCCTACCTCATTGCAGTTGAAACATGTTACAGACGCATTAGTCTGAGACTGTGGTTTAGAAAACTTGACATCATTTCCACCGAAGTGCTTGGTACTCGCATTCGTGCTATTCGACATTAAAACTCGTTTATCTTGGCTAATTTTCGACCTATCAAAGTCTCGACTTTGCTTAATCGACTGAAAATAATTTAAGACTCCTTCAGGTTCCTGACACTTAGCTGCTTTAGCTCCTAGTCGCAATGAACGATCCTCAATGCCATACAGCAGGCAATCAACAGCACGCTTACCAAAAATTTCACACCGGTTTAATAAATTTAATTTTTCATAATAATATAATTCTAACGATTCATTGTATTTTACTCGCTTGGATAACATTTCGGTCAATAATTCTGCATAATCATCACTACTAGGAAAAGAATCAATTAATTTAATTTTCCATTCCGGCCAGGAAAAAGACATAGATGGCAATGCTTGGTACCACGTACGGGCAACACCCGTGAGTCGGGGCAGTGCGTAATGTATTATTTGGTCATCGCCCCAACGATACAGTTTCGCACATTCGTCTACCTTATTAAGCCACATATGAACCGTTTGACCCTTGACCATAGGATCAAATTCGGGTATAACATTCCCTAACATAGGAAATTTATTGCCTTCTGGCTTAGCGCTCGACAGAGATTTAACTAGTTCGTTTAAAAATAACTGTGTCTCACTATTAGCGAACAAAGATTTAGGTACCTGGCTGTCCCCGCGCAGCGTACCGCTTGCCGTAGAACTCGACGAGTTACTTCGTGTCTGGGACCGCTCACGACTTCTGGAACGACGCCTGCTGCTCCGTTTCCTTTCCAGGCTTCGGTTCAGCCGGCGCTGCCGTTCCCGCTTGCGTTCATGATTCCGATGTTGGCGGTACTTCTGCCTGATCCGCGTTCGAGATGTGCTCCTATCCTCTCCCTGATCGCTTGACTCGCTACAGGTTTTCCTATGACGCTTGCGACGATTTTCCGAGCTCGCTCCTTTTGCGTTGTCTTTGTGACGACGGCGACGCTTCTGATTTGACTCCATGCTCGGCGGTGTGTAACAGGATCGACTACGATTCGTACGGGAATCACTGGTATCGCGGTCCATGTTGAGCGATATTTTCGAAAAATTGTGGGAGTGCTGGTAACATCCCACTTCTGAGTTGTAAGGGATAGCCTTCAACTCAGAAATGAAACGATGATTTGTATGATAATCACAGATTTATTCTCTCTATACAACGTTCCGTGTTCAATGTTCGAGAAAAAGTGTCGTGCCACACCCGGCTGCCTACCGACATTATACAAAATAATTATCGAGCCAAGGTAACTGTTCAAACAGCCTCAAATATCAATGTGCACAATCGATTAAAACTTATGGTAACGAGTATCTGTCAATATTGCTGTGCAGAAATAAATACTCATATCAATGATAATAATTGACAGATACTCGCAACGTATAATACATATATTCTTTGTTATTCGGAAATTAAATAAATAGTAGTACAGTTACAACATTAGTCTTACAGTATAATATAATAAATATTTCGGTTAACATTCGGGACAGTAAAATTCGGTTATACCAACAATCAAACAATAATCCCACACAATTTCTTAAGGTGAGTCGTAAAGTTAGACCAGTACCGTTCAATTCGTAAACTCCCGGCTGTTTTATACCTGCCTTCGCTCCTCGTATATTGCCGTAGGTAACCTATTACTTCGTAAGGGTACATTGACTAAACATATATTGATGGTGTTGTAAATAGTATTGGCTTGATATTACGTCACAGAGATTTGGGTAAGTGTTGCCTTGTCGCGGCTGGTTAGGCTTTGATGGGGCCTGTGATTTTTTTATTGGGATGTATTTTGTCTTTGTTTTAAGAGGTCATTCTTTGTTATTTGCCCCTTGTAAATCCAAACATATAGGCATTTATAGTTTTTTCTATTTAATGAAACCTAAAATTGGTAGCCTAGAGTAGCAACCCAGGAATTTTAGGTCACGGGGAAGTTTCCCGGTAACGTAAAAATCTGCTTTTTTACAAGACGTATCAAGATTTTCTTAAACATATATCTGCATATATATTTAAATATTGTTGATGAATTACTAACACTCAAACACAGAACAAATCGTATCCATAACTTGCTTAGCGGTTAGGTTAATTAAACACTAACTATGACCATACATCAATTTCATTTTCATAGCCCCTTTAACAAAGAATAATAAAGCCATCTATCGTTACACTGGTATAATTACACGATATCCCTAGGTAAGCAAAGAACCTTTTTTCCTATAAGTTCCCCATAGAGTAACCATAATAACAAAGAATTTATGTTCAACCATAATGCGTTTATCGAAAGTCCACTCGATAAAACTGATCGTAAAATATGAGTTCCTTGGGAGGATATTGTCTAGACCAATTCATGACCTGTACTCGACGTTGTAGACTAATATGAAAATGATGAATCATTGTACTGTTAATAAGATGCGAAAGTTTGTTAGGATAAATGATGGCATGTTTGGTACTCATTCAAGAAAAGCTACTGAACGGATTTTATTGCAACTTTGCAGTAATATTTTTATATATCTTATTTTAATATATCTTAATATATCAATAAATGCTAAGTAAAGCATTCACGGCTTGCATAGTATTATATCGCTACTAGAGGACGCCAGCAGCTACGCCTGCATTTTTTTTCAAATTTACCCGTTTTGGCCGATCCCATGGGAATTTCGGGAAATCCCTTCTTAGTGCACCCCTACGGTCCCCAAGGAACATACATGCCAAATTTCAGCTTCCTGCGCCCAATAGTTTCGGCTGTAGCGTGTCTGTCAGTCAGTCAGTAACGCAAGGATTTTATTAAGGTAAAAGATAAGATGCAATTTTCCAAAAAAACTACAATAAATAAATCCAAGAAGGACTAAATATTGCAGGTGCAATTTGCATTATAGCGATAGCCTAGTGGAGACTTGTAGAGACCGACAGACTGCTAGGCAGAGGGTCCGGGTTCGAATCCTGCATGTCTGAGAGTTCTCCATACTGTTCTCGAAAGACATGTGAAGTCTGCCAAACCGCACTAGGCCAGCGTGGTGGACTATGGCCTTACCCTTCTCAAAGTGAGAAGAGGCCCGTGCCCAGCAGTGGAACAGTATAATAATATATAGGGCTGATGATGATGAATTTGCGTTACGTTAGGATAAGCCAATTAATACTTTTCAACGTTCGAGATTTGTGCAGAAACTAATAAGTGTGTAACGTTTCTATGTCGCGTAATTATCTCTATTATCACCACAGATTTAACAAGAACCAGATGGAACGCATTCGTCCAAATAAGTGAGGCATGTTGACAGCTATGTGTGCGTGACATTTGGCGACTGGCACTGTACGGACACGCGCGTCTATGCGTGTGTAAAGTTGCCAGATTATGAATAATCTCCCACTATTTTACATATAGTTTTTGCAAACGAATATAAAAATATTACATAGGTAATATTTTATATTCGTTTGCGGTTTTGAAGAATTTACCATGGATTTAATTAATGCTTTTAATATGTATTGCTGTTGTGAAAATTATTCAAATAAAAGATACCATTAAAGTAAGCTTTTATAAATACATTTCTTAAATGGTACCGAGTTAAGTTTTAACTAATTTTATTCGTAAATTGAGAAATAAATAGATTATGTTTTGTGATTCATAGCCTCAATCCAGAAGAAATACTTAAATAATACCAACTACATATATTTACGAATACCAATCATGAGGTTCAGATCTTAGATCGACGAATATGTTGTTTATTGTTTGTTTAGAAATTCTCAGTATAGTATCTGGAAATGTTTGGTTAATTGCAATAGGCTTGCGTCCTAAATATTAATTAGCTAAAAATATTTTGTCATGAGATATGTTCGTGGCGAACCGAGGGAGCTTTTAAAAAAGACTCGATGTTGTCTCCTTGAGTCTTTAATCTCAACTGAACTTAATACAATACAAATGTCTTACAGCTAACTTATGGTACTACGGTTCTTATCTCTAAAGGGGAGTATATGGTTTCAGTTTATTGCTTATACTACGAATTTACTGTACGTAACTCCTCCCTTCCCAAAGGGCTGCGTACGGAGGAGGATTGCACGCAGGGCCGACTATGCAAGGGCGAAGCGCTGTGCTGAGGCTCTGCTGCTGACTCCGACGAACGCGGCGCGTAGTCCATCTCCATGGTGACGCACGGCGGCGGTTGAAGTCCCGGGTGTCTGCATAGGCTTGATCTGAGTCGTTTGTAGGCGCAGTATAGTATGAGGGCTAGTACTGCGGCTAATGTGGCGATTGAAGTCCAGCTTGGTTGACTGGCGATACCGGGGGTGATCGGCGTGATGTTTATCTCGCGGGCTAGAGTAGCAAGCGAGTGTAGTTTATCCAACTGTATGTTTTGCAACTCTATGTTGTGCACAGTGTCGTTTTCTTGGGCTATTTCATTTCTAGGCAACGGAATGGTCTCTGGAATAGTGATAGTACTATGGTGGGTTTGTAGTACTATACTATTTATAGTTATGGTACATCTTTCAGTAGTGGTGAGTCGATAGACTCCTTTTATCCGTTGATAACTGTTCTCGTCGTTGCAGGACGTTTTTATGATGTCTTCCTTCGGGATGACTGCTAGCCAGGTGTTTTCATGAAGTTGTTCTATCTTGTTATTGCTAGTGACGACATGGGCGAACTTGCAATTGATTGCGGGCGTATGTCGAATGGTTTGCACGATGTAATCGGCTCTCTTGTCGACGTCTTCTAATTTCAGATGATCGCAGATTTGGAGGTCATCGGTGAGGCGGCGACAGGGCTCGTGAAGGTAAGTAAACTTCTTATTACTCAGTATAAGGTAAGGTGCTTCGGGTATACGGGTAAAGTTGTTATGATTAGGAATGGAATATAAGTGAAAAGGTCAAAGGTAATAGGGCTTATAATAGGTATGTATAATATAAATGTAAGTGACGTTAAGGTACAGTATGCCTTGACCGTAATACTATTTTCTAACAAGTGATTGTAATTTTCTCTTCTAGGTTCAAAAGGTAAGTTAAAGTTTTTACTTATTTTAATTAATTCTGCTAATAGATGTAAAGGGTCTATGATACTAGGATGTAATATACCTAAAGAAGCAAAAGAGATTGCTGTCTCTAATGTGTTTACTCTATCGTAAATTTGTTGAAAACTATTTTCAATTTGAAAGTGGATATGAAGTATATCTATTCGCGAGTTAATCGAAGTTAAGTTACTGTTAATATTATTTAAGTTAATTGCTAATAAATCTAAGTTGTTCTGAACTTTATGTAAACTTTCGGTATATTCATCTATATACTGTTTCATAAGACTAATAGTATTCTTCTGATTACTTGCTAACGTGAATGTATTTTTCCTTAAACTGTCTATTTCATTTTCAAAACGTAGGGCATCTTCGTTATCTAAGTTTCCACTAATTGATTTTATAATTGAACCTAAACCGTTAATTAAATCACTTCTATTTCTAACACTAGATCTGGGTAAAATGTAAAAGAACTTTTTTTCTATTAAACTAATCATATACTTAATCTGTTCACGATAAACGTATCGTTCTGAATACGTGGGTCTCGAGTTTTCGACTAACACTAACTTATAATACATACTAGTAGTAAATCTAAATAATTCATATATGTAACTAACATTATAAGTGCATATAAGGTTATATGTATCTATCTTATGTAAAACTTTAGCTTCTTTTAAAACTAATAAACCATCTTCGCTAGCTATCGGCTGTACTATGACGTCTGATGCTGCATGGGTGGTGCTGACGGCGGCGAGCCACCAGAAGACTCTGTAATGGAAGAGGGACGTCTGAGCATCCTACTATGGACTCTAATCGATTTGGAGTTTATATGCTTGCCTTTTATTTCTATAATATTATTAGGGTGTAACTGTATAACTGTATATGGTCCTAAATGCTTTGGCTCGGTCTTCTTACTTCGAGATGACTTAGCTATCTGTTTATATACTATGTCGCCTATCTTAAAAGGTGGAATTTCGCTATTTTTATTGGCTTTTAATATGGTTTTCTCCTTTTCAGATGACAACTTTAATACGACTAATTTCTGAGCGGTTTCCATTAAGTTTTTGTGTTTTTGCACATAATCTTGATATAATTCCTGTGTATAAAATAATTCTAATGGGTTTCGACTATTCGTATGACTATATAGTAGTTCAAAGGGTGTATAACCTGTAGCTGAATGAATCGAGTTATTATAAGCTATAATTGCATTGCGCATTAATATCTTACTATCGCTTTTATCGGTGAGTTTCTGCAATCTAATTAATTCGCCAATGGTAGAATGAAATCGTTCTATTGGGGAGTTTGAATTAGGGTTGTACGGGGTTGTAAAGTGAATATTTATCTTATGCATAGAACATATTTCCTTTATAATTTCGTTATCAAACTTATGGTCAGAATCGGTTGTAATCTTGTTAGGGACTCCTATTACTGAGAGTATCTGTAATAAAGCTTCCGCTATGTGAATACTCGTAGTTGCTTGTAAAGGGACGGCTTGTGCGTATTTAGTGAAGTTATCTATAATCGTAAGGAATGTTTGGCTATCTGAAGTATAAAGGTCCATGTACATATGTTCCATAGGCTTTGTAGGTGTTTCAGTTAATGCTAGAGGAGGTCGTAAGGGGTTTCTTTCGTATTTCGCTTTAAGACAAGTTTCGCACTCGTTTATATATTTTTGAATACTAAGTAAAAGGTTTTTCCAATGGTAGTTTTTCCGTATTCTGTTATATGTTTCTTGGACACCACGATGGATAGTTTTTCCTTCATGATATCGTTTTATTATTTCTATTTGCTCGGATTTTTCATGTACCAATGTTATTCTAGTTAGGCAACGGATCAGTTTGGGACCGCGTTGATCGAAAACGTTATCATATACTTCGCAAAATAAGGGAAACAATTCTTCGTCATGGAAATATATATGAAACTTTCTATCGGCTGTTGTATGTTCTCGTAAAAATCTAATTATTTCCTCTTTCGTATTATTAACGGGTATGTAAACGTATTTAATTGTATAATTATTTTTAGATTTATCCTCTACTCTGTACTCTGTTCCGGGTGACTTTCTAACATGAAACTGCTTTAGCTGTTTATCTATTGCGTCGGGACTATTCGGTATCTTACTGGTATTATTCTCTATAGGCTCGGTCTCGGGTGTAGTGGGCATATCTAAAAGCGTTCTTATGTCTATCGCGTTAGGGTCTAAATTTTCGCTTTCTGGCGGTTGTTCCGAAGACGGTGGGAATTCTGAGCTAACCGTGGGAATATTACTGGGTGAAGGTTGCAATGAGTCAATTTCGTTTATTAAATCTACTTGGGGATCAGCAGAGGTGCTTGGTTCTACTAAATCTATCGAGTTTATTACTGCGCGAGATAATGCGTAAATTTTTCGTTTAATCCTTATATTCTGATAGATAAAATCTATTGAAGTTGTTTTAGTATAAAGTTTTTTCTCACTGTAATCTATTCTACAACCTAAACTGTCTAAAATATCACTTCCTATAAGACCGTGAAACTGTTCGCTGAAATCTACAATCAAAAACTTATGAATGCTACTTGATCCGAATATCTCTGGTAACGGGATGTACGCGACGTTCTCATGATATGATTCTCCGTGCGGTGTCGAGATAGTATAAGGTTCCGACTTAACGCAGGCCTTATCAAGATTCTTTATTACTGCGGTACTAATTAATGAGTGAGTAGCTCCGGTGTCGATGAGAAACGGACCACCAAATTCGCGGATGTAAATATGTGGTAATTTATTTACTACGTAATCTATGTTTTTTCCTGAATTATCTAATCCTGGGGAAAATCCTGTAAATAATCGTTATCTGGGGAATAGTCTACGTCTTGTTCCTGTTCTGCGGCGTAGGTGTCATAGCTGACTGACTCGCTACGGTCCTCGCTATTTACTAAATTATGATTTAATCTATTTACGGGAACTAACGCCTTTTCTTCCTGTTTTGTAGCAGGTTTTGGGGTATTAAATTGAGTATTTCTGGGGTAATTACTATACTGATTATAAGGGTAATTATTGTATTGATTACGAGAGCTTGGTAAAGCTGGACGTGAGGTAGGTGTATTTGACGACGGGACGTTTGGTAACAGAGGACTGTTAAATGACTGCTGTGGACGCACTGGGAGATTACTGTTTGGACGATTAAAGTTACTGTTTGGTTTTATGCTAGGTTTCGGGGCGGATTGCGTAATGCTTTTCCTATCTGAACGTTTGATTCGAGCGTCTTCCTGTCTGGCTAACGCTATAGCTTCGACAAGAGTTGTCGGCTGGTTAATACGTACGCCTAAGCCTACGTCGTAATCTAGGTTGTCTATAAATGTGCTGATTGCTAGGGTTTGATAGTAACCACTGTCCTTGTTGGTGGACAGGCCTACTCCGCAAAGTGAGTCTAAAAGATCTCCTATTCGTTTACCAAATTGTTCGCACGTCTCGTTTTGGTATTTCGTGCAACGTAATAACTCTTGAAGTAACTGAACTTCGGTGCGGTGTTCGCCGAATCGATTAATTAGAGCGGCTTTAATAGATGTCCAATCTTCGATATCAACTTCCAATGAAATAGCTTCTTGAGCTTTGTTAGTTAACTTATTTCTTATGAAACAGATCGCTATCGAATCGTCTGTTGTTATACCATACGCGGTTAATATACTTTCTACACTTCTCATATAAAAGTTCAACGATTTGTTACTGCCATCGTATGACGGAATAAGTTTATTTAATAGTTCGTAATTTGGTTTTGAACTATTTACTACTGAGGCTGCTGCGGCTAGGTCAGCGAGCGCGTTGGCGTTCTGAGCCATTGTATAAATTTATAAAATATATATAACTAAAACTAAGGTAAGTATGTGTAAGTATCTGGTGTCGATTTTAGATCACACAGATATACACTATATACTTATTTGTATTACCTGTAAAGGCAACTATACACGCACACACAATATAAAATACACAAAGTAATTATAATGGTGGGAAATGGCAAAAGATGGGATACTGAGTAGTATGAGAGTTTGATCTTACCTCCAGTAGAGCTCCATCTGCCTGGTGAGTTGAGCGGTGACTGGTGACTGTGCTTCTTGCTGCCCAGGGTTCGCGACGGGTTCTTGTTGGGATAGCGGCGCGGACGCAAAGAGTTTGATTCGCGCCGTGTCTTCGCAAAGAGTTTGATTCGCTTGGACGACGACTGCCACTATCCTACCGACTGCGCCAGATATGTTCGTGGCGAACCGAGGGAGCTTTTAAAAAAGACACGATATTGTCTCCTTGAGTCTTTAATCTCAACTGAACTTAATACAATACAAATGTCTTACAGCTAACTTATGGTACTACGGTTCTTATCTCTAAAGGGGAGTATATGGTTACAGTTTATTGCTTATACTACGAATTTACTGTACGTAACTCATGCACACAACAAATTATGAATATTATGATTCATAGATCATAACCAAGAAAAAAAGCAATTAAAAATAAATAATGGCTGCAATCAATAATTTCTGTTTCTGTACGTAATGTACACACGGCGCCAAGTAAAGCTAACAGTTGCAATACGTTTTTGATACTTATTCCCTACGCCATAAGAAGAATAGTACAAAGATTTATTCTATGACAAAGGTCAAAGTGTATGTATAGTATATGGGGATCTAACTCAAAACAATGTATATACTAATGGAAATTCTATTACTATATTTATAAGAAAAAAATATACTTTTACAATACGTTAATGTATTTTTCATTAACATGACAATAATTATTACCTACATAATCAATTGACAAGTGCATTTTCCCTAATTCAGGGAAAACGGTGTCGACGTAAACTGGCAACACTTACATATTTTCTGCAGAAATACGAATTTTATCGAAATAATATTATAAAACAGTCAAATAATCCATAGTTATCTGTAAAAATATATTCCATCTTCCCGTTTTTGCTTTTGGAAACAACTTTTACAATGTTTAAAAACGCAAGACGGCATTTTATGAATTTAAAAGCTGGATTGATCGTGGCGTGTGAACTGTGCGATGCTTCGCAGCGCACTGAGCCGAGTTTGTATTCGCTTTTCAATTTTGTATTTGCTTTAGTGGCCTCACGCAAGTGTTCCGCGCGCTCCGTCTGCCTTTTGTTCTGTAGTCTTAGATTATCACAATAATTCATCAAATTATTATTGTGTTATTTATTACGGTTATTTTCAAATAACAACGATATATAGCCCTGTTACGTAAACATTCGTATACGAGGGTCAAACTGAAAGTTCTTAGAACTGGCCACTTATAAACAATATAATAAAAAAAATATTCTAAAATTTGAAAATAGAACTCTTTGCCAATATTACTGAGTATATATGTCATTCATTTGTCATTTGTTTTACGATTTGGCGGCAAATTGAAAATTGTCTGTGTCACGTCAACATGAATTTAACACGAGAAAATTTTCGTGCAATGATTTTTTATGACTTTCGATGTCATTTAAGTCAACAAGAAAGTTATGATAGACTACGATTGGCCTTTCACGATGAAGCCCCATCTCGTGCGACTGTTTACAACTGGTTTAATGAGTTTAAACGTGGTCGCACTAATCTCACTGATGATGTACGTGAGGGACGGCCTTCTACGGCGACGACTGAAAATAACCTCTGTGTTGTGCGGCGTATGATAGAGACTGACAAAAGAGTGACCTATCAGCAGATTCGGACAAGCTTAGCCATCGGTATGAGTCAAGTGCACAAAATCCTCCACGAACATTTAGCGGTCAGGAAGCTTTGCGCCCGGTGGATACCTCATAATTTGACTAAGGCTCAAAAACTCCATCGTGTGGATTGGTGCCGTAAAATGATTGAAAGATTTAACGCAGGTGACTCAAATGCTGTGTTCGACATACTAACAGGTGACGAAAGCTGGATTTACTGTTATGATCCTGAAACCAAAAGACAATCTGCTCAGTGGGTGTTTCCTTTCGAGGAGTTGCCAACTAAAGTGAAGAGAGATCGAAGTGCGGGAAAAAAAATGGTGGCCTCGTTCTTTGGAAGGATAGGTCATTTCGCAACAATTGTGTTAGAGGATCAAAAAACAGTTTCTGCAGAATGGTACACTACCAATTGTTTGCCACTTGTCTTGAAAAAAGTTCGAGAGAAACGACCTCGCAGTAGGATCCTCCTTCACCACGACAACGCCTCGTCGCACACCGCCAAGCGAACGATCGACTATTTGGCGACATCAAACGTTGAATTACTGGGTCACCCGCCGTATAGCCCCGACCTCGCGCCTTGTGATTTTTATTTATTTCCAAATATTAAAGAAAAACTTAAAGGAAAGCGGTTTATGAATGCTGAAGAAGCGGTGGCTGCGTATCGCGATGCCATTGAAGAGACCCCTAAGGACGAGTGGGCAAAGTGCTTTTCCCAGTGGTTCCATCGCATGCAGCGGTGTATTGACGTCAATGGACAATATTTTGAAAAGATATAATAAAACTAATAACTGGCTAATGTAATCAGTTTTTGATTTTCTAAGAACTTTCAGTTTGACCCTCGTACTTCAAGTTATTTTTCCACAACGCATGATGCCATCTAAAAAACAGGAACACGGTTCACGGAAGCGTTTCAAACGCAACAATATATCGCAGCAATATGTCTCAGTACAATTGCTAAGGAACAAACGATATGAC
The DNA here is from genome assembly GCA_944739405.2 of Euclidia mi. NCBI lineage: Eukaryota > Metazoa > Arthropoda > Insecta > Lepidoptera > Erebidae > Euclidia > Euclidia mi. The sequence continues at coordinate 107,354,669 of OX123181.2, forward strand.
ATTTGTATTACAGTTTGTAGAAATTTTTCAATATTCTACCGGTCCATTCGAAACTTGCCACGAATTATTGCTTGTGTAGTTTAACAGTTTGAAATGATGGAAAAGTTTATGTTGGGAAGTTTTTCTTTTAGAGAAAAGAATGGAGGTATTGGTTACTGAAATCCTTCCTCCTGCGAGATATTTTGATCCATTCTGATTCGGACAGTTGTTAGATCCCTATTATACTTAACAAAATTAAATATGAGTGTATCTCAAGAACACTAATTAATTGTTTACAACTTAAATAAGAACGTCAATATGCCTGTGGTATATTTGCGGTGAAACTAAACGAATTTTCTGTAATCTATGGGGTGGAAGCCAGCATACCCTGTATGGCAAAACAACACAAACTAAAGTTGTCGGAAAAATATCAAAGTATGCTTTCTTAATTAGCGAGTAAGATTAAATAAAATAAAACGTAGTTTTGTGATAGACAATAAATATTAAGATAAATTTATTGAAGCAGCGATAGCCGAGTGGAGAGACTGACAGACTGCTACGCAGATGGTCTTGGGTTCGAATCCACGGCACGCACCAATGATTTTTCGAAGTTAAGTGCGTATTAAATTGTTGATTATCGCTTGCTAAACGGTAAAGGAAAACATCGTGAGGAAACCTTCATGGCTGAGAGTTCTCCATAATGTTCTCGAAAGACATGTGAAGTCTGCCAACCCGCACTTGGCCAGCGTGGTAGACTATGGTCTTACTCTTCTCATAGTTAGAAAAGGCCCGTGCCCAGCAGTGGGACAGATGGGGCTGATGATGAAGATAAACTTATTTATACAACAACAACATAAGTAATTACGGTATCGGTTTTAAAATTATTTCCTCGAAAAATAGCAGACGAGCGAAGTTGATGGTTGTTTGAGCTAGTGGGTAACAAAAAATTATCTGCTTTGTTGCCCTAGTAAGGTAGAGATCGTACTAGGACAATAAAACAGATAAGTTTTTAAGCTATTTCATAGCTTTTATCGCGGGCTTGAGCGCGGCGACCGAATCCAGAAATCCCGTAACCAAAAAACCTAACACCCTTCACATATTAATCAACTTGGCGTAAGCGCCAAGTTGATAATATGTATTATGAACTTTACTGCTTACTAATTAAGGTTTAGTTTAGAATAAAATGTTTTACTTTTTTTTTCTTCATTTTTCTTCAAATTTTTCTAAGAAAAAAATAATACTGCATAAAAATAAAATGAAATAAAATAAAATAAAATAAAATAAAATAAAATAAAATAAAATAAAATAAAATAAAATAAAATAAAATAAATTAAAATAAAATAAAATAAAATAAAATAAAATAAAATAAAATAAAATAAAATAAAATAAAATAAAATAAAATAAAATAAAATAAAATAAAATAAAATAAAATAAAATAAAATAAAATAAAATAAAATAAAATAAAATAAAATAAAATAAAATAAAATAAATAAAAAAATGAAATAAAATAATTATAATTGCATAAGTTGATAAAAAATGCTATGCAATAGCTTTACCGCGGCAGTCTCCGAGTGCCACAAGTCTTTTTTTTGTAATTATGGAACGCTAAATGCTTCGGTTCAAACAGACCTCTTTTGCTTCCTGGGCACACATTAATCTCATCATCCATGTTCGGCGCCTATAGGAAGATTTACTTAAAGGGCCAAAAAGAAAGTATTCGTTTTGGCCCTTTAAGTAAATATTCGTATATGTAAGAGTATGATAGAAAATATGATCATTTGAGAGAAACCTTGGGAGCGATCTTATTAAAAGCAAACACCTTTTAATAACATAATATAATGTTATTAAAAATTGTTGAAACTGCGTTACTCGGTTCCTGGAAGTCGGGTAGCGTAAGTTTTAAACGACCGCTAATAAATTGTTGAGTTGCGTTCATTCGTTTTCAGCTGAAAATATCGAGAGTTTAAAGCAACTGGTGTTAAACTACACTATACAGCTAAGAGTTACCTTTAAATATTTACAAACGTTTGCAATTTTTTTTTTAAAGACAACTCCCGCATTAGGACTAAATCCTGTGTCGCGGGAAACTTTACAAACATACAACTAACGGACACAATGAACACCCGGACTCGAAACAACAATTTATGAATCACACAAAGTGTTGTCTCGTGTGGGGATCGAACCCACAACACTTCGGCACAGTGTCAAGTGGTGTGGCGGCTGCTTAAACCACTACGCAAACCGATAAAAAAAATATGCAATGGTTCTCGGAAACGTAATTGTTCAAAATTAAAGGATATAGGTATAGTCCAAAGAATTTTAGACTTAGTTAAGCTTAAGGGGTATATTTATATCATATGCACTCACTTAGGAAAGATTTTTTAATATTGCACCCTCCAGGGCAGATATACATACTCGATTTTAAACTTTCGCGATTTGTATACATCATACAATATTATTTAGCGGGTCTTGTCCCTCCGCGACCACAACCGTTGCAAGCCGGTAGAAACGTAGGAGAATAACAGAGGTATTTATGCCTTGAAATAAATAAATTATCGCGACTAAGACCCGCTAAATAATATTGTATGAGATATACATACGTCCAGGTGGCCTAGCGATAGAGTAGCCGACTGCTACAAGGAAAGTAGCTGATTCGATTCCCGCTCACGTCAAATGTTTGCGTGCGTGGGCACGGATGTTTATGCATTGTCTATTACCCGTAGTAGTGTGAACTAGATGGTTTTATGGGTATGCGGTAGAATATTATTATTAAGGAGTTAAAATAGGAGTTAAAATTTTGGTTGAAAATCTACTGATTGTGAAGGTAGAAGCTTATTACTTTCAAAATGCGCCCCAACAGTAGGCTAGAAATATTTATATAGTAAGGTATACGCTAAAAGTAAATTTATCTCAATCCAATCTGTACATCTAGCGCGTGATAATTATCTAAAACAGTGCTCTTACTCAACGGATTATGAGCTACAATTAGCAAACTGAGGGTGTCGTATTGTCTATTCATGTTCGTAGCGCTAATTACATGATTTTTTTCCGACCCAAATGTAACTAAGGCACGAACTTGACTGATTTTATTTTCCAAGCCCCTATATTTGTGTGCATAAAAGAGTTGCGGTTGTAAAACAATCTTAATTTTTAAGGGAGACAATTTCAAGGAAAAAGGTGTCGAGAGTCGTTTTCTGCTACACCACTGGAATACCTGGCTAAGCATGTGAAACAGTAGTAGCAAGAAACGTGGCGGAAATAATCTCATAAATTTAATGCAACTAGTAAGGTGATACCCCGTTACAATTTTCACGGTGCTTTTCTAGTTACATCTGGGTTTCAATACACAACAATAAATATATTTTTTATGTTATTAATTAATTGTCTATTGAAGGTAGTCTAGTAATGATTGATGAAAGTATTAGCATTATTTAGTAATGATTTATTAGCACAAATTATTATCGTCATATAATATATTAGCACAAAGTCTGTATTCTATGAATCTACTGTTACACAAAACGAAAAGAAAATAAGATTTCTTATGTATATTATTATTGCTCTCTCATCCAATTCATATTTTCTGTTTGAAGATTGTTGCTCGACCGCTATCAGGCTTATGTTACCCGGAAAAGGTGAATCGGTAAATTATTCATGACTCCACTCTTTGAAAATCACTGTTGAAGGACTTAAAATAATGAGGGTCCGATATGTGACCCCTGGGGTACTCTCCAAGGGTACAAACGTGACCTGCAACCATTAGGGGTTAATCGTCTTTATTATTGATATTTTTGCAATTTGTTTTTTGACTTTGATACTGTACAGCCTATCCTATATATTAATGTGATTCTGTTATTGTGTAATCTCAATGTAATTGTGTTATGAAAGAGATTGAATGCTTTAATCTAAGATTAAATCTTGCTAAAAGCAAAGGTTATGCTCAAAATTACCATGAATTAAGCTAAGGCAATATTTATCTATTTCCGTTCCGTACCGTTGCAAAAAGACTGATCATAATTTTTCTGCTTTAATATAGTTATTTTAGTAATGAGACGGCCAAGTCATATACTTTCCAAGTGTAGTGTAACTTTTGGTAAAAATCATAATGCTTCCGTGCATAGCGTATGTTTCTGCTGATCAGGGTCTGCGTTCCATTCCCGGGTCGGGCAAGTGTTACTGGGCTTTTTTGAATTTTCAGTAGCAGCATTGTGTCTGGCAAAGTGCCCAGTGACGGCATTTCGATTGCCTCCTATTATTACGTGAGACAAACATAAAAATTTATAACACCGCGAAATGTGGGTATAATATTACGCCTCTGCCTACCCTTTCGGAGTCACTTTTTACGTTGAAGGCTGTAAAGATAAAGCGTGTAGGGTTAAACGATATATATTCTACATAAGATCTGATTGTTTTTGACAGTACGAGTTATATTATGATCTCATCTCAGCTAAGTTTTACTTGAAAATTATTTTTCATATTTTGTGTTTCTAAAACAGAGCTAATAAACCAAAACAAGTGTCTTACAAAAATATAAGGAACTCCATTAAAACATAATCTTTTTCATGTAAAATCTCATCACATAACACAGACACTTTAAACCAAACTCCAACTTCTAAGATACAAAACAGAGCAATAGATATCTTGTAGGCTTTCCAAACAGGTACTCGACGGGTATATACGCCGTCTGTCTGTTCCTTGCACAAGCCCGTCGAATAGACATACGGTACGTGACGGGAATGTTACGTAGGCAATTGTTACGAGTTTCTTCCTTGTTCGCTTGTAAAGTAAGACGTACCGCGGTCTAGTCATTGTTACCTGGATTGCGGGATCTGTATTTGTGATTGCTTTGTTTTTTTGGATTAAAAAGTTAGTTAAGTTGTGAATGAGTTGAACTAGACATTCCTTTTATGAGATTCTTGTACGAACAAAGTGCACCAGATTTTGGTTATATCTGACAATTATTTTAAGGCCGACGAAAACAGCTACAGAAATATGCACACGAGAAAGGTTGAATGACGAAATCCAAAGTTCATTTGATATACGTATGTAGAAAAAGCAAGTTATTGAAAAATAAAAATTATTCAAATCGTTTTGACAGGAACCCTATGCGCTGTAATGGGATAGAACGGGAGAAAGATTGTCATAAGCAAGCCGCACGGTGACATTATGTTGGATGTAAATATAATGGTAAATTTTAACAAGTAAGTACGGAAACTGAATTAATTTGTTGCACAGGTTCAATAACATCTTCTTACCAAACTTCATAAACAATAGTTGCATCCAACCCATCATCAAATATTTCCAAAAACAGTAAAAAATAATAAAACAATACAAACAAAGCGAACCATTAATATATTTCACATTAAAACTTCACGAAAATATTTCAACGTAATTTAATGGCTACTCATAGACCGTTGATGTACCATAAAACTAATTTGAATAAAATGTTCCTGAAATGACACTCTTTTTCACTTTTGGCAGCGCTTTTCAAAACTTTTAAATAAATGTCAGATAGCTCTGGCCTTAGCTCATAAACTACAATTCCTTCAGCGCATTCAGAGTCATTAGAGCTGGTCTAATACAAAAGAACTTCCAGTAACACCTACATAATGCAACATTTCTTTTAGCCCTTATAACTTATACGTTTGAGGGCACAGGGCGCGGTACTCGCAGTTCTTCATAATTCTTCATTGTACAAACATTGTAAGTCCATATGTAATATCAGAAATTTAGATAAATTGATAGCAACTAAATCGTAAAAAATAATTAAAATATTTAAAAAATATTATCTCCAAACATCAGTGTGGCACTGCCAACTTCCACATTCTTCACACTAGTTTAATAAACGAAGGTTGACGGAGCCCTGCTAGGCAGGGCTCCTATTTTCGGATTAAGGTTCAAAAGAGAACCTAACATAACCTATTTAGTTACTTATTACAGTCGCACCTAACCCTAAGTACTCGAAAGCAATGACGCACAAATTTGACATTAGCTGCCTATATCATTCATAAAAGATGACGGTTGAGTTTCGTTTCACGTTTTTCACATAAAACCTAAATATCGCTTTTATTGATTCCACTAGTTTAATAAACTGAGGTTCACAGAGTCCTACTTCGCAGGGCTCCTATTCTCGGGTTAAGGGTCAAAAGAGAACTTAACACAACCTATTTAGTTACTTTCACATAAAACCTAAAATTACGTTCTTTTTTGCATATTTGAATGTAGAATTTTTGGAAATTGTTTAAAAATATTTAGACGCAACTCCGGCAGCCAAAATTACTTTTAGGGGATTAAAACTAACTCCCTTAAGCCCCCTACACCACCCATACCCTCAAATTCGGGCAACTCGTTTCGAAACCCAACCCTAGATTTTTTATTTACAATTAAACCTAAAACTAAACATCATATGGCGTCTACTAACTAAGCTCGACGGAGCCCCGCTTCGCGGGACTCCTACTTCTGCGTGGCTTAAAAAAAAACCACGAAGACTAGTCTTCTAACCTAATCTATCCGAATCGGATTGCACTGTGTCGGGGTGTTAACGATAATTAATTTCGACCTAACAAAATTATGTATCATTTTCATAATTATATCAAATTTTGATTATGTCAAGAGTCGATTATGAGATGTGTTACTTATGGAAACTAATTATTATGATATATGTTGTTATAGAAAGTCATTTTATGGCAAATAAAAGTTATCACTGTTGAGTTGTTAAGGCAAACGTTATTAGTATAAATGATAATAGTGCAAGTGAATGTTATGATCAGGGATGATTATGGCAAACAATATTAGTGCAAATGAATAAATGGAAAACGAGAGAATACCGTATATAATACGTGATTTGCAAGACCGGCGAGGTAATATAAGGGTTGCTATTCACGCACTTCCTTAATAGGTCGATTAAAGTCAAACTCATATTATTACTATTCACTTAGGTCACAATGTGACGCATAAGTATGTAATTTTTTTAAATGTGCTTTGTGTTGGATTTTTTTTAATTGAAAAATTGTGGTGTGGTTAAGGACTTGCATAATTTGTTAATGGAATGTGTCAGATTTGATTCTCACAGAAGTCACTTGTTTAGAGTCATGAATTTAAACAGAATCAATATAGGCTCCTTTCATGAAATTTTAACCCAACCGAACACAGAGATGGCAAAGATTCTGTTAAATTCATGGCTCAGGTATAAGTGGTTTGTTTTAAATTTATATTTATTTGATAAGTATATGAACGTGTTTAGGGTACGATGGGACCGACATTTACAAGTTATAAAGTGACCCTTTAAATAAAATAGAATAAAAAAAAGCACCGAGTCCAGAAGTGTATTTAAATATACATGAATTGGCTTGCTTGTTGTTATGTAAAACATAGAATTATTAATTGGTTCAAAGTGGCTGAGACATTATAATGTTCTCAAGTAAATTTTTGACGTTAAATAGCCGTGAATCCATTAATATTTATTTTGCTCTTTTAGTTATAACTAGTATGCAGATTGCAACTTTTATGGTTGCACCATGCATCACCCGAAACACATCCACAAAGCAGAGTTGTTTCGTGTTCGCACTAAATGTAATGGCATACAAATTCCCATTAGCCAACGTTTTCCATTAAAAGTTGGGACAAAAAGCTGTTTAAGCTAAACAGGCGACGTAAATTATTACCACAGTTTGTCGAACACTCGACAATGTTCTAACAACTATGTTCGTTTTATTTCGCATAAGAAATGCGCACAGCAATTGGACATTTCGTTACATCAAACAATTCTGGAGAGCCAAAAAACTGGAGGGGTTTTTATGCAGCTACGAATCTAAATAGTAAATTTGCCTCTGGCAAAGGAGATGCAAGATCCGTGCGAAATTATTAATATTTGTTTCGCAAATCTATTGAATAAACATTGCCATTTAAGGTTTTGCATCGCCTGATCCTGGATAGTATTTAAAATGCGGTTATTGCTTCCATTTTGTTTTCTTGACCTCGCTAGTTCTGCTTAAGTTTGCGGTTTTGTTTACAAATGTCAACAAAATCTTGGTATTGATTCTCTGGTTGGTGACTAAGTACATAGCAGGTTTAAAAGATCCAATTTAAAACATGATGTTGAATCACCTTACTTAAGTACATTTGAAAATATTATTATATAACTAGCACAACTCGCTTTTAAGACTTCAATCGTACAAATGAAGTCAGAGATACAGTAAAACCTAAGCGACTTCTCAACCAAATGGAAGAAGTGTTCACTTCTACTTAGCAGCGAGGTTACACGAATGACGCCGTGAACGAAACGATTGTAGCTCACAACTTTGCCCTTACAGTAAGTTATGTGAGAATTTAGCTCAATGAGACTCAATTTCTGTGATCCTTTTCCAATGACACACAATTGGTTAATAAGATAAGTGAAACATTGTCAATGATAGTAATTTCCTTAGATAATATTACAATAAAATTAACCGTGTATTGACGGATTAAGAATATAAAATGTCACTACTACATTTCGTAAGACGCGGCTAAAACATTTGCACAAGAACCAAAGAGTAACTTTGAGAAGAGACGAAGAGCTCGTCATCATACCTATCTGGCCTGCGTGGTACAGGAAAAATCCCCCAATTGACACACAGTGTGACGCCAATTAGAAGCGACCTACGTCTAGCACTGAACTAGGGTGTATGATGATAATTATGATGCATAGAAAGATACATATTTTTCTTATCTCAGAGATAAACTGGGATCGCCACATCCGAGACTGTGATACGAGATCAATGATATCACGTACTGAACAGTAATGGTGATTAATAGATTTCATCGCAAAAAGGTCTGTGTTTCGAATGCATGTCGTGTGACACTGACTGTATTATAATATTAACTGTCGCTTATACAGAGGTTAAGCTCAACAAAATCGAATAAACGAACAAAGTCTTCGAATTTTGTATTTTAGAATTTATTTAGATATTCAAAGTATTAGTACCATGTTATATCTATTCATACAAGTCGAAGGCCGCTAGCGTTACTGCACTCGTGGCCATTATGTAGGATAGCAGCAAATGAGTAGTAAAAAGTAACAGTGCAATACTTTAAAATCATAAAACTAAATTGAAAATGTATCCTAGTTTCACGTATAGGTATGTAAAAAAATAATAAACACCTTTTCTAAGAATATTAAACTTTTGCAATTTGTATACATCATATAAATTTATGGATGACTTCATCATGTTATCTTAAGTATATAAGTTATAAATATCTTTGCATTTCTCGATGTTCCTACCGCAACTCTTGCGGCTGCCGGCCGCGGGAAGGCTTTGTACTTGCGCACGATTTTCTGATATGTTGAAACAGTCCATAGAAATTAAAAAAAAAATATTTAAAAAAAACAAAAAACCCGACTGCGTAAAACCCCTTGGAAAGATTTGATTGGTAAAATTTGAATGGGCCCCGACTGTGAGTCGCTCTTTTCTGCATTAGAATTTATGATTTGTGTTATGTGTGTATCGATAATAAAACTATTTCAATTGTGTAGTTATTTAGTATTACTATATAGCTGTCTAAACTACTGGGCTTGTTTCTTTCTTTTTAGTTTTTATTTAAGTTAATTTTTTTACGTATTTTATTTTAAATTACTTTTTATGCAGTCGGGTTTTTTGTTTATTTTTAAATACTTTTTTTTTTATTTTATACTTTTTAGTTACGGTTTATTGACTTCGTTAAAAGATGGTAAATTTCGCAATCTAGTCATTTCATTGAGGGAGTTAATATCGTGAGGATTATTAAGTAACTTGCGGTGGTCTAAACTACTGATGATTAGACCCTCTAGAGACCTAACTCGGCTCAAAGCTACATATGCTTGACCTTTAGCAAAAATGCGTGAACTTAAGTCAACCACAGCTCGGTCCAAAGTAGTTCCCTGGAGCTTGTGTACAGTTACACCCCAGCACAATATCAAGGGCAACATTTTTCGCTCTATTTTACCCTGTCCGCGAAGTGCATCGAATTCTGTTGTCGATGGTTCGATTCTGACTCCTACTCCAGGAACATTGTTTTTAATTGCTTTGTCATCAAATTCTATATAAACAGCCTGTGGCAATTCTCCGGGTTCCAATTGGTCCCTCCTAAGAGCTCGCCACTCAATTGATCTTATAACACCCATTGCTCCGTTAACAAGACCATGGGTAACATTAAAATTTCTTCGTTACATAACTCGTGATCCTAAACCGAATGTTAAATATTTAACAATTCCTCCAGTTTTGTTAGGATCATCAGAAACATATACGTCTTTCGGTTTTTGACCATATGTTTTTGATTCTACTGACATATCAACTGCATGTAATTTATACAACCAAGTAGTTTTTGCCAATATAGTTGTCATCTTTTGATTATGTTCATCGACCTGTCTAGTAGTTGGAAAAACACGAATGATTTCAATGAGATTGTCTACCTCTACTCGTCGACTATCTAATATCTCCAATTGTTGCATTGTCAGTTGTCCGACTCTAAGATTATTTAATATATCCACAAATGTTGTGTCATGTCCTTGTCTCATATTTTGTGGTAATTCACAGAAATCAAATAGATGCCAGAGGTTGACTTCACCTATTAACGTTGCAGGTTGTCGATAACAATAAGCCCCACCAGTTGTTTTGGACACAGGTGGCAATTGCATTAGATCACCAAATAAAATAATATTACAACCACCAAAGTGCAGTTGATTATGCTTCATTTCCTGAAGGCGTAGATTAATATTCCGTAGCGTTAGGTAAGGTACCATAGAAATTTCACCTATTATCACCCAATCTATTGATTTCCATTTTTGTCGTTCTCTTTGAAGGCGTTCGCCAGTTAAAGGTCGCAGGTTTTCTGGTCTACCCTTTTCTATTGGAAGTGTAAAAGTTGAATGAAGGGTACTTCCACCTATCAATCGGGCCGCTACACCAGTAGGTGCAGTAACGATGATAGCTTTCTCATGCATACGATTACTACGGAGCCTCCTTACTTCTTCTACGATTAATTTTAGCGTAAACGTTTTCTCCGCTCCACCAGTAACAAACATTCTAAAAGGTTGATTATTATCATCATTCAAAAGTTTTTGAGACTCTTTTCTGAAAAGTTGTTTTTGCTGAATGTTCAATGAGGAAAGAGCTCGTTCAAATTCTTCATTAGTAAATCTTAAATCAGTTTCATTTTCTTCTATTTCTTCTTCTTGCTCTCCCTGATTTAATATTATACAATCATCATAGTCCATTCGCAAAGGTATATGCGTATCATTACCCTCATCATTTTCCAATAGATTGCTTACTGCATTTTCTGCCATAAGACGACTAATAGCTTCTTGAATTACCGTTTCCCATCTTGTCATAGTTTCTACATTGTAACCGTGTTGTAATGGCCGAAGTAAATTCCTTTTATTCATAAACGCTTCTTTCGCAGTTTCAAACCCTTCCAACAATTCTTCTTCTGCTCTAAAAGGAACATGTGTAACTAATAAAGAATAATAATAAGCCTCTGGATCTGAAGAAGCAGTATAATATCTGGTTCGTAAAATTGCGGGACGAGTTCTAGCTTTCATTCGCCCTGCATTGTCTAATAATGTAATAAATCTTTGTCGAGTTACCGTATTATCATCATCAACAGCATAAGCATCAGCATCTTGATTATACTCAGACACATCAATACGTGTTATTAACTCAAACTGAACTGCAAATTCGCCTAAACTCATAAATTCTAAATTATGCGGTCGACAAACATACCTATCAAACACATTTTTGAATGGTTCCGTATGTTCAGAAAAATCCACGCGTAACATTCGATACCTTTGAGATGGAGCACAAGTATTAACAAAAACGCACTTTCTTGAACTATCGCGTAACTTCAAGTGACAGAGACGATACGCACTTTCTGTCGCTGACACTTTGCGATGGGTCAAAATGGCGTTTTGCATTGCAAAGATCTGATTTGCAAAACTTCCGCCTCGTTCTTGAACTTTTCTAATGGACTCCCGTATGGACCTTGATATTTCTGCCGGTTCAGACTTCGATATATATTTCGATATATAAAATGCTACACCTAAAACAGAACCGCAGGGTTGTATATCTATATTGGCACGCCAAATTTTCAAAATTCTAGGATTATAATTGTTTATCATCGATTCGTGAATATCTCGTTTTAAAATGCAAAATCTGCTACCATTACGTACAGCTTCGTCATCATCTTAAATTTTAGTTGCCTCTGAAGTCATTCGTGGAAAAGAAAAACGACAATGATTTCCATTTTTAAAACAAGTATGTGTATGTCTGTGCGTTTGTAAACGTTTAACTAAATCATTCATTTCAGGGTCATCTTCTGCATCAGGTAATTCGTACGTAATCACACTGTCTATTAATTCAGTTCCTTCGCGGCTGTCAAAAGAAGGCATATCTTGACACCACACCACCATGTGTACATGTGGACTACCACGTAACTGAAACTCTATCCGCCACCAATAGTCTTCCACTTTTCGACCCAATATTGGATTGATATCTTTCTTTAAAAGTCTAAAAAACGCATTTAACCTAAACATAAACTGCCGTGATAAAGTCACCGGATATGATTCTATAAGGCGCATTTTATCCTGAAAGCTTAAATTATCAACATCAGATTCGGAGCGTCCATCAGCGACTAATAAAGCACGGAACATATCAGGCCAGTTTAGATTATTGCAAGACAAAGTAATATACCAGTGAGGAGGTCCCAAATTTTTTACCATAGCTAACAAATCAGTGTACGCTTTGTGCCAATACGATTGAGTACCTCTTATATTTCTCATGACCAAGTGAACATTTTGCACTAAATCTCTTGTTTCTACACCATCTTGCCGTAATCTACCACAAACAGAAACATTTTGCCGTGTTTTATATAATTCAACGGTTGACAAGGCATAAAAAAGGTATTCATTGTTTTGGAACCTTCGATAGTGTGACATAATTCTTGATTGAAAATAATCGAGAGGAGTAATAGGAGTACTTCTATTTTCCCGCAGACCATTTTTACCATCAGGAAAAAGCTTTATCCACGAAAGTTCTTCAGCTCTTTGCTCTGAAAGTATGCTTATTGGCGGAGCTGTTTTTCGTCTCAATTCGTGAATTGGTATAGATCTTTCATCATTAATATTATTAAGTACATCTGTCATCATCGGTGTATCAGTATCTATTGGCATTAAAGATGTTGTAGTTATTATATCCGTGTCGAAATGTATATTTTTTGTATTTGCATTGCTAATTTGTTGGTCTACGTTATCGCTTAATGAATTAACTGGCCGCTATCGATATTCAACTGTATTAGTATTAGTAGATGTTACTGCCGTAATAGAGTATTGCAAATCTTTTCGACTACCTACTTATAGTGAAATAGGCAGATGTTGGCATAAGGACTGAATTCCATTACATTGCATTACCATGGAAGTTCCGGAATTTCTGGCACTATGCCCTTTAGGACCTCGCTAGTGTGAATCAAATATATAGTATTTGTTATCAAATTTTATTATAGCGACAGAATACTCGGTTTCACATGTAATTATTCCTTTACCATACATGGAAAAGAAAAATCTATACCTGCATCTAAACTGGTAAAGTAACCTTCCAATACCTCAGATGGTCTATTCGGCCTTATCACTCCAATCACCACGTCTGGTTCAACTTGTAAATGGAAATTATTATTGGCTATTGTTACTTATGGCAATAATTCTTCAGTGTTAAGAAATTCGGGACGGAAATTAAGTCTCTCTATGCACAACGTGTAATAGGTATTGCCTGCAAGAAGAATGCCATCTAAATCAGATGGTTGCCATGTATTGATATGTTTGGATGCAGTATATGCAATAGCTGCAGCTGCATTTGCTGTACATTGACGTCCTCTCGAATCTGAGTGAAATTTTTCACTTGCTTGATGGAAGGTACCTCGCAAAATACACTTTTCATCGCCAATCGGTTTGAAGGCATTTTCTTCTCTGACCACTGAATACGCATCAGTTTGCGATACGATTGCTTCAAAAACGTTATCATTCATCTCCTGTGTAATAGTATCATAATTAAGTCTGACATCTGAATACAAATGATTATTTATAACAAGCCACTCCAGAGCTCTTTTTATTTTGTCAATGTCAATGGCATATCTTTTATTATAGGCAATATTTTGCAAAGTTTCTGATACTATTATTAGTCCAGTACTCATAATAGAAATTGGCAGTTGTTCTGCTACTACTTGCTGGGCAAAGAGAATTGCTTGGCCCTTAAAGCCTTGTTGCCCAAATCTGCCACCTAAGCGAACTACTTTTAGAAAGGGCTTTATTCTACTAATCAAACGCACTTCCAACTCACTTAAACATTCTAGTTCTGGTGGTATAGGCAATACCACCATATTATTCCAGAACGCGTTTCGATTTGGGATATAGAATCATTAAAAACTGAGTCACCCACGAAAAGCTGTCGCCGCAGATAATGTCGCCGGGAATTCATTCTTAACTGTGTAAGTCTATTTTCTGTATATGTTGGTGATTCGTCGTCTCGCATCTGAGACGCATGTGTCCTCATAGACGACAATCTTTGAGACCGGCTCGTGGGAGATTCGTCGTCTCGAATCTGAGAGGCATGTGTCCTCATAGACGATAATCTTTGAGAACGGCTCGTGGGTGATTCGTCGTCTCGAATCTGAGAAGCATGTATCTTCAGAGACGACAATCTTTGAGACCGGCTCGTGGGAGATTCCTCGTCTAGAATCTGAGAGGCATGTGTCCTCATAGACGATAATCTTTGAAAACGGCTCGTGGGTGATTCGTCGTCTCGAATCTGAGAAGCAAGTATCTTCATAGACGACAATCTTTGAGACCGGCTCGTGGGAGATTCGTCGTCTCGAATCTGAGAGGCATGTGTCCGCATAGATGATAATCTTTGAGAACGGCTCGTGGGAGATTCGTCATCTCGAATCTGAGACGCATGTGTCCTCATAGACGACAGTCTTTGAGATCTTGTCGTTGGCGATTCCAGATCACGAGTTTTCGCTGTCTGCATTTTTTGTTTACAAAGTCTACTAAATCGACTTTGATCAGATTCCCGACTTTTACGATACTCAGCCATTCCTTTCGAAGTGCCACACAACACTTTTTTCTTTGTCGTGGGTGAAAGACTGTTATAATTAAGACGATAATGCTCTCTAACATTTTGCATTTGCTTCTGCCGTGATGCAGGAGACTGAGTTTCGCGACGTCTACTTTCTTATCGTGCTTTTTTAGTTTTACGAGAAAGATTTAACTGACGACGTTTTCGAGCTCGCAGCATCATGAGTTATTACGTAAGTATACTAAGTACCTGCCTATACGCTAAATACTTACTTAGATACAAACTCACACCGTATCTATATAGGTAGGTATATAATTAGGTACCGTCTACATACACTAACAGTAAAATAGATTATAAAAAAGTAATGAAAATGAATTGAAACCGAGATAAACTAACTAGCAAATTACCTAACCAAATAAAATAATAACGTATAAGTACTATTATAGCGAACAACTTATTAACTACTTGTAAGTACCTACCCTACCTACCGATTTATGAGTCGTGTATCGTGATAGTGTTGGTATCGTGAATTATTATGCTATACTAAAATACCTACCTATACTCCAAATAGATACAAACTCACACCGTATCTATATAGGTAACTAGATACATACACTAACAGTAAAATAGATTATAAAAAGTAATGAAAATGAATTGAAACCGAGATGAACTAACTAGAAAATTACCTACCTGAATAAAACAATAACGTATATTAAGATATTATAGCGAACAACTTATTATTAACTACTGATGTAAGTACCCTACCTACAGAACTATAAGACGTGAATCGTAATAGTTTTGGTGACAGAAATGTAATGATGGTAACCAACAAATTATCATCATTACATTTCTGTCACCAAAACTATTACGATATCAACAAAATAATAGAAATTCAAATGAAATATTTTCAAATTTACGTACGTACTAAAATCAGTTAACTTTTCTCTCTTATGTGAGCTAAAA
Source organism: Euclidia mi (assembly GCA_944739405.2). Classification (NCBI taxonomy): domain Eukaryota; kingdom Metazoa; phylum Arthropoda; class Insecta; order Lepidoptera; family Erebidae; genus Euclidia; species Euclidia mi. The sequence continues at coordinate 107,370,685 of OX123181.2, forward strand.
TCAGTTGTAAAGTATGAAAACTTAAATCCTTATCAAAGAATTCAATGCGTAGACGCGGAGAATCTTAACATCGCGATTCAGAAACGTGCATCAAATGAACAACACCATCTATCGAGCTTGGTAGTAAACTTTTTTTACTCGGTGACTTGGCGATAAATAAGTTATTTTTTTACCAAAAAAAATTACCTACCTAAATAAAACAATAACGTATACTAAGATATTATCACGAACAACTTATTAACTATTGATGTACCCTACCTACAGAACTATGAGTCGTGAATCGTAATAGTTTTGGTGACAGAAATGTAATGATGATAACAAACAAAACAATAGGAATCCACATTAAATATTTTCAAATTTACGTACGTACTAAAGTCAGTTAACTATTCTCTCTTAAGTGAAAGTGAGCTCTAACAGTTGTAAACTAATGTAAAGTATGGAAACTTGTTTCCTTATCAAAGAATTCAATTAGTAGACTACGCGGATAATCTTAACATCGCGATTCAGAAACGTGCATCAAATGAACAACGCCATCTATCGAGCTTGGTGGTAAACTTTTTTTACTCTGTGACTTGGCGATAAATAAGTTATTTTTTTTAACCAAAAATAATTACCTACCTAAATAAAACAATAACGTATGCTAAGATATTATCACGAACAACTTATTAAATATTGATGTACCCTACCTACAGAACTATGAGTCGTGAATCGTAATAGTTTTGGCGACAGAAATGTAATGATGATAACAAACAAAACAATAGGAAATCAAAATTAAATATTTTCAAATTTACGTACGTACTAAAGGCAGTTAACTATTCTCTCTTAAGTGAGCTAAAATCAGTTGTAAAGCCGTATATACCAATGTACTCTGTGGTTGTATTGTAAAGTATTTAAACTTAAATCCTTATCAAAGAATTCAATTTGTAGACGCGGATAATCTTAACATCGCGATTCAGAAATGTGCATCAAATGAACAACGCCATCTATCGAGCTTGGCGGTAAACATTTTTTACTCGGTGACTTGACGATAAATAAGTTATTTTTACCAAAAATATTTGTTCTTCGTGCTTTTTATGGTTTTTTTTTTGTTTGTATATCGTTTATACTTGAAATAAAAACTTAAATCAATAAGTAAGAAAATTAGCGAGAATGATTGTTTTGTTAAAAAAGTAAGTAAGTAAGTAAGACATTTATTAACACACCAATTACAACGCACAATACAGAAAATACAACACAAACAGCTAGGTATACAATTCACAATACAACAAATACAAGCACAACTATGACATAATATACATATTATAATACATAAACATCAATAATGCATTGTGACTGTACGTCGCACTCGATGTGCCAGTTTTTAACAACTTTAAATCGTTATATATCCTAAACTATTATTTAAAATGTAAAATGATAAAAGAAACCTAAAGATGATATTAAAATACCTATTCAACGACACCCCACTTGACATAGTTCATCGACTTTTTTTTTTTCAATTTGATAATATGGCGTCTGGTTGTCGTTGTGGTGAATTTTGATTACTGTCATATCTTTAGTCACACTCGCAAGATTAAGACGAATCGATTGACGTAAAAATCATCAAAATCGGCCTACGCATTTGGTCTCTAGAACGCCACATAGAAACAAACATACATACATACATACATATATAGACTGATAAACACATTACCCTCCTTTGCGTCGCGCAGTCGGGTAAAAAGGTCAAGGTGTTTTGTTCTCACTAGTTCAAATTAGTTAGTGCCAACTAAGTGCATGGATTATAAAATCTGATAAAAATCTTTGACGACGATATTTTTTTATACGTACCAGTATAATAAATTAATACGTACCATAATTGCCAATTCAGTCCTGATAAATTATTATCATTCAAATTGAAATTAATTAGCTAACAAACCTTAAAACGAGAAAACAGATGTCTTGCTGAAACCCAAACTCGGATGTTCAATATATCTTCGACACAAGATAGCTTCCTGACAAATCATTTGAAATTCGGGATTGTACGCCAGGACGCCTTGTCACATTACTCATCCCATATATTTTGAGTCAGAGAGTTTTTCGAGAGCGAAACAAAATGTTTTTGGAACACGCTTTGTAAAATTTGCTAAACAGTTTTAATTGCTATGAATGTGTTGCGGGATCCAAATATTAAATTTGTGGACTGATTTATTTATGCGTTGGAAAATGTATTGTGAAATATATAGTGGAGGTTTTGCAAGCAAGAGTTTTGGGTGTAGTTTGTGAACAATAAATTTGCTCAAAGCTGGTTTTCTTTTTGTTCAAGGCATTGAGTTATTAACGATGAATAGAGTTCAAATACCCCTGAGCTTGAACATTTATATTAATAAAATAATAAAGTTCTTTTCTGTAGCCATCGGCAAAAGGATTTTTGTCAAAAGCAAAGATCAAATCGATCTATTATTAGCAATAGATAAAAATTATTACCTGAATTAGAATCCGACGTTAACGTAAAGGAAAAATTCTTAAACCTGTACAAGAAAATATTCGTAGACTAAAAGACGATAAAGTAGAACCCAGATCAACATGAAAAGATTCTCTATAAAAATATGTTAAAGCAATCATACCGTACAGAGGGCCTTGTATACACAAAACACTCCTTAACATTCCTTCTGGCGTTTCGTTTATATCAGACACAGGATAATAGCTGACGGCGCCGACCGATGCGACACAAATTCCCTATTTGTCATTCGCGAATTTTATCCGCCATGTTTATGGATGGGCAGTGATCGATAGTCTCTGAGGGACCAATAGTCGATATTGTAAGCAGATTGCAATATAGTTTGCTTAGAGTTAGCTTTGCTTTAATTAATGGAACGTTCTGATAAATATTTAGTTGTTGGAAAATGAGAAAAACGATGTTGTTTTACTCATACTCAATTTTGTTTACTCATACTCAATTTTTTTCGTCAATTTATTTACGCAAGTCATTTTATTTTCGCATTTTGGCACCGTCTTATATCTGCATAAAAAAATATTTTGAACTTAAGGCGCCAATAGCGTAGCACTATTACTAACTTTTAAGAATTAAAGGATTTTAAATTTTCTTGATTTATATACGTCGTGTTAAATAACTGTTATAATGACACAGCCGCAGATTAAAATAGACAGAAAGAAAGAAATGACGTCTAATGTGCTAAAGCCCTCGCGGTCCTATAAAGCTATATTTAAGTTCTTGCAAATAATTTTATATTATGAACTCAATACCACCGTTTTCATCGTTAAAGGTTTATCCTATTTTTATGTTCAATATAACACAACTTTAGTCAACTATTTTGAACAAAACTGGAGTAGGCATCGATTGACAAAGGAGAAGTACCAAATACGGCCTGTAGCGGCCAGAACGTTGTGAATCTTTGAAATTAAACATATATTTTTTTAAATTTATACATCGTTTTCGTTTCTTGATAGAAGTTCGGTGAAAGAATTTAGTTTTTAAAGATTATTATTTTGAATAGGCTATGGTAGTAGCGGATGGATGTCTTATGTTGCCAGCATTAAAAATAAAATGAAGTATGGTAGGCAGAAATTGTTTTAACGAAAGATATGTTCGTGGCGAACCGAGGGAGCTTTTAAAAAAGACACGATGTTGTCTCCTTGAGTCTTTAATCTCAACTAAACTTAATACAATACAAATGTCTTACAGCTAACTTATGGTACTACGGTTCTTATCTGTAAAGGGGAGTATATGGTTACAGTTTATTGCTTAATACTATGAATTTACTGTACGTAACTCTTCCCTTCCCAAAGGGCTGCGTACGGAGGAGGATTGCACGCAGGGCCGACTATGCAAGGGCGAAGCGCTGTGCTGAGGCTCTGCTGCTGACTCCGACGGACGCGGCGCGTAGTCCATCTCCATGGTGACGCACGGTGGCGGTTGAAGTCCCGGGCGTCTGCATAGGCTTGATCTGAGTCGTTTGTAGGCGCAGTATAGTATGAGGGCTAGTACTGCGGCTAATGCGGCGATTGAAGTCCAGCTGGGTTGACTGGCGCTGCCGGGGGTGATCGGCGTGATGTTCATCTCGCGGGCTAGAGTAGCAAGCGAGTGTAGTTTATCCAACTGTATGTTTTGCAACTCTATGTTGTGCACAGTGACGTTTTCTTGGGCTATTTCATTTCTAGGCAACGGAATGGTCTCTGGAATAGTGATAGTACTATGGTGGGTTTGTAGTACTATACTATTTATAGTTATGGTACATCTTTCAGTAATGGTGAGTAGATAGACTCCTTTTATCCGTTTATAACTGTTCTCGTCGTTGCAGGACGTTTTTATGATGTCTTCCTTCGGGATGACTGCTAGCCAGGTGTTTTCATGAAGTTGTTCTATCTTGTTATTGCTAGTGACGACATGAGCGAACTTGCAATTGGTTGCGGGCGTATGTCGAATGGTTTGCACGATGCAATCGGCTCTCTTGTCGACGTCTTCTAATTTCAGATGATCGCAGATTTGGAGGTCATCGGTGAGGCGGCGACAGGGCTCGTGAAGGTAAGTAAACTTCTTATTACTCAGTATAAGGTAAGGTGCTTCGGGTATACGGGTAAGGTTGTTATGATTAGGAATGGAATATAAGGGTAAAAGGTCAAAGGTAATAGGGCTTATAATAGGTATGTATAATATAAATGTATGTGACGTTAAGGTACAGTATGCCTTGACCGTAATACTATTTTATAACAAGTGTATATTTTCTCTTCTAGGTTCAAAAGGTAAGTTAAAGTTTTTACTTATTTTAATTAATTCTGCTAATAGATGTAAAGGGTCTATGATACTAGGATGTAATATACCTAAAGAAGCAAAAGAGATTGCTGTCTCTAATGTGTTTACTCTATCGTAAATTTGTTGGAAACTATTTTCAATTTGAAAGTGGAGATGAAGTATATCTATTCGCGAGTTAAGCGAAGTTAAGTTACTGTTAATATTATTTAAGTTAATTGCTAATAAATCTAAGTTGTTCTGAACTTTATGTAAACTTTCGGTATATTCATCTATATACTGTTTCATAAGACTAAGAGTATTCTTCTGATTACTTGCTAACGTGAATGTATTTTTCCTTAAACTGTCTATTTCATTTTCAAAACGTAGGGCATCTTCGTTATCTAAGTTTCCACTAATTGATTTTATAATTGAACCTAAACCGTTAATTAAACCACGTCTATTTCTAACTCTAGATCTGGGTAAAATGTAAAAGAACTTATTTTCTATTAAACTAATCATATACTTAATCTGTTCACGATAAACATATCGTTCTGAATACGTGGGTCGTAAGGGGTTTCTTTCGTATTTCGCTTTAAGACAAGTTTCGCACTCGTTTATATATTTTTGAATTTCCAATGGTAGTTTTTCCGTATTCTGTATATGTTTCTTGGACACCACGATGGATAGTTTTTCCTTCATGATATCGTTTTATTATTTCTATTTGCTCGGATTTTTCATGTACCAATGTTAATCTAGTTAGGCAACGGATCAGTTTGGGACCGCGTTGATCGAAAACGTTATCATATACTTCGCAAAATAAGGGAAACAATTCTTCGTCATGGAAATATATATGAAACTTTCTATCGGCTATTGTATGTTCTCGTAAAAATCTAATTATTTCCTCTATCGTATTATTAACGGGTATGTAAACGTATTTAATTGTATAATTATTTTTAGATTTATCCTCTACTCTGTACTCTGTTCCGGGTGACTTTCTAACATGAAACTGCTTTAGCTGTTTATCTATTGCGTCGGGACTATTCGGTATCTTACTGGTATTATTCTCTATAGGCTCGGTATCGGGTGTAGTGGGCATATCTAAAAGCGTTCTTATATCTATCGCGTTAGGGTCTAAATTTTCGCTTTCTGGCGGTTGTTCCGAAGACCGTGGGAATTCTGAGCTAACCGTGGGAATATTACTGGGTGAAGGTTGCAATGAGTCAATTTCGTTTATTAAATCTACTTGGGGATCAGCAGAGGTGCTTGGTTCTACTAAATCTATCGAGTTTATTACTGCGCGAGATAATGCGTAAATTTTTCGTTTAATCCTTATATTTTGATAGATAAAATCTATTGAAGTTGTTTTAGTATAAAGTTTTTTCTCACTGTAATCTATTCTACAACCTAAACTGTTTAAAATATCACTTCCTATAAGACCGTGAAACTGTTCGCTGAAATCTACAATCAAAAACTTATGAATGCTACTTGATCCGAATATCTCTGGTAACGGGATGTACGCGACGTTCTCATGATATGATTCTCCGTGCGATGTCGAGATAGTATAAGGTTCCGACTTAACGCAGGCCTTATCAAGATTCTTTATTACTGCGGTACTAATTAATGAGTGAGTAGCTCCGGTGTCGATGAGAAACGGACCACCAAATTCGCGGATGTAAATATGTGGTAATTTATCTACTACGTAATCTATGTTTTTTCCTGAATTATCCAATCCTGGGTAAAATCCTGTAAATAATCGTTATCTGGGGAATAGTCTACGTCTTGTTCCTGTTCTGCGGCATAGGTGTCGTAGCTGACTGACTCGCTACGGTCCTCGCTATTTACTAAATTATGATTTAATCTATTCACGGGAACTAACGCCTTTTCTTCCTGTTTTGTAGCAGGCTTTGGGGTATCAAATTGCGTATTTCTGGGGTAATTACTATACTGATTATTAGGGTAATTATTGTATCGATTACTAGAGCTTGGTAAAGCTGGACGTGAGGTAGGTGTATTTGACGACGGGACGTTTGGTAACAGAGGACTGTTAAATGACTGCTGTGGACGCATTGGAAAATTACTGTTTGGCTTTATGCTAGGTTTCGGAGTGGGTTGCGTAATGCTTTTCCTATCTGAACGTTTGATTCGAGCTTCTTCCTGTCTGGCTAACGCTATAGCTTTGACAAGGGTTGTCAGCTGGTTAATACGTACGCCTAAACCTACGTTGTAATCTAGGTTGTCTATAAATGTGCTGATTGCTAGGGTTTGATAGTAACCACTGTCTTTGTTGGTGGACAGGCCTACTCCACAAAGTGAGTCTAAAAGATCTCCTATTCGTTTACCAAATTGTTCGCACGTCTCGTTTTGGTATTTCGTGCAACGTAATAATTCTTGAAGTAACTGAACTTCGGTTCGGTGTTCGCCGAATCGATTAATTAGAGCGGCTTTAATAGATGTCCAATCTTCGATATCAACTTCCAATGAAATAGCTTCTTGAGCTTTGTTAGTTAACTTATTTCTTATGAGACAGATCGCTATCGAATCGTCTTTTGTTATACCATACGCGGTTAATATACTTTCTACACTTCTTATATAAAAGTTCAACGATTTGTTACTGCCATCGTATGACGGAATAAGTTTATTTAATAGTTCGTAATTTGGTTTTGAACTATTTACTACTGAGGCTGCTGCGGCTAGGTCAGCGAGCGCGCTGGCGTTCTGAGCCATTGTATAAATTTATAATAATTGTATATAACTAAAACTAAGGTAAGTATGTGTAAGTATCTGGTGTCGATTTTAGATCACACAGATATACACTATATACTTATTTGTATTACCGGTAATGGCAATTATACACGCACACACAATATAAAATACACAAAGTAATAATTATAATGGTGGGAAATGGCAAAAGATGGGATACTGAGTAGTATGAGAGTTTGATCTTACCTCCAGTAGAGCTCCATCTGCCTGGTGAGTTGAGCGGTGACTGGTGACTGTGCTTCTTGCTGCCCAGGGTTCGCGACGGGTTCTTGTTGGGATAGCGGCGCGGACGCAAAGAGTTTGATTCGCGCCGTGTCTTTGCAAAGAGTTTGATTCGCTAGGACGACGACTGCCACTATCCTACCGACTGCGCCAGATATGTTCGTGGCGAACCGAGGGAGCTTTTAAAAAAGACACGATGTTGTCTCCTTGAGTCTTTAATCTCAACTAAACTTAATACAATACAAATGTCTTACAGCTAACTTATGGTACTACGGTTCTTATCTCTAAAGGGGAGTATATGGTTACAGTTTATTGCTTAATACTATGAATTTACTGTACGTAACTCGAAATAATATTTTTATTATTATATAAGAAAACAATATATTTTATTTACTTTATAAGTAGGTATATTTGTAAAAAGTATCAAGAAATATATAATTTATTATATATTCCATAATTATTAAATACTGTTTAAATCGTTTTGTTTTTTAATCGATAGTAGAAATATTTTTTCAAACCATTTGCAACACATTTTTTATCTGTTATGTCATTCGTGTTGCTACTGCGCGTCGTAAATATTTTGCTCTGATTTATTGGTGTTTTCGTACGGTTTTAATGTAATGTAATTGAATATAAATTCAATAATAATGATCAGTACCTTCTACCTATGCTAAGAATATGCAGCGGTGTTTGTGATTGTGGTTAGTTTTTTTTGGACGAGTATACATAGTACGAGGTTCCCTAGTACACAGGTGATTATTCATTATTATTGGCCTCTCTTTATGTAGTTTTTGTTCTTTATGACGCAAAGACATACCTTTATTTACATCAAGGTATAATATTTATGTTAAAATTCAATTTTGAGGTATATTTAGGTGTGGAATAATTGCCATTTCAAATATCTCGTATCTTATTTCCACCAAAAGTTATTTAAAAATAAATTATACAGGTTAACAGAGTAGTCATTAATCTTCAAAACACACATGGTGTCGTGTTTGGCCGTGCCAGGCCCATAATGTATAGCCAAATGGTACATCTCCTTTAGATTTTCATAAACCATAAGTAACAAACTGCATAACTACTAGACTTGAGATAATTGATTAAGCAAATCCAACACGACTTTATTTTTGGTTCAACTTGTAGATTTTAGTTTCAGATATTTAATTATTCTGTGGTATTGGATAAAAGTTAATTCATTAAACTATCAAAAGTTTCATTCTGTAAAGTAGTGGTATTAAGTTTATGCGCTACCTAAGTAATTAATATACTTCAATTCGATCGTGGCTTTGTACAAATAGCAGAATTACCAAAAAGAAGATATTTTTAAATAGCTTTGCCATTGCCAATGGACTATGTGACCTCAAGGTTGTGTCGTAAAGATAACTCTGAAACGTATTTATGAACTTTAGTATATTACAACATGAACACATCTCTTAACCAAGCTAAAATTAAACTGATTTATAAATACTAGCTGAAATAAATATTATACATGTATGCTACGTTGCGTACGTACTTGCATTTAAGCAAATGTCTTAAAACCTATCGATATAATTCAGCACATCACCACAGAACTCTTTATTCACTTTTATCGGACGCAGACCGCAGTGATTCATGCCACGTTTAAGCGTACATTTTACGCGCGTCAAGACTAGCTATCTCGATAACTAAGAAGCCTCTCGGGAATTGAGCACAGTAATGGCCCACTACTAGTAGTGTAAACTTAATCAGTGTACTGGCAAAGTCTGGTTAGGCGCTTCCTAGTTTTGTGTCTTCCACTTTTACTCTAGTCTAATATGGGAGACATTACAGAGATAGAATGAGTAGTGTTTGTTAACAATTCAAAAACTTTTTGACGTTATTTATTTTTTGTAATATCACTGTTTTACATGCTAACCATATGACCGCTTTTCTATTATACAAAAAGCAAAAAATAATTTACAACCCTCAGTAAAATAGCTTACAAAAAATCAGAATCATAGTAAATTTTTAAGTGATCATAAGAATTTATGACTAATTTAATAACATTGAGAAGGTACTGTTTAAAAAGATTTAGTTGGTACTTAGGCGGGTGGAATAGCTAAGAAAAGAAGGTGCTTCAGATTCAAGTTTGAAAACGAACCAAATAGATAAGGGTATTCCGATCATATTTTTCAAATGCTATTAAAAAATAAATTGCTTTGTTGGATATATTTTCTTTCTGTCCAGGTCACGCTTTACCTTAATTACTTGATCGTTTCTATAAGTATCAATACTTAATAAAACATAGAATTTCCATTAACAAACCGGTCGGCGTATAGTATACTAGAGGGTACCTACAGCTACACTAGCTCATTTCTTTTTAATTTAACTGCTTCTTCTTCTTAGTGGAAGTGTTGGCGTGAACATACAATACATGCAAATTTTTAGCTTCTTGCGTCTTGCAGTTTTGACAGTGTTAGTCAGTCAGTAACAATAAATATGCCCAAAATTAATATTAATTCTTGAAAATAAGAACAATAAGTCATAAATTAGGCGGGTGACGGAATAATATTTCTTGCATTATCAATCGAATATGACGTTTCAAGGAGGTACTCGGCAGATTATGCATATCTTAGGAATCAGTGATAAGAAAATTGCGTAAATGCAAGTGTACAACTACATTCCAAAGTACAACAAGAAGTTTAGAAGTATATTTATTTTGAAGACACATTAACTGGCTTGCTCGTTGTTATGTGGAAAACAAGTAAACTAGTACAAAGTGGGTGTTATATTATGGTTCTCAAGTTTACATAACATCAGCCCTGTATATAAACTGTCCCACAGAAGGGTAAGGCCATAGTCCACCACGCTGCTCTAGTGCGGATCGGCAGACTCCACATGTCTTTCCAGAACATTATGGAGAACTCTCAGACATGCAGGTTTCCTCACGATGTTTTCCTTCATCGTTTAGCAAGCGATAATTAACAATTTAATACGCACATTACTCTGAAAAGTCATTGGTGCGCGCCGTGAATTCAAACCCGGAGCCTCTGCGTAGCAGTCTGTCGGTCTCTCCACTAGGCTATCGCTGCCCTCAAGTATACATTTGAGGCTAAATACCTGACCTGCCTGGCAACAGCCTATAAACTCCGTAGATTTTTTGCTTTTTAAGTTGTAACTGGTATGCCAATAGTAACTTTAAGGGTGCACCATGCATCAATCAAAACAGAACCACAAGGCTACAAAGCAGAGTTGTTTTGATTTCGCACTAAATGTGACGGCATACAAATTCCCATTAGCCAACGTTTTCCATTAAAAGTTGGGACAAAAATGCTGTTTAAGCTAAACAGACGAAATAAACTATTACCACAGTTTGTCCAACACTCGACAATGTTCCAACAACTATGTTTGTTTTATTTCGGACAAGAAATCATACAATTCTGGAGAGCCAAAAAACTAGAGTGGTTTTCATGCAGCTGCGAATCTAAATAGTAAATTTCTCTCTAGCGGAAGAGATGCAAAATCCGTGCGAAATTATTAATATTTGTATGGCAAATCTACTGAATAAACATTGACATTTAAAGTTTTGCATCGCATGATCCTGGTTAATATTTAAAATGATGCGGTTTTTGCTTCCATTTTGTTTCGTTGACCTCACTAGTTCTGCATAAGTTTGAGTTTTGCAAAGGACAATGCCCATATTAGTATGGAGGCGAAAGTCAGCAATGCCGTGCAATGCCCAAATTGCAGCTCTATGTCATACGATAACTTATTAACAGTATTTTTATGATATCTGGTATTAATGTCATATAAAGCACTGATTGAAAAGTTATTGAATGTTAAACAAGACATGATAACTGCCTAATGCCTATTGTTTATACATTTTATCGTTTACAAACAGCATTGCTATTAGTTTTCCACTAGGAACTTCATAATCATCACATAAGCAAGGCCAGATCAGTGTTCTTTTATATACTTAAATGTCTGTAAACATTTCAGTTATTTGGAATTATATAGTCTGTCTCCATAGTATCTCCATCTATATAAATTTGATAACAATTTGGTTAGATACAAAACTTAAGTAGGTACTCGAGTAAATAATAATATGGAAAGTGTACTCCGTAAAACCGCAACACTACCACAAGGAATTAATAAATCGGCTATAGAACGTGGTTCCACACCGCAATAAACTGCACTTTTAGTGCATGAATGAATTAAACATTAATTATCATAGGTACTGCAAAGTAAACACGTCTTTTTTCGTTTTTTTATCCAGTGCCTGTTAGGTTTCAAAATTAACAACTTAATTCTAGTTTTCATTTATTAGGACGATCTTGTTATTTACTTTCTCTGGGCATTTCTGGGGCACTGATTGGCATGGTCCTTTCAACAAAAACTTAGTTTTGGTTATCTGGTTCGTCACTAAGTAGCAGGTATAAAGATCCAGCAAAGGACATAACGACAAATCCTCTTGCTTGGATTTGCAAGGATTATATATTTTTAAGAATTAGAACAATTTACTTATAAGACTATTTTCATACAAATATCGTCAGAAATACAGTAACGCCAAAGCGACATTTCAACCAAATGAAAATTTTCCGCTTCTTAGCAGCGAAGCTACACAAACAGCGCGCGGCGCCGAGAACGAAACGATTCTACCTTACAGCTTTGCCTTTAGAGTAAGTTATATAAGTCTTTTGCTCAATGAGGCTCAATTTCACTGATCGTTTCTAAATTATCCGCGATTGGTTAATAAGCTTAGTGAAATATTGTCGATGATAGTAATTTCCTGATATAAAGGAAAGATTCTCCGTGTGTTGACGGATTACGAATACAAAGTGTCACTACTGCATTTCATTTCGTGGGTGTCGTAAGACACGACTTTAAAAAATACTTGCACACGAACCAAAGAGAGCTTGTGGGAGTTGACTGAAAAAAAATCCCTCAATAGACACACAGTATCATTGCGGCGCCAATTAGAAGAGACCTACATCTATCAGTGGACTGTGAAAGGACACCCTTTCAGAGATATTTAGATAAAACCAAAGATACCATTTTGTTTTTTATCTAAGTAACAAAATGGTATCTTAATAAAAAAAAGAAAAGATAAACTTGGATTAAAGGACAGCGGAGACTGATCCGAGAAAAATGATATCACCTTATCGACCAGTGGAGTGAAGTAAGTAGCGGGTTCGAATGCACGTCGAGTTGCACTGACTGTATTATATTATTAACCGTCGTAAAGCAATATATTTACAAACTAAGCTCAAGCTCACTATTGAATATTCCAACGAAGTTTTCGAATTTTGTATTTTCGACAAAGAATCCAAGCCAATAACTCTATTTATAGATATTCAAAGTATTAGTGTAATTTTACATCCAGTCACACAAGTCAAAGACCGCGCGCGTTCGTAGTCATGATATGGGATGACAGCAAATTATTAATAAAAAAGTAATCATGCAATGCTTTATAATCATGATGTTAAATTAAACATTTTATCAAGTTTCATGTTTACCTAAAAATATAATAAACACCTTTGTAAAAATATAAAACTTCTGCGATTAGTATACATCATACAAGTTTATGTAAGTCTTGATCGCGTTATCTATATTTATAACAAAATAAGGCCAAGAATGAGGTATGGCAGTTTGCTGAATTTATATGCTAGCTGACTAATAATTTGAAATTCGGAATTGTCCTCCAGGACGCCTTGTCACATTATTCATCCCATATATTTTCGGTCAAAGAGTTTTTTGAGAGCGAAACGAAATGTTTTTGGAATACGCATTATAATCTTAATATATAAAATCCTTGCGTTACTGACTGACTGAGATACACGCTACAGCCGAAACTATTGGGCGCAGGAAGCTGAAATTTGGCATGTATGTTCCTTGGGGACCATAGAGGTGCACTAAGAAGGGATTTCCCGAAATTCTCACGGGATCGACCAAAACGCGTAAATTAAAAAAAAATACAGGCGTAGCTGCTGGCGTCCTCTAGTATTTGATAAAACAGTTTTAATTGCTCTGATTTGTGTTACGGAATCTTTATTTTTTAATTACTGGGCTAATTTATTTATGAAAATGTATTGTGAAATATGTAATAGAGGTTTTGTAAACTAGAGTTTTGAAAGTAGATTTTGAATAATGTAGTTTAAATTCAGAGCTGGTTTTCTTTTTATTCAAGGCATTGAGTTATCAACGATGAATAGAGTTCAAATACTAGAGATTGAACATTTATATTAATAAAAGATTTTCATTTATGTAGCCATCGTCAAAAGGCTTTTTGTCAAAAGCAAAGGTCAAATCGATCAATTAGGAATAGCTAAAACAAATTACCCGATTTAGAATCCGCCGTTAACGCAAAGGAAAATTCTTAAGCTTCAACAAGAAAATATCCGTAGACTAAAAAGACGATAAAGAAGAACCCAGATCAACATGAAAAGATTCTCTATAAAAATATGTTAAAGCAATCATATCGTACAGAGAGCCTTGTGTACACAAAATATTCCTTAACATTCCTTCTGGCGTTTCGTTTATATCAGACACAGGATAATAGCTTACGGCGCCGACCGACGCGACACAAATTCCCTTTTTTATTCGCAAATTTTATCCGCCATGCTTAGGGATGGGCAGTAATCGATAGTCTCTGAGGGACCAAACGTCGATATTGTGAGCAGATTACAATATTCTTTCTTTAGAATAAAATTTAATATAGCCTTTTGATCACTGTTGTTATTACCATATTCAAGTTTAAGTTTTAGTTACGCATTCAGGATACCTACTTATTTCTGCATAACAAAAAATATCTAAGATTGCAAAACCTAAGAATTGTAAGATTAAGCATCGACAGTAGCGTAGTTGTTTTACTAACCTTCAAAATGACGTCACACGTTGCAATAGGTATCTATGTCCCATATAGCTACCTATATTAACGTTCTTAAAACTATTATTATCTTTTATTATATGTCTTTCAGCAGTAGTTGTGCCTCTTTATAAAAGAAAAGGCTCGCAACAAGACTGCAAAAGCTATAGAGGCATTAGCCTTCTCAGCATTGTTGGCAAATTGTATGCGAAGGTACTGATTGAAAGAGTTATGAAAGTAACCGACAAGAAAATATGGGATGTACAAGCGGGATTCCGAAAGGGTATGGGGTGTACGGATCAAGTCTTTTCCTTGCGATGCATAGCCGAGAAATTTTTGGCCAAAGGTCAAAAGGTCTACTGCGCATTCGTGGATTTGGAAAAGGCTTATAATAAAGTGGTGAGGAATGAAATGTGGTCGGTACTGTCGATGTATGGGGTGAACAGCAGCCTCATACGAGCCTTTGTGAGGATTCTATAGCTTTGTGAGGATAAACGGGGCATACACTGACTGGTTTACCATTAACACAGGTGTTAGACAGGGATGTGTAGCGTCGCCGTGGCTGTTCAACTTCTTCATGGACAGTTGTTTGCAAGATTTGAAACATAGTGATTGTGAATTAAGGATGAATGAGTTACTTGTCAAATGCCTCCTTTATGCTGATGATCAGGTTATGCTTGCGTCTTCAGCGGAGGAGTTGCAGGAGATGGTAACAATCATGCATGGTGCGTTAGAGAGGAAAGGAATGAAAAGGAATGTAAGTAAAACGAAAGTTATGGTTTTTGAAAAGGAGGAATGCATTACGGCTTGTAATATTATGATCGATGGACAGCGAGTGGAGTAAGTGAATGAGTTTGTATATTTAGGTACGCTGTTTACAAGAGATGGTAAGAATGTAGAAGATATTGAAAGAAGAGTTAATGCAGGTAATAGAGTGAATTTAGCTCTGAAAGCGTTTATGAATAGCCGAAACATGTCCAAAAAGGCACGTTTGGCTGTGCATAGAGGGGTATTAGTACCTACTCTTATGTATGGTAGTGATAGTTGGGTATGGCAGAAGAGTCATGAAAGTAGAATAAATGCTGTAGAAATGAGAGCACTGAGAAGTATGTGCGGTGTCTCTCTGACTGACAGAATAAAGAATTGTGTGATAAGAGAGTGTTGTGGGGTAAAAGAAGATATAGTGACAAGAATCGAGAAAGGTATGCTAAGATGGTTTGGGCACGTGGAGAGGATGGATGACGAAAGACTGACCAAGCAGATATATAAGGCAAGTGTGGAAGGGACAGGACGAAGGGGAAGACCTAAGCGGACGTTCTCTGACCAGATTGGAGACATCCTAAAAACAGGACAGGTGAGAAGTACAGAAGAGCATGCATGAGGAATGTGATGGGAGTGAATGAAGCAAGAGAGATATGTCAGGATCGTTGCAAATGGCGTTCCGTAGTCTCTGCCTACTCCTCCGGGAAACAGGCGTGAGTCTATGTATGTATGTAAGTATGTATTATCTATGTATATAAAATTACTACCGTTTACATAATGATGAACATTAAAACCTAAAAGTCATCATTATGACTTAACCTATTTTAATGTTCAACTTAATAACATTTTGGTCGACTACTTTTATTAACCCCTGGTATTTGCATCGCTTCTTACAATTTAGATTTTCATAAACCATAAAAGTAACAAACTGAATAACTACTAGACTTAGAGTCAATTGATTAAGCAATTCCAACATGAGTTAATATTTGGTTCAACTTGTAGAACTTTAGTTTCAGATATTTAATTATTCTGTGGTATTGGATAAAAGTTAATTCATTAAACTAGCAAAAGTTTTAATTTGTGATGTTCTAGTAAGTATGTTTGTTACTTAAGTAATTAATATAAAATTCGATCGTGGCCTTGTACAAATAGTAGAATAACCATTAAAAGATCTTTTTAAATTGACCTGCCATTGCCAACGGACTATGTAATCCTACAGGCGAGTGGAATAGATATCTCTCGAACGTACCTATGTCTATTACATGGACATGTTTTGTTCCCGAACTAAAATAGAAATAATATTTTTGAAAACTAAAAAAACTATCTCAAATAAAAATATATGCTAGGTAAATGTATACATCTACTTAGCACGTTATACAGTTTACTCAGAAAATTGCATAAAACCAATCGATATAATTCAGCACATCACTACACAGCCAGATTTACTTTTATCGGACGCAGGCCGCAGTGATTAATGCCACGCTTTAGCGTACATTTTACGCGCGCCAAGACTATCCAGCTACCTCGATAAGTAAGAAGCCTCTCGGAATTTTAGCACAGTAATGGCCCACTGTGTAAACTTAATGGTGTCAGTGTACTGGAAAATTCTGGTTAGGAGCTTCCTAGTGTTGTGGATAATCATGTTGTCTCTTTTACTCTTGACTAATTTGGAGTTCATGAAAGAGGTAGCTTGAGTAGTGTTTTGTTTATACTTCAAAACATTTTGTTGACATTTTTTGTGATATACTTATGACTGTTTTACTTCCGACTTAATGACCGCTTTTCTATCATACAAAAAGCAAATTGCAAATAATAATTTACAACCCTCAGTAAAATAGCTTACAATAAATCAGTATTTAATTTTTAAGTGATAATTAGAATGTATGACTAATTAAATAAAATTGAGAAGGTATTTATTAAGATTTAGTTGGTACTTAGGGGTTTGGAACAGCTAAGACGTGCTTCAGATTCAAGTTTGAAAACGGTATCCGGTATATAACCGTTCATATTTTTCATTATTCATAGCTTTGCTGGATATATATTTTCTTTCTATCCAGGTCACGCTTTAACTAATTACTTGATAGTTTCTATAAGTATCAATACTTAATAATACATTGAAATTCCATTGACAAATTAGTCGGTATATATTATACTAGAGAATACCCACAGCTATGCAAGCAAATTCTTTTAAATTTAACTTCTTCTTCTTGTGGTTTGGGGTACATCAAACATACTTGCTTAATTTTAGCTTCTTGGCCCTTGTAGATTGTACGTAGCTTGTCAGTTAGTCACTAACGAAAGAATAATATTAAGTTGCCACAAATATCACAATATAAAATTTTCACAGAAATATGATTGTTCTTGAAAATAAGAATAAAATTGGGCAAGTGCGAGTTGGACTCGCGCACGAAGGGTTCCGTACCATCATAATATAAGAAAATCACGATTGTTGTACATACTTAAAAAATATTTAAGTATACATATACTTAAATTTTTTTTAAGTTTCTACCTGTTTATTAAGATAGAGTACCAAATTGTTTAAAAATTACGTTTGTTGTATGGGAGCCCCCCTTTATTATTAACTTTTTTTCATTTAATGATTTATTTTGAAAGGTAATTAATATACAATTACACATTCAGTGAAAATTTTAAGCGGCTACCTGTTACCGTTTCTAATTTTGAGCAAATAATACGAAAAAAACACGTTTATTGTATGGGACCCCCCTTAATATTTTAATTTTTAGTATTTGTTGTTATACCGGCAACCAAAATACATAATTTGTGAAAATTTCGGCTTCCTAGCTATCACAGTTTATGAGATACAGCCTGGTGACAGACAGACAGACAGACAGACAGCGGAGGCTTAGTAATAGGGTTCCGTTTTTTACCTTTTAGGTACGGAACCCTAAAAATTAAGGTTTGTTAGAATAAAATTATGAATAACGCGAGTGACACCATGAAATATTCTGACCAGACTATCAAATAAGACTAAAAGTTTAAAGGAGGTACACGGCAATTATGCACATATTATACATATAATAATCAGTGATAAAAAAATTAAGGAAATGTAAGTTTATTTATGGCAATACATTTATTTAAAACATTATTACTGACGACTATGGTAGACTGAGTGTACAGTTAGGTCGCGGATGGCAGGCTTTAGAGTTAACTCTGAATTCACACTTTGATTGGTGAAGGATGATCCGTTGCTGGAGTATTCCACCGCGTCGCGGTAAAATAAAAAAGTTTGATAAAATGCTGAGGGTGGTCTTAGCTGACAGCCAAATGAATTTATTTGCTGCCAGTACTTTAAATCTCTCAATGCAATTTTATAAATTGAATTCTAAACCGCAAAAAGAACGAAATAAAGTACGGTATACATATTTACAAAAATAATTATGTGTCATCCATTCGAGTTTTTAAATGATCCTAATTAGTAACAGGCGTGCAATTGTATACTGAAATGAATACGTGGGCCCAGATACGCATATCATAATGAGAGCCACAATTGTTTCCAATTGTTAAGAGCTTTCGCGTTAACTGCCTCTTGAGACTTTAATTGAAAAGTCACAAATATGGTGTGTGATTTTTTTAAGGTTTTGAAAGGCTTTGAGGAATAGACTTGCCGGAGCTTCAAAAGCTTCAAAGCCTGAAGGGGTACCCTTTAACGGATGGAATACCAGTGAGGTTCTTCATGTGAGACCATACTATGGTAGATTCATGTGATCCCGTCACTAAGGCAAGTCGAGAACACCGCGTTGGCTCGAACACCTTAAATCGTTATTAATGTATCTAGAGATAATTTGATAAAATGTCCACGACTTTGAGACCACATTTTTATATAGTAAATATATCAATTTGTATAAAGTTACTGACAGACTGATAGACAACACACAGCCAAAACGATTAAGCACGAGAATTTGGCTTGTATTGAGGACCGTAGGAGTGCACTAAGAATGGCAAAACTCTCACGGTATCGGAAGAAAAGAAATTGCAGTAGTATGGTATAAATTGCAAGCTTTTTCTTTCTTTTAGAATACGTACATGCGTACGTTTCTTTTAGTAAAAATAAAATGAAAGTTTTTCAGAATGCGTACATGCCGTACTCCACACTGCACTTAATGGCTGCGTTAGAAAAGCATTCTGATGTCATGATGAGAACAAACGTCACTGGCCTAAGTGAAAACAAAAAGGATAGGATAGGTAGCAAAATGTACAACGTAACAATTCTTTCACTTACAAAGTATTTAAATGGAATTTGTAGGAAATGTTTCTTAATATTCTTTAGTTTCTACACTGAAAGCATTTTGTTTCTTAGTTTTTTCACCGAAAGCATTTTGTTTCTTTCTCCTGGGACTAAAAAGACCAGATTTTATGATATTTGTGAAAAGATATTCTTCGTAATTCAGACAATCAGGAGCAAGTTTTTGTGCGCCAAAATGATTACAGAACCCTCTATTTTTTCCACGGATTGCATGTTGTGATCGGCACGGCGATGGTTGCACATCCGGGATGTCTAGAAGGGGCTGGAAGAATACCAGCGTCCGGTATGCACTAGCATCACTGGACATAGTGCTGATCCAGCCACCTTTTTTGGCCAGCGATGGGACACATCCTCACCTTATTCTATTGCAATTGTTTTTTTTTGTTTTTTGTCTTTTTTTATTTTCTTCTCTTATATAAATGTTACTCTTATAGAAACCTACTATTATTTGTTGTATATGTACCTACCTCCTTGTTTTCTATTGTGTGTCCTATGTGCTGTTACAAAATAAATTTATCTTTTCTTTTATTTTTCTTTTCTTTCTTTTCTATTTACTATCCCCTTCTCTTACAAAATGTGTCTCGAAATGTTTTCGGTTATTCAGGCTACACGAAAATACGCTACAATACATTTGACTAGTTTCACCAGCAAACAAACACAGGCAGCTATAATTTTAAACCTTAGGCCCTTGATTACACAGATTGATCGATTTTAAACTTTCGCGATTAGTATACATCATACAATTTTATAGGAAAACAGAGGTATTTTTTTATACCTTGTCGGTCGGTCGGTAAAACAGAGGTACCTTAAATTAATGAAATATCGCGAAAAAAAACACGTTTTTATGAAATTGTATGATGTACACATACAATTTCATGAAAACGTGTCTTTTTTGCGATTGACATTTGATTACATCATCATCATCAGCCTTTAATAGTCCACTGCTGGACTAGGCCTCTCCTTTGAAAAGAGGAATTGGCCTACTATACCACGCTGGCCAAGCGGGTTGGTATAGGGTTTGTATCAAGTTTTCCTTCTCTTACATTGCTGTTCTGTGCATAATATGCTCCCTCTGTCGGCTCTTACGACACCCATGGGATAATATGGGGTGGTGACAATTCGTATTCTTAATCCGTCACCACACGGACTCATGCACAGATTTAAATCGCGTAGCTGCTTATTTATAAATTACTAGAGGACGCCAGCAGCTACGCTTGCATTTTTTTTTAATTTATCCGTTTTGGCCGATCCCGTGGGAAATTTCGGGCAATCCCTTCTTAGTGCACCCCTACGGTCCCCAAGGAACATACATGCCAAATTTCAGCTTCCTGCGCCCAATAGTTTCGGCTGTAGCGTGTCTGTCAGTCAGTCAGTAACGCAAGGATTTTATATATTAAGATTTTGTTCCTATTCCTATTAAAAGTACTAAAATCAAGATCAAATTAAATCAAAGGTTTTTGGAATCACAAGTTTCAATTCACAAATCCAGTAAACAAAAAATTTATAGTAAAGCGATCCTCCTACGAGTACTAACAAAATAAATGTGGAACAGAGAATTAGTTACAATGTACTCTCTTTTTCTGTGACAGTTGATTACATATTCAATCGCGGAAAAAAAAGGGGTGGCGGTGTCCACAGCTGAGGATGTTATTTATTAGTGTAAAACGCAACAGTTTTACACAAATTAGTTTGTTTTAGCATGTGTCGCTAGTCAGCTGGTCAGTGTGTAAGTACCGACTAGTAGAGACTTGGTTTCATTATACATTAACTCTGATATTCTGTTTTATAATTTTGGTTTTCTTTTTAACAGTAAACAGTTCCAGTTAGGATTCAAACCAGTAACGGTTTAAGTCCTAACTGGAATAACTAGGATTATTATGATGACGCTATTATGAGTTGTTCGCTTATTTTAGAATAATTTATACAACAATTGCTTATTTAAAGGTATAAGATTAGCCTCCTCGAAGGCATTCCTCTCCTATGGTAATAACCAAAGACCCCAGCATAATGCACACATATTTGCATAAATTCTCAAACAACTTAGAACTAACCTCCCAAAATAACATCCATCAACCTTTTACACATATGTGTATTCGTAGCTTTAATTTTTTTTTACAGTCCAGAAAATATTTCTGTATTTGCAGCACCCGACCGGGATTTAAAATGGCGTATTGTTAGGCAAGCGCTAGTGTATGTAGCAGCTAATTTAGAACTAACTGGCAGCGTACTCGATGTTTGCTTTAATGTGAAGAGAAAATGTTCAGCGTGAGTGTAAGTTATGGTGTAATGTGTCGTGGATTAACGATATATTTTTATAATAACAAGGATGTTATACTTATACTTAAAATTTTGTTTAAATGGTTGTGTTGCCTCCCAATTGAGCGATGTACGTAAGTCGTGTTAGTTTAGAATGATTCATAGCTTTACAACTTTTTTTGCAAAATGCAAAAATAGTTGTAAAGCTATGAATCATTATATTGATTTCATCACTCTCGATTTCCTTACTCTTTATCTTTAAACTAATTATCTTTTGTAAAGAACAAAACTGTGTATATATATCATTTGTCTCATGTAATTTAATTTCTCTTATAGTAGATGACCTTCGACTCGGGCCTAGTTTGGTGAGGTAATCTTTAATATACTTTAATTTATCAAATACCTCTTTAGCCTCATTTTCATAACATAACATATTACTTAAGTCTAGATATTAATAATATAATCGTCACGATATCATGACATTAGACGTTCATAAGAAAAATTAAATATAGACCACATACAAGGTCAAATTAAAAGAAAATAATATCTAAGATATATGACTAAAATAGGTGTAAAACGTTTTTACGATACACATTTTATGAATAATCTATTTTTGACTACACTAGCCGCACTTGTTACCTCACGCACTTATTACCGTACGCACTTATTTTGGCACAAATCACCCACTTTGTACTCACGCCGGAGAAGTCCCAGCAGCCGGGACACCAGTGGCCTGTCTACGGAACAAGCTCAGCGATCTTCGCAACTCGTACTCATTTATGCCTCTCTCGATCCATTTGCCATGGCATTTTCTATACAAACGCAACAGCAATACCGCTCCTCCAACAGCCAAAACAACACAAATTGTTATGAGAATATACTTTGTGCTACTTGCATGCTGCAACAACTGTTCCGTAGCAGCGGAATTTCCAGCGCCGTTTTGCGCTATTATCACTTCTTGCTCTTTATTTATTTATTTTTTTTGATTTTTACACTTCCTGCATTTTTAATGCAAAGGCGGACTTAATGCTATATAGCATTTTCTGCCAGTCAACCTTAGGGTGGAGCAGAGATGATTGTGGCAGGTGTATAAACTACAAAGATAGAAATAGTAATCCAACATTATACTACTTTTTATATTATATATAAATATTATGTTAATACATACATATTATATAAATAATACATACCTATAAATAATATATAAAATGAATATATACTTATACATACGTATATTTAATACACAGTGTAACAAATGTAAGAGATGATATTTCTATGGTCTTTCAAGTGACAGTTTGATGTAATACTGGCGCACCTTAGCCCTAAACGTGAAACGATTCGTCGCCATCCTAATCATCTTTAGACTGTTGCTTGCCCATGCTGTCTCTTTGTAAGACGAAAAACTCGCAAAAAACAGTTCAAACATACGAAAGTTACGCCAAGTAGTAAGAAATCGTTCCAACGTAATGAAATCATTATTAGTCTTAAAACTTCACAAATCACTCAATGTTTACATTAACGATTCCTTTAACGGCACATCGCGCGCTGGCAGGGTCGCCATATAAGGGTTCGATTCCGATGAGTCAAGAGGAACATCGTGATCACTTCAAGTATGATTTAATACTCCTTTAATTATAATTAGTACATTGAATATATAGTCTTAATCTAGGATAACTGACATCATCATCACATGACTATTTATTTTTCTTTGTCTTACATACACCATAAAGTGTTGTCTCGTGTGGGAATCGAACCCACAACACTCGGCGCAGTGTCAAGCGGCGAGACGGCCGCTTAAACCACTACGCCAAATGAGTTTATTATCTATAGGTATATATTATACATTATCAGTCCCGTGTGGTCATTGGTCTAAGCAATACGTATTTTTTACCTGTATAAAATTGTCGCAGATTGTCAACATTTTGGCTCAATCATAAACATGAATAAGTGTGCACTGTGTAATTGTGACTTTACTGAAGGTGTTCAATGTTCTGTGTGTGGAAATAACCTAGACTTCAGCTGCGCAAAACTTTCTGAGGGTGGATGGAAAAAGCTGGGATCCGAACGGAGGTTAGCTTGGAAATGTGCTTCCTGCAAAGCAACCTCACCAGCGCCGGCTACCTTCAAGGATCAGATATCCTTTGAGAACTTAATGAAAGAGATTCGTGAGATCAAGCAAAAACTGTCTGATCTTCCAACACTGTTAGAAGATGTAAGGAGCTTAAAGGATGAGATTTAGGCCTCAAAGCTTCATGTGAATTTTCAGGCAAAAGATTGGAAGAGTTTAACGTTAAACTAACTACAGTGGAGAGTTCGGTCATGGAAATTCAACAGAAACAGGGCGCATTGGAGACAACTGTAGCTGATATCCAAACTCAGGTGTTCAACAATGAGCAACGATCACGACTAAACAACGTAGAGATCAAAGGGGTGCCACAGAGAAAAGATGAGAACCTGTTCCAGATCGTTGATTTGATCAGTAAAAAGATTGAATATAATTTACCTAAAATGCAAATAAATTACATTTCCAGAATCCCGACGTATAATTCTAAGGATAAATCGATAATTGTGAGCTTTATTAATCGATACATTAAGGAGGAGTTTATAGCATCAGCTCGAGCTATAAAGTTAATAAAAGTGCAAGATTTGGGATTTCAAGACTCTGAAGGGAAGATCTTTGTGAACGACCATTTGACTACAGATTCTAAAATCTTACTCAATAAGGTTCGACAAATTGCGAAAGAAAAAAAATATAGTTACGTTTGGGTAAAATTTTGTAAAATACACGTCCGGAAAAATGAAGGAACTCGGTCATTTATAGTCAACAAAATTTCAGATTTAAACAAAATAATTTAATCAGCATCAGAATCTATTTGATTTCATTGTCACATGTCATTTATCATTGCATTGCTTATTTTAATTTCTCACTTAAAATATTTTTCATTATTATATTTGGTGTAAGTTTGAAATATTGTAAAAGGTTTAGCATCACTGACTCATTGCACGCGCACCTAGGCCGCTTTTGTTCTCGGATTCCGACTACCTGCGTTGCTTATCGCTCTGTTCAATTTAAAGTTATAACATCCTACTATATGTTTGTCTTGCTCGCTCTGCCTGATATTGCTATAACATTTATTCGTTCCATGACACATCGTAGTAACTATCCATGCTTAATTATGTATTATTCGTTATTACTTAAAATAATTTTATTCCACCTACATCTCTTAAATTACTTGCGTGGTATTAATAAACATACCATTATGCTTAAACAGGGTTTAGATTTACGTTTTAATTATGGCTCATAATAACAAACATGGACAATATAATACTTCAAAGGATTTAAAGATCTATTACCAAAATGTTCGGGGTTTAAGAACCATAACAACTCAATTTTGTAGTAATCTAAATCTCAGTGTTTATGATGTTTTAATATTAACGGAAACGTGGTTATTGGATAGTGTGAGTAGTTCTGAGTCGTTCGACGATCGTTATATAGAGTGGCGTCGGCACAGGGATTACGATCTTACTGGGCAAACTCGTGGAGGAGGAGTACTCATCGCTGTCCGTAAAGAGATAAGTGCTGTTCCGCAACCATGTTACGCATCTAGTGCTGAGGATTTGTGGTTGACTTTGCCTGTTAAGCAATCTAGTAATGGATCTAAACCCACTTTAAACTTGAATCTAGGTGTAAAATATTTATGCAAACAAAATCTAGGGTTATCATTCTCTAACCAATTAAACAATTTTTTTACTAAGCTAGATGATATTATAATTCGCAAACCAAATGATAAATATCTAATTGTCGGAGATTTCAACTTGAGTGGAATATCGTGGTTGCCTGTTGCTGGTGATTCATATCTCTCTCCGCGTAATGTTAACAGTATGGATGAACATTACTTTGTTGATTTGTTATATACTCACAATCAAAATCAGTTTAATGCGATCAATAATCGATATGGGCGAATACTCGATCTTGTGTTATCAACTGACGATGTAACTGTTTCTGACGGTGAGGAGCCATTGGTTCCTATCGATCCTCATCACAACGCGCTCAATATTGATGTACATTGATTTCAATACACCTACTTAAAACCTGCTCAACATACTAAATATTTATTTGTAAAGGGCAATTACGACAGGATTAATGAAGAAATTTCAAAAGTCGATTGGTCTAAACTATTTTCTAACAAAACTATGGAATGTTCAGTGCAATGCTTTTATTCATTTTTAGAGGAAATGATTACTAAGCATGTACCGGTAAAAAAACTAAGGATGATAAATACCCTATATGGTACACTACAGCGTTAAAGAAAACTATAAAAGAAAAATCTAAATACTTAAGAAAATTTAAGAACTATGGTAACTTATCAGTTATTGAGAGTTATAAGTTATTGAGAGCAAGAGTTAAAAGATTAGAGAGTGAATGTTATAAAAATTACATAAATTCTGTTGAAAATTCGATAAAAATCAATCCTAAACACTTTTGGAAGTTTGTCAAATCAAAATCAAATTCTTTGAATATCTCTAGCACATTAAGGTATGGTAAAGTTATTGCTAGCGGTGGTAAAAACATTTGTAATTTATTTTCCGACTACTTTTATTCTACATTTATAAGCTCGTCTCAGGTTTTACCCTCTCGTATTACACAAAACGTTTCCGATTCAACATCATATATCTCAAATATAGAAATAGATCATAATGAAGTAATTAAATCACTGGATCTGAATAAATCTGCAGGTCCTGATAAAATCCCTTCTCTCTTACTGGTCAACTGTGCTAATACTATCTCGATACCTATCAGTCTCTTGTTTGAAAAATCATTGAGTGAATGTGTTATGCCTTCTATTTGGAAGTCAGCATTAAGGACGCGTTTACGCTTGTATCAAAAAACCACATATTTCCGGTACATTTTA
Organism: Euclidia mi; assembly: GCA_944739405.2. NCBI lineage: Eukaryota > Metazoa > Arthropoda > Insecta > Lepidoptera > Erebidae > Euclidia > Euclidia mi. Next base: position 107,397,414 of record OX123181.2, read on the forward strand.
CGACAATTTTAGATAATAACTAATAAAACTAATGATTACGATAAATTGATTACTTTTTTATCTATAAATCAATTTGAAAATAAATAAAAATATTTAATTAATATTAATGTAAAATCGATTCGAAACGGCCTCTTAAATCAAAAATAGGCATATACTGCTATTTTTGGGTACAATTTTCTCTCTATTTTTACATTTATTTAGATTTTCAAAGATAGAGTAGGGTAGTAAATATAGTCAACTCAAAAACAATTTGATCTTTTTTTTCAAAATATTGTAAATTGACTCAAAAAAAGCAAAAAATCATCTTACATTTTTCTTCTATTTTGCTCGCATACGTGTGTCTTAATATGTGGCAATAAGGTTCGTTTTATTTAGCCACTTTCTTGATTTATATATCCAAATTCTGCAATGAGATCTCAGTCTGCGCTTGAGCGCCGTCGGGATTGGACTCTATGTCGCTTGTCGCTGCAGCCCGAAGACGAAAAAAGCAATATACGAATACAAAATATTCGCTAAAATCAATTTGATACTTCACGTATTCTGTGCGAATTACGTACAAGTAAATTTCTTTTGTATAAATGGACATTATTACTTTATTTTCTTTCTCCGTTATGTTGAGTCAGGATATATTTCGGTATTTAGATATTATTTTGTTTCTTGCGTTGAAATCTGGTAAGATTATCTGGACTGATGGTATACCATCCCGTTCAAGTGTTGCGACTGGAACTCATAAAAGAGTAGACCTAGTTATGCCAGGTTGGGGCTCATTTTATTTGTTTTGGTGAGACCCTATCTCTGGTACTAGTGAAGTAACCTTCCAAGGTTATTCGATGAGTCGTGCTGGTACTCATATGTGAGTAGAGCTAGGCATGCCGAGTTTGGGCTTATTTTGTTTGTACATAAGAGACCCTACCACTGGAACTTATGAAGTAACCTTCCAGGGTTATTCAATGACTCTTGCTGGTACTCATGTGTGAGTAGAGCTAGGCATGCCGACTTTGGGCTCATTTTGTTTGTACATAAGAGACCCTACCACTGCATTTTATGAAGTAACCTTCCAGGGTTATTCAATGACTCTTACTGGTACTCATATGTCAGTACAGCTAGGCATGCCGAGTTTGGGTTTATTTTGTTTGTACATAAGTGACCCTACCACTGGAACTTATGAAGTAACCTTCCAGGGTTATTCGATGACTCTTGCTGGTACTCATATGTGAGTAGAGTTAGGCATGCCGAGTTTGGGCTCATTTTGTTTGTACATAAGAGACCCTACCACTGGAACTTATGAAGTAACCTTCCAGGGTGATTCAATGACTCTTGCTGGTACTCATGTGTGAGTAAAGCTACTCATGCCGAGTTTGGGCTCATTTTGTTTGTACATAAGAGACCCTACCACTGCATTTTATGAAGTAACCTTCCAGGGTTATTCAATGACTCTTACTGGTACTCATATGTCAGTAGAAATAGGCATGCCGAGTTTCGGTTCATTTTGTTTGTACATAAGTGACCCTACCACTGGAACTTATGAAGTAACCTTCCAGGGTTATTCGATGACTCTTGCTGGTACTCATATGTGAGTAGAGCTAGGCATGCCGAGTTTGGGCTCATTTTGTTTGTACATAAGAGACCCTACCACTGGAACTTATGAAGTAACCTTCCAGGGTTATTCAATGACTCTTGCTGGTACTCATGTGTGAGTAGAGCTAGGCATGCCGAGCTTGGGCTCATTTTGTTTGTACATAAGAGACCCTACCACTGGAACTTATGAGGTAACCTTCCAGGGTTATTCAATGACTCTTGCTGGTACTCATGTGTGAGTAGAGCTAGGCATGCCGAATTTGGGCTCATTTTGTTTGTACATAATAGACCCTACCACTGGAACTTATGAAGTAACCTTCCATGGTCATTCAATGACTCTTGCTGGTACTCATATGTCAGTACAGCTAGGCATGCCGAGTTTGAGTTCATTTTGTTTGTACATAAGAGACCCTACCACTGGGACTTATGAGGTAACCTTCCAGGGTTATTCAATGACTCTTGCTGGTACTCATGTGTGAGTAGAGCTAGGCATGCCGAGTTTGGGTTCATTTTGTTTGTACATAAGTGACCCTACCACTGGAACTTATGAAGTAACCTTCCAGGGTTATCCAATGACTCTTGCTTGGTCTCATGTGTGAGTAGAGCTAGGCATGCCGAGTTTGGGTTCATTTTGTTTGCACATAAGAGACCCTATCACTGCATTTTATGAAGTAATCTTCCAGGGTTATTCAATGACTCTTACTTGTACTCATATGTCAGTACAGCTAGGCATGCCGAGTTTGGGTTCATTTTGTTTGTACATAAGAGACCCTACCACTGGAACTTATGAGGTAACCTTCCAGGGTTATTCGATGACTCTTGCTGGTACTCATGTGTGAGTAGAGCTAGGCATGCCGAGTTTGGGCTCATTTTGTTTGTACATAAGAGACCCTACCACTGGAACTTATGAAGTAACCTTCCAGGGTTATTCGATGACTCTTGCTGGTACTCATATGTGAGTAGAGCTAGGCATGCCGAGTTTGGGCTCATTTTGTTTGTACATAAGAGACCCTACCACTGGAACTTATGAAGTAACCTTCCAGGGTTATTCGATGACTATTGCTGGTTCTTATATGTGAGTAGAGCTAGGTATGTTCCAGTGGTAGGGTCTCTGATGTTCATACAAAATGAGCCCAAACTCGGTATGCCTAGCTCTACTCACATATGAGTACCAGCAAGAGTGATCGAATAACCCTGGAAGGTTACTTTATAAGTTCCAGTGGTAGGGTCACTTATGTACAAACAAAATGAGCCCAAACTCGGCATGCCTAGCTCTACTCACATATGAGAACCAGCAAGAGTCATTGAATAACCCTGAAAGGTTACTTCATAAGTTGCAGTGGTTGGGTCTCTTATGAACAAATAAAATGAGCCCAAACTCGGCATGCCTAGCTCTACTCACATATAAGAACCAGCAATAGTCATCGAATAACCCTGGAAGGTTACTTCATAAGTTTCAGTGGTAGGGTCTCTCATGTACTAACAAAATGAGCCCAAACTCGGCATGCCGAGCTCTACTCACATATGAGTACCAGCAAGTGTCATTGAATGACCATGGAAGGTTACTTCATAAGTTTCAGTGGTAGGGTCTCTTATGTATAAACAATATGAGCTCAAACTCGGTATGCCTAGCTCTACTCACACATGAGTACCAGCAAGAGTCATTGAATGACCATGGAAGGTTACTTCATAAGTTCCAGTGGTAGGGTCTCTTATGTACAAACAAAATGAGCCCAAGTTCGGCATGCCTAGCTCTACTCACACATGAGTACCAGCAAGAGTCATCGAATAACCCTGGAAGGTTACCTCATAAGTTCCAGTGGTAGGGTCTCTTATGTACAAACAAAATGAGCCCAAACTCGGCATGCCTAGCTCTACTCACATAAGAGTACCAGTAAGACTCATCGAATAACCTTGGAAGGTTTCTTCACTAGTACCAGTGGTAGGGTCTCACTAAAACAAATAAAATGAGCCCCAACCTGGCATAACTAGGTCTACTCTTTTATGAGTTCCAGTCGCAACACTTGAATGGGATGGTATACCATCAGCCCACATAATCTTACCAGATTTCAACGCAAGAAACAAAATAATATCTAAATACCGAAATATATCCTGAATCAACATAATGGAAAAAATAAAGTAATAATGTCCATTTAGGTATATAAAAATAAGAAACTTATTTGTACGTAATTTGCACAGCCAGGCCTATAACACATAGATACATATCACAAAAAATTCTAAGTCTCAAAGTTATTTAGTTGAACTACATTTCCGCAAATTACCGTACGTAGTACGTACTGTTGCCGCCGTGTCGCTGTAGTGACGCGATTTTGTACCTACAAATTTTGTAAACGCGTCCTTAATTACTCCAATACACAAGAAAGGTCCTAAAAATTAAGTGTCTAACTATCGACCAGTTTCTAAATTATGTTTAATTGCTAAACTGTTTGAAAAGATTATTCATAATTCATAATCTTATAAAAAATCCTTGCGTTACTGACTTACTGACAGACATGCTACAGCCGAAACTATTAGGCGCAGGAAGCTGAAATTTGGCATGTACGTTCCTTGGGGACCGTAGGGGTGCACTAAGAAGGGATTTCCCGAAATTCCCACGGGATCGGCCAAAACGGGTAAATTAAAAAAAAATTGCAGGCGTAGCTGCTGGCGTCCTCTAGTCAGTTATATGCCGCAGTGAAGAATTCTCTCAATGATTATCAACATGGTTTTATGAGGGGGAGATCGACTATTTCTAACCTAGTTCTCTTCGATGACTATATCACTGATAGCATGAGCCGGGGTAAATAAGTCGATGTCGTTTACACTGATAATTGCAAGTGTTTCGATAAAATAGATCATTTTACTTTAATTCACAAACTAGAATCAATAGGGATAAGGGGCGATCTTTTGAGATGGTTTATATCTTACATTTCTAATAGATCTCAAGCAGTGGCTATAAATAATTACATTTCTAGTTGGGTAACTGTCCCTAGCGGGGTTCCACAAGAGTCCCTCTTGGGTCCTTTGCTCTTTGCAATATTTGTAAACGACATCGGCAAATGTTTACATACTGCAAAATTACTTTGTTTCGCGGATGACATGAAGATTTTTCTACCGATCTCATCGCACGATGATATTCAATCCCTTCAATCCGATTTATCGCGTATAGATTATTATTGCGTCAAAAATAAGTTAGATCTAAGCCCATCAAAATGCTCTATTGCTACTTTCACTAGGAAAAATACTATTATTACCTCAGAATATATGTTAAAAGGACATAAATTACTCCGTTGTCATAAGGTTCGTGATCTTGGTGTAGTGTATGATTCGAAGTTATTATTCGAGGAGCATGTGGACAGTATTGTAAAGAGAGCATCTCAAGTTCTTAGATTTGTTATGCGAACATCGACTAGTTTTAAAGAGGCTAAAACTTTTAAGATACTATACTGCACATTTGTTCGCAGTATACTGGAATACGAGTCACAGGTCTGGAACCCCAGATACGACAAGTATATAATGAGATTAGAAAACATTAAAAAAAAGTTTATTCGATATTTATGTTATCGGATCAAACACAGTTATAAAAGTGAAGATTATTTTAAATTATGTGCAAAATTTCACCTTCTTCCCCTAGTTAAGAGGCGAGAAATAGCAGATGTCATTTATATGCTGAAAATTATTTCGAATTCTATTGATTGCCCTGAACTTCTTGGATTAAATACCCCTGTTAAAGCTATGCGACATTATACACCAATTAATTTACCCCTTGCGTCATCAAATTACCGACAGAATACTTTCCTTTGGCGAGCGAGCAGGACTTTAAATAATATTTGTAAATCTCACGATATTGATATTTTTAATGTTAATTTAGCATCAGTGAGGCGGTTGCTAAGCCGAGATTTCTTTCTAGAATACCAGGCTTGATTTTTTACAAATGAAATAATATTAGTTATTATAAGAACTAAGTGTATATTGTTCTTTATATTCTGCTATCCACACGTATTTACAGACTTTAATAGCGCTTAAAAGTGAAGACCTGTAATTGGCTAGTTGTTGTCTATTTATGTTACAAAATTCATTGTAAATGCTGTTGGTTTTCCATATAATAAATGAATAAATTAATGAAACATAATTTTATTTTGCGTCTTTAGATTGAGTTCAATTGGAGAAAATTGACTAATAACTGGAACCCTAAAATTCTGTAGTTTATCATTAATGATAATATGATACTTTTCGATGACGAGGCTACCTCAAGAATGTATGTTCGATTTTTCTGTCCTCACATTGAAATTCAGTTTCGTCTTATTCTGCAACCTAACCAATCCAAAGCTGTGTGCTCTCACGATTGTGATAAAATAGACTCCGCATCAATGCCTTGATCCTATTGTCTAATTAATATTCCCTGTTAAAATTGGGTTGAATGCACAGAGAAGCGTACCATAGCAGCTGTGATGAGTGAAACTTAGCTTTTAATAACTTTGTAAACATCGAAATAAGTTTGATAATAACTTTGCAATATTAAATTACTGAATTGATTCAATAGAAACTTGACATTGGAGTTCTGCTAAAGTTAAAGTAATACTGGAATTAGATAAGGCTGTTAAAATGATTAAATAAGGACGCGGAATTGCTTCAATTGGCGCGTTACTGATACTTCTATAGTGGTTTATTGAGTGGTTTTAGTGGTTGTTTGAGTTCATTTTCATTGCATTGTGTATCTGCTATCTCACTCCAATCCACGGGTGTCGGGCAATCTATTTGTTCGACGCGTGATAATGCATCGGCTACAGGGTTCATGTTACCGGCGATGTTACGTATATCTGTCGTGAACTGTGCAATGAACTCGAGGTGACGTAATCGTCTTGGGGACTCCTTTTTATTTGTAGTGTTTTTTTTATAGTGAAGGCATAACATAATGGCTTATGGTCTGTGTAAATTATCAACTGTCGTCCTTCGACGTAAGGTTGAAAATGCGTTACTGCCATGTAGATCGCCAGTAATTCTCGATCATACGTGCTATAGTTAGACTGCGTTTCACTGAGTCCTTTAGAAAAAAATGAAAGTGGTTTCCATGTGCCGTTTTCATACTGTTGTAGAACAGCGCCAACGCACGTTTGGGACGCATCTGTAATTAGCGATAGCGGGGAGTGCGTCGTTGGTGACCCTAATTTAATAGCCTCGCTTAGACTTACCAATGTAAAGCAAGTGCTTTACATTGGTCGAATGCTTGTAACGCCTCCGGGGTCCATTGTATTTCTGTCTTGTCGTTTTTCTTAGACCAAACCAGATATTTGTTTAATTGAGCTTGATATTTAGCTGCTTGAGGTATGTTGTTTCGGTAGAAATTAATCATACCTAAAAATCTTCGTAATTCCTGCACAGTCATCGGCATTGGGTATTTATTTATTGCGTCGATCCTCTCAGGTAACGGTTTGATACCATCTTGAGTAATGAGATAGCCAAGGAACTCTATCTGTGACTGACCCAATACACATTTGGCTCGATTTATTGCGATGCCATGCTCGTCCAATCGTTTGAATAATTCACGGAGATGACGTCGGTGATCACTGGTCGATGATGACTTCACAAGTATGTCGTCGATGTAGATAAAAACGAAGTCCAATCCCGCCAAGACTTGATTTAAAAATCTGACAAACGTTTGACCCGCGTTTCGTAACCCGGACGGCATACTAGGGAATTCGAATAGGCCGAACGGCGTGATGACGGCGGTTTTTCGACATTTTCTACTGGTATTTGATTATATGCTCTTTTTAAATTAATTTTTGAGTATATACTCATTACATAATGTTTGCTTTTATTTTGACTTTGAATTGTATGATTTCTTTTTATACTGACATTTATTTTCCAAACAAAATCTGCTATTACATAAAAAGCAACCTAATTATGTCCTAAAATTAAAATAAGCCTATTTAATATATACAATACGAAAAATAAATTAAAATTAAATTTAGAAGGCGTCATGGAAGTCATCCGCATCGCAGTCAATCGGAAGCGTGCCCAGAAGACTGGCGGCATTGCCTCGTTGTATAGCAATGCTTATCTTTTGTGCTAAATACGTGCCAGCCCTCTGGTCACCCGAGGCGTCGATCAGTCTCTTTGCGAGATCCCTAAAAAGGGATCTCGCACTTGGACCCCATGGCCCCAAGGTTTCGACCCCAAACGGCTCAAATACATAATCTCCTACAAGATTTACGTATTTGCGCCGTTTGAGGGTCTCTGCTGAAGCAGCGCCCGCACAACCTGCTGTGCTGGAAAGATGGGATGGCGCAAGGGTATTGACACATGTCGCGTCCCATACCAAAGGCCTACCCAGCTTCCACGGCAGTAAAGACATCCCGTCCGGTCTCTTGCCATCGTCGCGTGCCAAGCCCTGAGGTTCAAGTTGGGCTGGAACGCCAGCGGTGAAAAGAGCACGGCGCAGAATGTCGTTGAGGTTGGCGTGTCGTGAAATACGACCCGCGCTCCTGCTGCATGACAGACCATGGTGACCAAGGCTATCGACAGCCTCTCCGCAGTGACAGCGATGCGGAGAGACACATGACGCGCCTAAACGGAGGCAAGTAGCGAAGCGGAAGGTTGTATTGTCCAACATGGTACCTATATTGGACGATGGCACTGCCTGAAGCCAGAGGCCCGATTCCCATTCTCCCACAGCCAACAGGCGAGCGCGCTCCACAGCGTTGGCCGATGTATTGAGGAGTTTTTCTCGTACCACGCTGCAAAGCGGCCCATCCCATTGCCTCTGGGAGAACAAGTTTCGGGGTAACTCAGTTCCTGGACAAGAATTTCTCCAAGCGTTCATGGCATCGGCCTTACACGGCACCTCAGAATCAACCAGTGTAGGTGCTAAGATTTTCCTGGTCAATTCTGCAGTGCTGTGGACCGATGACAAGAACGCTGGCAGGCTTACGTCAGAAATTTTGCGAACGCCGAGGCTGCCTAAGCGCACAGGTAAGGACGCCTGTTGCCACACTCGGTCGTTCAGAGCCACATTCAAAATTTTACTTAGGGTATTCTGTATAATTTTGTCAATTTGAATGAGTGAAGTCGGATTTTTCCAAAAAGGTGAAGACCGTAACGCGTGTGTAAATTTAGGGACAAAAAGACAATATCGAATAATAGTAAAAGCCGAATGTATATTAATTTTGAGTAGCCTGTCAGAAACATCATTAAAATTTTGAATTTTTGCCTGTATAAAGGAATCAAAACCGTCGTCTAAAATTGGGGACCCCAGGAGGCGAAGAGAACTTTTTTCAACTTGGGTGATATTGGGTGCCAGATATTGGAATTTTGAAAGAATAGAGGATTTATCTAAATTGTCAATAATAAAAATTTCGCATTTGCTTGTATTCAACTCTAAGCCTATGGATAAAAATTTCAATTTCAGGAATGCCAGATCTTGATATACAGTGTTTACGTCACCTCCCAGGGTTCCATCATCGAGGTACCAGATGTTTAATTTTGAATTTAGTTGGTTTATATCTGGATGGATGGCCAAACTAAAAATTAGTGGTCCAAGAGGGTCACCTTGTTGACAACCGACGGCAGATTCTAAAAGATGTTCCTTGTATATTAATTTAGAAGGGTGTCTAGTATAGTATATACTGGTTCCTGGTAAGTGGTAACAGATACGTGAAGTCCAAAACTCTTGGAATCGGGTATCTATCGGGTACTGTGATAGCGTTGAGTTTTCTATAGTCGCCACTTAGCCGGATTTCACCGTTTTTCTTTGTTGTTACGTGTAAGGGGCTAGCCCACGGGCTCTTAGACGGTCTGCAGATGCCGGTTTCTAACATCTGTTCAATTTCTTTTTTTCACTCTTAAATATTTGTCGGCTGGTAATGGTCCTGACTTGGAGTGAACAGGATGTCCGTCGGTGATAACTTGATGAACTACATTGTGTTTAGGTTGTGATAAAGCGTCGATAGGTTTCGACGGTAGCGTGCATAGCGAGACTTGGCTTGCCGTTCGTAACAGATCGGCAAAGTTAAGCAACACTTGCATAGGTCGTCACTTGGATGGGTGACCACGTGTGGCGTTTACTTCTGAGCGCTACCATGTTTCGGAGGGCACGTAAAGCTGTCGGTCCCGGTTCTTGTCTCAGGATAAGAATCGTTAGGCCATGTCGGAGGCCTTTGGGCGGTCTGAAAACTCCGACACTAGAGTTGGCCACACACTCACACGAAAAACAAACGATAGGTTTCAAAATATTGGGTTAATCGGCTAAGATATCTTCGTAATCCGCAGTTAATTTGACAATCCGGAGAGAAGGCGTGCTTGACTTCATAAATTTTACATTACTCTGAAGTCCAGTCATGCCATCAATTAAACGCTTGTTTCGTATATCCACCAAAATATTGTGTTTTTCTAAAAAATCGGCGCCTAGTATTGGTTGTGTAATGTCGGCTACGATGAAAGTCCAACGGTACGGTCGTCTCATATTCAAATCTAAAGTCAGCGTTTTGTCCCCATATGTTTGTATTAGGGTTCCGTTTGCGGCGTATATTTTATAAGTGTTGTAAATTTTTAATTTTTCCCTCTTCTCGGTATGGCAGAGATATTAGCGCCTGTATCAACCAAAAAACGATACCCACTTTTTCGGTCGGTAACGCATAGGCGGTTTGATGGTGTAATAGCGCTTACGTCCGCCTCTGTCAACGCTGCACTTAGTTTTCCGACGGCTTATTCCAGTTGCACGGATTTTCAGAGTTTCGCGCACGATTTCGGTAACGTAAATGATATTTAAATAGCCATTTGGGACTGTCTGGTGTTATTCTAGCTCTGGAACGGGACCTTGAACGCGTCATACTTCGGTTTCGTCTAAAATTATGATATCCATGATTGTTATGACATGAGTTTGACTTCAATGCTGCTATTTCCATTGTTAATTTGCTCATCTGATTTTATATTTCTATCATTAGTTGTGGTTGGCCGCTTGACATCTCCGACACTTCCCCTAATCTTCCCTCTAGAATCTTGTCTGCTATGGCGGCAAGGTTATCCAGTTTTTGATCTTGACTCACTATTGACACGGCGCGGATGTGGTCAGGGAGTCTTGATAGCCACAAGTTATTAAGGGTTTTATCACTTACTTGACTATTACGTGCTAATTCCCTCATACGCCTTAATAGGGACGATTGTTTTTGGTCACCTAATTCTATTTCACTTACCAGTTTTTGAAATTGCCGCTCTTCCGACTCTTTGTACACAGACAACAATCTTTGCTTGACAGCCTCGTATTTCTTCGTTTCGGGGGGTGCCGTTTTGATGTCAGTTATCTGTCGGACGACGTCCTTGCCGATCTTGGACAACACCTTACCGTATTTTGCCTAGTCACCTTGTTTTTGAGGCGCCATAATTGCCTCAAATTGAGCGAACCATACTCGAGACATTTCGGTCCAAAACTCTGGTATCTTCGATGATATACCGAACGCTGTGATTTCTGTGCTGGTATTGCTGATGTTGGCTGCTCCGCATCCAGATGTTCCGGGTATACAATTTCCGTTTGCCATATCTGTGATTACTATGTGCCTCTTGAAAACCAAAATCAGTGAGATCCGCTTGTGGAAGGCTGACTCGGTTGTGCAGTGCAGTTATCGCGACACGGGAACCACAAAGAAACTTTTTATGTTGAGAACAAATCGGAGTCACCAATGTTAGTGTATATATATGTGTCTAATGTGTAATTATGCTGAATAGATAGTGAGTCATATGATAAATGAAACAACCAATTTAAGCGAGCGTATGTGAATGACTAAATAACTTTTATTTCATATTATAATCGTACAATAATTTGACCTAGATTAGGTGCATTGACCATGTACCACAATCGCATACATTCAAATATTGCCAAAACATGGCTATTTATAAAATATAAATATTTGTTTTAAAATACCTAAATCTTAATATATAAAATCCTTGCGTTACTGACTGACTGACAGACACGCTACAGCCGAAACTATTGGGCGCAGGAAGCTGAAATTTGGCACGTATGTTCCTTGGGGACCGTAGGGATGCACTAAGAAGGGATTTCCCGCAATTCCCACGGGATCCGCCAAAACGGGTAAATTTAAAAAAAATGCAGGCGTAGCTGCTGGCGTCCTCTAGTCAAAACATACCAGAAGAATAAGCAACAAGGACCAACAAATATTATACTCAAAAAGCTAAAAAGATACTCGTAAAAATAATTTTCTCATTAATAATTTCGTTTCAAGTTTAACTTCTGTACTTTTAACTAGAACATACAAATCAGAAGTAACACTCGCGATGATTAAACGCCGTCCCTTTGAGATATCGTTGCTGAATATATAACTGTGTAATTTATTTGTCAAGAAAAAATACAAGGAAAAATCTGAACGGAAGATATTTTGTGTTTTAGCGACGTTTTGACTTAAATTTAGTAGGTAAGACTTTGCTTTTGTAGTGTTGTAGAGACTATGGGTAGAATGGTTATTAATGTAGTTGTCTCACTAGTTGGAGACTACGACTATAATATGACTGAAAGTACAGCGTTTGGATGACTAGGCATTCTAAGCATATTAAACTCAGCCTACTTGAATCATAAGCATCATTTAAATAGATGACATAATTATTTCCTGAAATGAAATAATTATGAATATTTATGATGAGGAAATAATATTTAATTATGGAAATCAAATCAAATTATGCAATGTTTTTGTCTTTCACAATATCACGTCATAACGGTGTACCATTACTTTGAAGCATTCTAAAGAAATTGACTGCTGGATTCAAATTCCGGAACCAAAGCATCCCAATTACTTGTCAGCTTTATGCAAATACCAGCTAATCTGTCTCGGTGCCTTAACAAATCAGACAGATTGAGACTATTGTGTGATTATACTTCACAAGATATTATTTAAATTGCCCCCTTAAGAGCGGCTTCCCGAAAATTTGGATTTGCCAATCAATATTGAAGTCAAGTTGGGTTGTCAAAATTTTACAGCGGGCACAAATGTTACGGGTGGTATTAAGTTTTCTTGAGAGGTTTCTGTTATTGTAAATAAAATTATTCGTTAGGTATGGAAGACATTTCTTTAAATTAATCAAAGTAATAGTTTGGTGTCGTTTTTGGGTAGTTTATTGAAACACTTACATAATTATATAGACTCATGCCTGCTTCCCGGAGTATGATTGTCATTTTTTTTTATAAAATTTCTATAAAATAATGTGCAGGTACGCATGTTTATGGTAGGTAAGCATAATTTGTTTATTTTAGATTTCGGGTGGTCATGGGCCGCGTGTCTCCGCCCGCGTGACTATGTCTAAAATCCTTTCCTGAATGTACCTGTAGCACACCCTGCACTTCCTAAGGAAAATACATGACAAATTTGAGATTTTTGCGCCCAATAGTTTCGGCTATGCGTTGTCTATTAGTCAGACAGTAACACAAGAATTTTCTATTTATTGATGATATGCATAGGACGAAAATTTCACCTTCGGTTTACATTTCAGCAAAGCATATTTTACCTAATAGGTAAAGTCTCAAAATATGTTTAAGCATTATTTCATTATCTTGTAGTAAAAGGTCGTTCAGCTAAAAATATAGGAACAATTACATTAAATATAATTGGGCTGGAAATACGTGTTTCAGCTAAAGTTGATACAAATTGGTGCCTTATTATTTTTAGTAAAAATAACGTTACCTCAAACGCCGTAGGTAATGCGTAGGAGTTCTGATACAGAATACAACGATAAAGAAGGCCCTATTAAAGATTCTTTATAGAATCACGCCTGTATCCCCGAAGGGTCGGCAGAGTTGTAATAATTATACCTACATTTCGCCATGTTATGAATTTTAAGAACCCATATAATAGGGGGTGAGCCTATATTGCCGTTGCCGGGCACCTGGTCAGACTCCGTGCTGCTACTGAGAATTCGGAAAAACTCAGTAACACTTGCTCTACCCGGAAGTCGAACCTGTGACCCAAGAGGTCACAAGATGCATACGCTATCCACTGGACCACGGCGGCCGCCCTATTCCACAGCGTAAATATTGTTACGAGCTGGGGTTTGACGATAAATTAAAACTCACTCTGCCACTTAAACTGAACTTTATTTACTGACACAAACACTATACACACTTATTTCTCAACACTAATAAAAACACACTTATTTCACACTACTAGAAACACCACTAAACACTTCCTCTTACTTCCCTTCGCTTGATGATTATCGCTCCGAAATTCAATTGTACTGTCTCTTCTCGCCCGTCTGCGCGGTATTTATACCGGCCGGAACACATAAGTAGTCTTTTCGAGACGCATCACGAAAGTTCTGGTAGCTTGCGGTCATTCTAGTTTGTTCTATTTACAGCAGCGCCATCTATTAGGGAATAGATGAAACAGCTTTAAACAATCGATACATCTAATCTCATCTAGTTCTCTCATTCACCGATAGATGGCGTTATTTTCAATTATTGCCATTAAAGACAAAGACATAAAGACATATTTATTTCTGCATTTTGGTTGTTTACAACACTTATACATTCTGACCAAGTTACCACCAGAATAAGGAAACTCATGTGGATTTTCAAAACCTTAAGACATGTTGTGCCTGGGGAGCAGCTGAATGCTCGTCACTCCTCTAGAAACATTATAATGGAATTTTTTACAGCATTAGCGCAATCTATTCTATCCTACTGTATCCCTATCTGGGGCGGGACAGACAAAACAAAAATGATAGAGATAGAACGTGCACAACGCGCTCTGTTAAAGGTAATCTACTTTAAACAGAGGAGAGTCCCAACTGACACCTTATATTCCCTCAGTAAAGTTCTTTCAGTGAGAAAACTCTACATTCTTTTGACAGTATTAAAAAAACACAAGTCCATCACACATAACTCAAACATAATCGCAAGTAGAAGAGGATACACTGTTCCACGAACTCAAATAAAAACAGCATTTGCGAACAAACAATACCTCAGACGATCAGAATACCTGTATTATAAAATAAATCAGCATATAGAGATTCAATCAAAAACACAACGCGAGAGTAAGAAACTGACTACCAGATATCTTACACCTCTAAGCTATGAAGAAGCAGAGACACTATTACATCAAGCAATATAAACACGAAACACACTCGCACACATACACTCACGATATACACGCACCCACACACGCACACACACACACAAGCGTGCTCTATTTCGTTAGCTCATTTCATTATAAATCTATTTAAAATTATTAGTATTTAAAAATTAGTATCTAATATAAATTGCAGCATTATGATATTTTGATGCTTATTGAACAAATTGTTTATTGTACAATAGTTATGGAAGAGCGTAGTCACCTGTCACAGGCATTATCTGCTTACTAGGTGACTTCGATTACACACAGTAAATGTAAACTGTTAAATGAATAAATAAATTATTATATTATTATTATTATACATGTCAAAACCCTATTCTAGATGATGCCGGCTTTTCCTAGCTAAATGACTTCTTGAGAAGAAAAGCCGAAACAAACTCAGAGTCATTGCTTTTTTTGTCACTTCAATTTCTTTAGTCTTTTCTTGATCTTTTGAAGTCCAGACAAAAAAAAGGGTTTAGTATGCAAGTACAATGCAGTAAATCATCTGACGCTTTTGACTGTCTTGGCCCACTAATTCGTAACAATATTAACAGGTTGGTGTGAAAACTGTCCCACTACTGGGCTCAGGTTCAAAACTAAGCATAAGAAAGGTGTTGCTAGCAATAATTATTGCTGGCAACAACATTACTTGTAACATATTTTTGTGATATCATTGTCCTTTAAATGTTTCTTCTTACTCTCTAGGTTCGTGCTTCTGAGATCATATTAATCCTTCGTTTTAGCAGTTACGATCTTTGACATTCGTAACGGGGGTGGGCGTACCCACAAACATCCTAATCACTTTAGTTTGCTTTGGTCAGATAGAAGTTGCTCATTGCCGAAGCTAATATTCCTTCAAATCCGTTTAGACTGGAGAGCAGAACCGGGCTCTAGAGGGCTTGAATTCAACGAAGACAACGGTACTGACATTCAAGCTATATGAATTGTGTACATTCACAGATTTGGTAGGCTTTCTGTGCCTTCGTATTTTTTGGCAATGAAAAAAAATCCTCAAAGCAAAAAGAAACTTACATGAAGTAATTGCTGCGTACATTAAATATTTGCCGAAACTTGAATTTCGTTTCGTTTCGTTAATCTTGAAATAAGAATATCTCTATATTCTCAAACGAATATTAAAGTTTATTTTTTTAAGGTTTATTACAAATTGATTAATTTTAAGGTTTATTTGTATTAGGTTCGGTTTCATCGCCTTTGGATTAACATTATCTTATAGTCAGATTCAAAACTATCATGAATTTTGCTTTTCATCATCATCGTCCTAGCGTTATCCCGGTTGCATCCAAGACGTACACGTCTTGGAGCCCGGGATCCGCTTACTAGTCTAACCAGATATGACTGAATATCAGCTTTCTGAATCAGAATTTTATATGCCATTATTTACCAACCAATTTGGTATATTGGGCCGTAGTGCAGTTGGTCTTCAAAGTTGTAATAGTTACATTAATTAATTGTTATGGTTATAATAGTGTGCCCGGAGTGCGCTCGGCCTTCACTCTGTAGTACAAAGTGAAGAAGGCCGGGCACACGCCGAGGGCACGCTCAGAGTAGGGCCTAGCTGTTCACAGTCAGTCTGAATAGTTAGATCTGTAGAAACTGGTGCGAAAAGGATGTTAAAATGATGCGATAATCTTTCTGTGAAAACCGTATATTACAGTATATTACAGAACAAATGATAATTGCTAAACGAATGGGGGAGCACACGCGACAACACTTGCTGCGGTTGCGTTACGTACTGACTCATTTTAGGTCATTATGTTTAAAGCGTCTAAATTGCTGAATAACTTAAAAATGTAAGGTTTTGTCGTACATGCTCCCGGGCGGAAAAGTAACAAATAAAACAAATGGAAGAAAAATACACAAAAATTAAGCTAGATCTTCTATGTAAATACTACGTCTTTGCGGTATAGGGGAAGTTGCTCTATCTTGCACACTATTCAAACTATACGTGCTAGCCACAATGTTCACTTCACTAGGCTGACGGTCAGCCGTGCTCTGCTTTCGCGAAAACTGCACTGTATTCACTGCCGCTTCAGAAATACTGTTATTGGCAACTCTTCGCCTCCTCCACAGGAACACTGCCGCTGCTAATATAGCTACGCCTAGTAAGCCATAGCAAATGGCGTACTGGTGAATGTCATGCGGTGATAAGTCGAAGATCATATTGTCCGAAGTATCTGCCGTGGCCATTTTCAATTCTTTGATCTGTTTGCCGATCTCTTCCAAGGTGCTATTGAACGGATCTACTGAATCTGAGTAATGCGTTAGCGAGATGTTAACTAATTGATTGAGCTCTGTTATCTGTGGGTTTTCAATTTCGGGGTCAGATTGCAGAGTATTTTCCAAATGAGAGCGTGAGTATAGAGCGAAGTCTCTGCCTTTGATGATGCAATTTGGTTCCAGACTAATTATACCAGCTCCAGCAATTTGTTTGTAAGCCACTCTGCCTTGACAAATAATACGAATGGAATAAGAATTGCAGCAAAAATATAAAAACTTAGAAGGATTATTCAACTCAATCCACATATACAATTAAAATGTCTTAAATTACCATATCTTAAACCAGCCTCACGTACTAAATATATTTTTGGTAAAGGTAACTACGATGATATTAACTTAGATATACTTGCCGTGAATTGGTACGAAGAATTGTCTAAAAGATCAATCCGTGACGCCATTGAATATTTTTATTCTTTTATTCATAGTGAAATCGACAAACATATACCCAAATCAATAATATCCTACAAGAATACATTTCCTATATGGTACTCGCCACCACTCAAAAAGTGTATCCGCGAAAAATCGAAATACTACCGTAAATTCAAAACGTATGGTAATATTTCCGATCACGAGACATATAAACTACTCAGAGAAAGAGTCAAACAGTTAGAGAATGAGTGCTATAATAGCTACATAGCCAGTGTCGAAAGTTCAATCAGGCATAATCCGAAATACTTTTGGACATTTGTGAAATCTCGTAGAAGATCATCAGTTATTCCTTCAACTATTAGACATGCAGGTGGTGTGGCCAACACCGGTGAGGATATATGTAATGCGTTTTCCAATAATTTTCTCTCTACCTTCTTACAACCCACTAACACAGTATCTGATCGGAACTTGGTGGAGTCACCCAATTTAATAGCCGATATCTCTCAAGTACACGTAGATCTTACAGAAGTAAAAAAAATTCTCAAAGGTCTTGACTTGTCCAAATCGGCGGGTCCGGACAATCTATCTCCAGTATTTTTATCATCATGCGCCGATACCATTTCACTACCTATCAAAATATTATTTGAAAAATCGTTACATGATTGTGTTGTACCATCGATGTGGAAATCCGCCTTTATCACTCCCGTCCATAAAAAAGGTCCTAAAACAGATGTCGTTAATTACAGACCAGTCTCTAAATTGTGTATTTTGGCTAAAGTATTTGAAAAAAATATTTATAGTCAGTTGTACGCTGCTCTTAAAAATTCACTCGGTAATTTTCAACACGGTTTCTTGAGAGGACGTTCAACAACGAGTAATTTGGTCTTGTTGAATGATTTTATAACTGAGTGTATGAGTAATGGCAAGCAGGTCGATGTCGTTTATACTGACTACAGTAAATGCTTTGACAGAATTGATCACTGCACGTTATTATCTAAACTTATGCTGATTGGTATAAGGGGAGACCTATTGAGATGGTTCTCTTCATATATATCAAATCGTACTCAGGCAGTAGTAGTCAACAACTACATATCTAGTTGGGTTTTAGTGCCTAGCGGAGTTCCGCAAGGTTCTTTACTTGGTCCTCTACTTTTTCTAGTCTTTATAAACGACATCGACAAATGCTTCCATCACTCTAATATATTATGTTTCGCTGACGATATGAAGATATTTTCAAGCATCTCATCAATCGATGATGTAGCTAATCTTCAATCAGATCTAAACCGCTTAGCTAAGTATTGCACAGACAACAAATTAGATCTTAATCCAACGAAATGTTCTCTCATGATTTACAGCAGGAAACAAAACTCAATTCCATCAGAATACTACTTAAAAGGACATAGGCTCCAAACTTGTGATAAGATTCGTGATCTTGGTGTCATTCATGATCCCAAGCTTATGTTCAATCATCATATAGAACATATTATCGCCAAGGCATCGCAGGCGCTAGGCTTTGTTATGCGAATGTCAAATAACTTCAAAGATGCAAAAACCTTCAAAATCTTATACTGCACTTACGTCCGCAGCATCTTGGAATACGCCAGTCCTGTTTGGAATCCAAGATATGATATTTACAAAACTAGGATAGAAAATATCCAACGTAGATTCATTCGGTACTTATGTTATCGCCTAAAAATTAATTACACCTCAGAAGATTACTTAAAATTGTGTTCTAAATTCCATACTTTGCCATTAGTCTCTCGGCGTGAAATAGCGGATATCTTATATCTATTAAATATAATATCTGGCTCCATCGATTGTCCCGAACTACTTAATAAAATATTATTTAATGTACCAACAAGAGTAGTAAGGCACTACACTCCCATTCATCTCCCTTTAGTTTCATCCAACTATCAGCAAAACGCGTTCTTTTGGCGAGCAAGCAATGCACTCAACAAGCGATGTAAGCAACATGATTTAGACGTATTTATCACCAAAGTGGAACCGGTGAGACGATTACTAAGTCTAGAGTTTTTTAATAAACATTCTTGAATTTGTAAGTTGATTGGTTCTAATATTTTCTTAGCAACTAAGGCATTTGGTACGGATAATGACGGTAGTATTAAGTATTAAATGTGACCTATATAATGTTTTGTTTTATGTCCACATTTTAAACTGTTGAATAATCGCGAGGACCTGTTATTGGCTTACCGTTGTTTATTTGCTACTACTGTATTACGTATTTACATGCTGTTGGTCTTCCATGTAATAAATAAATAAATAAATAAATAAATATCATCACATGTGGATTTGCTGACCATGCATTGGTTGATAGTAGGATCGAGTTTGCAAAACTTCTCGTCAATGTTCAGGTAATTTATAGGCTTGTTAGTTGCACATAAATAGGAATATTCATTGCGTAAGCATAACTGAAGTTCCATAGCTGATAATGTAAAATAGGAATCCTTTTTCAAGTTGATGGCTATATATTCTGCTAGCGGAACTACGTTCAGCATGTCCATCCCAACTTGATGAGGAACGGGTAACACTTTATAAAGCCTGTAACCGTCTCTACTTGATAATGGGAATGTCATCTCAAAAATTACGAAGTCTGATGTTACTCTTGCTTTGATCTTTAGCATGCTATAAATTGACTTCAGGTCCGACTGTATATCCTCTACAGGTAAGGTAACGTCTTTCGTCAGCTGACTAGAGATATACTGTAATTCACTCTTCAATTGATCTGGTGTCAATAAATGAGAGTTAAATTTCCCGTGGGAAATGTCGGTTATTGTATCTAATAAAGTGTCCTGAACCTGCTTTAAATTTTGAATTAAAGTAAGTGCTATTAATGCTGACATAGTAAAATCTTGAATTTCACTCAGCTTATCTTCGTTTACTTTAAGAGTATTTGATGCTTGATCTAATTCATTCAAGTGTTTGTTTATTGTTTTATGTTGAAGTTGTAAATGTTGCTCAGTTCGTTTCAGCACATTGTATTCAGCCTCCACGATAGATGTCTGATTTTTCAGTAGTTTGACAAGGTGATGTTCATTTTGTCTTATAAGCTGAATATCCTTTTTATATTGTTCCGCGTAACTGTCATCCAATACGCCGAATAAAGTATTCGCAACATAACCTACACCATTGATAAGGCCGCGCCGCTGTATGGCGTGCGCGTCAAAATGCTGATCGAGCAGTAGCCGATTGTAATGTTGTAGATCCGAGTACTCGTGATGTAATTGGAGCAGTATCATCGCACATCGACTTTGTTTTGATATGGCGCTACATGTTTTATTTAAATAATTTACGAATTTGCTTGCTGTTGTCATGCCGTCCCAGTACGGAGACATGTTATAATAGACAACGAGGGTCCATTTGTCTCTTATAACCTGCATGTTATCTATTGGGTCAAAATATAACGACATATTGCTAGGTAATGCTGTAAAGTTGAATGTCGCCTGTGATGTAGTTAATATCGACATGAAAAAGAGTAACGAAATAGCTAGCGCAGAAAATGTTGATCTCGATTTGCTTGCACCAGTCTTTGTTCCACTTTCTTCTGTTCGCAATTTCCTAACTGTTTCTTGCCTATCTTTCACTCCTTCTTCGCTGTTTGACGAAATTGGTAAAATGGACAGTTTGACAATAGGTCTTTTAATTATGCCGTTTTTTGTTTTTAACGATACGACACGAACGTGTCCATCCTGCCCAGGATGAATATCTACTACTCTGCCCATCATCCACTTTCCTGGTGGCAGATTGTCGTCTTGAATCGTTACTTACTGTCCTATCTTGAGATTTTCTTGTGTTTTCGTCCATTTAGAACGTATTGATAACTGGGTCAAATATTCGGCCTGCCATTTCTTCCAAATATCACACGAAATTCTTGCTGATAAAGTCCATCTGGTGCGTGCATCATGTTCCGTATTGATAATTGTTGTTCCAGGTCTTCCAATCAGAAAATGAGCCGGGGTAAGTACCTCCAGGTCCTCGACATCTTCAGATAATGCGCACAGGGGTCTAGAATTTAAACATGCCTCCACTTGTGCCAAGACAGTGCTATACTCCTCAAAAGTTAGTTTCTGCTCACCAACTACTCTCTTGATGTGATGTTTAAGGCTCCTGACGGCTCTTTCCCATAATCCTCCAGCACTTGGCCACGACGGTGCATTAAAATGCCATTCTATTTCTAGATCCGCCAACTCAGCTAAAGTATGGTTGTCAATTATGCTTTGTAGGTCGAGAAACTCTTCTTGCAAGATTCGGTTAGCCCCGACAAAGTTCGTCCCGTTGTCACTGTACATGTGACGCGGGGCTCCTCTCCTTGCTGCCATCCTACGTAGCGCAGCTAAAAACACTGAACTACTTAGATCTGACACGAGTTCTAGGTGTACTGCTTTGCTCGCCATACAAACAAATAGTGCTGTGTAGCCCTTTGTTGTTCGTATCCCTCGTCCCTTGCTGCTTTTCACTTCGACATAGCCGGTGTAATCTACACCCGTATGGTAGAAGGGGTGGGCGGGATTGCTTCTGGCTCCTGGAAGATCTCCCATCAGTTGCTGTTGTATCTTAGGTGCATGCTTCCTACAAATGATGCAATTTCTGACCTCCTTTTTAACTGCCCTGTTTCCTCCAAGTATCCAATACTTTTGCCTGATATGTGACAATGTTAAGCGGGGTCCGCCGTGGTAAGTTAGCTCATGTGCCTGTTGGATCAATAACGTAGTGAAACGATGGCTATGCGGAATGATCGCTGGATGTTTAGTTTCCATGCACATTTCTGCGTTACCTAAACGTCCACCTACGCGGACGATCCCCTTACGTTCGATAAAAGGGTTAAGTTTTAGTAAATTACTTTTACTGCTCAATTTACCATGCTTTCTTATGAATTCAATATCTTCAAAAAATTCTGTTCTCTGAATATGTTTAATAATTAATAATTTTGCTTTCTGCAATTCATGTACTGTGAGGTATGAAGGCAACGACCTGTGTTTGAACGACGCTGCATATTTCCTCGAATGCATTGTTTTTGTAGCACGTAATAGCCAGGCTAATATTTTAATAAATTTTGTAAGAGAACTGTGTTTTTCTAATAATTGAATGATAATGTTATCAGAATCACTGTTATGCGTGATGATGCTTGCTTGATGACCTTGAACGTACGTCTGTTTCTGTTCTAGATCTGTTGTAAAGGTGTTTTGTTTTGCTGACGTTTCATCAAAAGATTTCAGTGAACTGGGTCCTTGCCACCATAACTCATGATTTTTTAATTGCGATGCCAAGATACCTCTGCTTGCTGAGTCTGCTGGGTTGTCTTCTGACTTAACGTAACGCTACAAACGCTTGTTCGGTTTGCTACAAACGTTTTCCAGCGTCCAGGGTCACCCTGTAGCCAGCCCAAAACTACCATCGAGTCTGTCCATCCAAACACACGTATGTTTTGTTCTTCTAAACAGCTAATTACTTTCTTCATCAATCTTCCTAGCAGATGTGCGCCAGATAACTCCAATTTCGGCAATGATACGCTCTTTGAGACCGGGACCAAACGGGATTTTGCAGCAATCAGTACTATCGAAGATTCATTTTGCTTCCTAATACGCGCATAAATAACTGCAGCGTACGCTTTTGTCGACGCATCACAGTAGCCGTGCAGTTCGATTACGTCATGCGGTTGATAGCCGAACCATCGTGGTATTTTATAAAAGTTTATGTTTTCTAGGTCGGTGCGTAAAATACTCCATTCCTGACCAATATTCAATGGTACCTCTTCATCCCAGTGCAGGTTCTCTAACCACAGTTTTTGGAAAAGAAGCTTCAGCTTAGTTGACACAGGTGTTATCCATCCCAACGGATCGAATAATTTAGATATTTCAGCTAAAAGCATACGTTTTGTTAGTTTTGTTACTGGTTTTGGTATGTTATATGTAAAAGTGAATTGATCATTGACCGAATTCCATTGTAATCCCAATGTTTTGAATTTGTTTAAGGAATGAGAACCATGAGCCAAATCGTCGACATAGAACGATTCCCTCAGGATCTTGGATGCTTCAGGATAATGATGCTGCTCATCCTTCGCTAACTGCTGCAAGGTCATAATAGCCAGATAAGGTGCTGGTTTGGTGCCGAAACTGATAGTAGCCAGCTTGTATGATGTTATGGGCTTGTTTGGCGAATCTCTCCATACAATTTGTTGGTATGACTGATCCTTTTCATTGACCATAATTTGCCTATACATCTTTTCAGTATCGGCTGTATACGCATATCGATATTGACGCCATTTTATGATCAATCCTTGCAGATCGCGTTGCAAGTTAGGACCCTTGAACATCAAGTCATTGACACTGTAGCCGCTAGACGTCCTGGCAGACGCGTTAAATACGACGCGTAGCTTCGTAGTTGCCGATTCAGCTCGATGTACAGTGTGGTGCGGCAAGTAACAAGATATTGTGTCATTGTTATTATACTGACTGGGTATCATATGACCTAAAGCTATATATTCATTGATAAATTGTTTATATTGTTGTGCTAAGTCTGGTTGTTTATTGAATTTTCGTTCCAAGCTCTGGAGCTGTGCTACGGCTATTTCTTTAGATGATCCCAACTTCTCACTGTTATTTGGTTTGAGAGGCAACCTGACTTCATACCTTCCGTCTGCACGTCGCTTGGTAGTAGACAAGTAATAATCAACGCATTCTTGGTCTTCGGATGACAAGCTTGATTCTTCGCTAATGTCTTCGATTTCCCAATATTGCTGAATGTCTTGGAGATTGTTCAATACAACGTTGCAGTGATATGACGTCATTTCCCCACCTCCGTATATGATCCATCCTAATTGGGTTTGCTGTACGACCGGGTGAGAAGGATTCTCTCCTTTGATCAGTCCTGATAATAATATAATACCATGGACGTTGGCGCTTAGTAGTAAGTCTATTGGACGGCTGGAGTTAAAGTCGGGATCTGCTAGCTGTAAATGTTCAATATGTGACCACTTCGGCCGATCAAATGATTTGCTGGGCAAGTGTCCAAGTAAACTATTCATAACAAGTACATCTGTACTAAACGAAAAATTGTTATTGTTAGAGGTACAGTGAATGGTCAGCTTTCCTTTGCAATTGTTTTGTTGTTCTCCTATACCCATAACGATACTCTTGCAAGGTGATTTTTGGAAGCCTAATTTTTTCACTGCACCCTCCTTGATCAGAGATACTTGCGAGCCAGGGTCGATCATGGCTCTTAATATCTGATATGATCCATCTACGGCTTCTACCTTGATCAATGCTGTGGCCAACATAACTTCATTTCTTTTCAAATCATTCCTAGCTACATAAGATGAAATAGACATGCTTGTGTTTTCATGTGATTGATTTAAGTTAGTTGCAGCATTACTTTGACTTGGCGACGACCTCGTTTTAGTACATGCATCGTGCAAAATTGAATTATGCATTTCATCGCATTTGCAACACCGTTTAGTAGAAATGCACTGTTGGCCATTATGATCGAATAAGCAATTTATGCATACTTTCAATTTTGCAACGGTTTTTAGTTTATTTTCATTGCTTAATTCTAAAAACTTTTTACAATTATATAGGCCGTGCTGATGACCGCATAAGAGACACTTGAATGCTGATGACACGTGTAACGCTTTAGAAAATGATCTCGGATTGTTGTTGCTATGCTGATTATTTTGTGTCGTATGATTTTTCGCACCAAAGGCTTTTGCTTCTGAATGAGATTTCTGTGTAGAGTTCTTTTGTTTTCGTCGCGAAGTTTCTAGACTTGTAAACTTGCTCTCTAAGTAGTCAAGAAACTCTTGAAACACTGGTAACTCTCTTGAGTTCTTCAGTGAAGAAACGTAGTCTCCGAAAGTCTCCCCATCCAATTTTTGTGACAGCAGATGGACGAGAAGTGGATCCCACGTGGCGATGTCGACACCTAAGTTTTTGATGGCGTGAATACTTTCTAGTTTTACGTCAGGCAATCTTTTTAGTTGTACTATGGATTGTTGCTGCATATTTGGTAAACCAAGTAAAGTGTTGATGGTAGTGCTAAAAATCAGCTTTTTGTTGTTATAGCGATGGTTTAGTCGCTCCCAACATGTAGTGTAGTTTTCCGTGCTAATCGGAAGATGTTGTACAACTTTTTCAGCTTCACCTCGCAATTTTCCCTTTAAAAATTGCATTTTTTGAGCGTTCGACAATGAAGCATTGTTGTGTATCGTCTCATTATACAAATCTTTGAACAAATACCACTGATGGTATTTGCCAGAAAATATGGGTATGTCCATCTGTGGAGTGCTATGCTCTCTGTGAGACACCGACCAGAGCTTTTTATTAATAGATTTTTTGAGATCGATAAATGTTCTTTCATTGCGATTGTACGTAAGCTCATACTCTTCATCTACTCCATACATTTCACTATCGATTTCCCAGTGGAGACTATCCACCTGTTTCCACTTAGAGTTTAGTGTTTTGAGAGCATCTTCCATCTCCCATTTTTCATTGATTGTATCCAGATCGATGTTGGACACGGCTCTCTTGAAAGCCTTGATATTTGCTGCTTGCTTGCGAAGCATATCGTCGAGCTTACTAGTAGAACCTCTTGATTCCATCAAATGCTTGGTGCTTGGACTTGCTACTTCTAGACCTAGTTGTTTTGCTTGAAGGCGTCTCGGTGTAGGTACTCTCGTAGTTGCTAATTCCAAACTTTGCTCGGTAATTAACGCCTTAATGCTGGTATACAGTTTACTCGCTTGCTCATGCTCCGAATTCTTAAAATACTCATGCTCCTTGTCCCCACCCGCACAGATACGCAAGTGATTATTTTGATAATCGGACCAATAGCTCTCAAGTAATTCTTAACGACGTTTAATATAGTCTCCTGTTTTTCTTTCGGCGCTATCCTTTTTGATATTCACGTTCAATTTTGTCATAGCCTCGGTAAGCTCCCGCTGCAACACGTAAGGGCTTTCCATTTTGCTAGTAAACGTTATTGTTTATAAAAAGTAAAAAGGAAAGCTCTTACTTGTAATCCGTTGCTTACGGCCGTTTACGGTGACAGATCTGCTGTTGATACTGTCTCCTTGCTGATGAGTTGATGACTGCTTCGACGAGACTGCTATCTCCACAAAGCTGCTGGTTCACCGAACGAATGTCCTCACTAGTTTTCGGTTTGATTTAACACTAGTCGACTCCTACCGGATGGAGGACTATCAAAAACACGCGAGGTCCCGAACGGTTTCTCGAAGGACCATGTAGAAACTGGTGCGAAAAGGATGTTAAAATGATGCGATAATCTTTCTGTGAAAACCGTATATTACAGTATATTACAGAACAAATGATATTGCTAAACGAATGGGGGAGCACGCGCGACAACACTTGCTGCGGTTGCGTTACGTACTGACTCATTTTACGTCATTATGTTTAAAGCGTCTAAATTGCTGAATAACTTAAAAATGTAAGGTTTTGCCGTACAATACCAGATGAGATCGCGCATGCTATACCACACTTCCTTTTATAAGCGAAATCGAGGACACCGCGATGACAGACGGACATACTCCTTTCACTTGGTTGTAATTCCATATTGGCTTAATCGCAAAGGAGAATGCCGATTTTTGTATGGAAGCCTGTACCGTTTGCTTTTTCATGAAATGAACATTTTTAGCCAGCTTATTGTTTAATATTACCGTAGGCATGAAGCGTTTTTGTTTTCGAATCCGCAGTTCTGAGATTTTCACATAACCATATTTTAAAAAATCCACCACAAATATTGCAAAAGAAGGAATTTGTCCTTGATTTCTAATTGTTTCTAACGATTTCAATAAGTGAATGATGTTACAAGTTAAAAGAAACGTAGTTTCGACCCAGAGGAACAAACTTCAACTCAACGGATAAAAACAAAATAATAACACAAACAAACACGATCGATGTGTAGGCGATGTTGTGTAGGGTTGACATTTGACACTTTTGACAGTTGCTCAAGTTATCAAATTTAATGTTACCCTGCAAGTGTTGGTATCTCGATTCAATTATTCTTAAATCGATATCATCTAAAAACAATAGATTAATGAAAAAATTGCTCAACCAAAGACTGAAATCAAGTTAAGTAGCCAAATATGCATTTATTTATTTATTTATTAATACACTTAATTGTGTACAGGTTGACTTAATGCCTTGGGTATTATCTGCCAGTCTACCTTTGAGCGGTGCTGAGACACGTAGTAGGTGTATTAAATACTTACTATAATTACAATATTACATATAATAGACATAATTATGTATAATAGTATAATACTTATATAAGTAGGTATACATACATACACTATGTATTTCTATTTAATAAAATCACACAGAACACAGTTTTTTTAATTCACTATCATAGTACCATCTATTGAATACAAAATCATTCACGACGATTGCTTACACGATGTAAGCAATCGTTAATGTTGAGAATATTATTACACTCGATTTTTTGTCGCTCGGAATCGACTTTTTTTGTGCTGGCAATGTATGTATTCCGAAGTTGTTGATCTTAGTTCTACTTTTTGCATAATATTTCGTAAACGCGGATTTAATAATGTTTCATAATTTAGTAATGGCATTCAAAATGTGTCAAAGTATTGACGGTATATCATTTTTTTTAAAGCACTTGGTACAGGTTTCGGCATTTTCCTTTGATTGGTCTACCAGGGACTAGGGTCCTTTACCGCTGCCCCGAAAGTAAACGGTGAGACACTAGAACATTGAGGTAGATTACAGCCGTATCAACATACATATAAACGGGATTGAATAGCCAATATCACCGTCCCGTCTCGTTCTACTGTAAGTAAACACAACAAAATATCTCTCTCTATCTCACTACTCTTGCTATATGGAAGTGTATATTTACACTTCATTATGAAGTTTGTCTCCGCAAAGTGCCACTCGGTATCATATCGTCACCTTTGTACACGAGTTGCTGTTGAACGGATATTAGCTCTCGTTCAAGATATCTCGCGCAGACATTGGTTTTATGGCGAGAGGTTTATGACCTTAAGTTAGTTGTTCATAAGTTTTTACGATGAGAAACGATTGGATATGGTAGTAGTTGACGTAAATATTGAAGAAGATTGGAATACAAATAGAATCTGTTTTGATGGTACAAAAAGCAGCCAAGTTAAATATGATTGGGCTGGTCATATCTGTAATACGGCTGACGATCTTTGGGCTAAAACTACCACCTTGCGGGTCCCAGATCAAAAGAGGCCTTGCGGCAGACCCAAGATTAGGTGGCAAAATGATTTGAAACTCTGTAATGCAGAGTGGACAACAACAGCTCTCGATAAAGAGAGGTGGAAAGAAGGTAGGGAGGCCTTTGCCCTGCAGTGTCCCACTGGTTGGGCTGCAAATAATAATAATTGATGGTACTAATATTTAAAATAACGTTTCAAATAACTACTTCTTAAGGATGAGTTGAGCGTCTTCAATAACAGCTATTGTGGTAATTCAAGCAGCTACTGAAAATATTTTACAGTGGTGAAAACTAAATATTTGCAGTGGCTTCCTTTTATAATATAGGGATTCATTAAATAAAAAGTAATTTTATATTCCTGTCCACATGGGGTGAATAAATAGGAGCTTAAAGTTTGTTACAGCATTCGCTGATTTTTAAACTAGCCCTATAAAATATGGGCAACAGCTAGTTATTTATAGCGTTATAGTGTCAAAACGTCTACAGCGGTTTTAACAAAACTGATACTACTTAGTTATACAAGCTAAAAATATTGCTACTCTCATCAAACCAGTCCAATTTCTACAGTTCTATTAAAAGTTCAACAGCGCTATCTCTTTATAGTACTGATTACAAGTGTCCGAAAGTTTCCGGGGACAGTGCCAGTAGAATTTGGCTTCTTCCTTATTTTTGAACTAATAAATTTATTGTTTAGATTTTGAAATAAATTTCATTGCAAAGTTTGGATTTGTGTTCTTTAACTTTGGTTGACAGCCGAGTGAGGAAAAGTTGGATTTTATTGATGCTTGTTTATTTCATCCGTTTTCGTTGTCATTATGTATATGAACACCACCTCCGTGTTTCTTTGATTAATTAATGGAAGTGATTTTAACAGGTTGTGAACTTCTCGTTTCACCATTACAACGTCTCTTTACAAATTGAATTCATTCAAGTTTCTTTCCGCGGCTCCGCGCTCCGCCGCCGGGTATCGGTTATTACGATATAACGTAGCCCACGATATTCTGAAGGATATATTCCTTCAGAATATCCTTATATATTCCTTTTGCATCAAAATTAATTCTGCAGTTTTAAGGTTCATACATATCAGCACTAGCGTTATTTTTGCATCTCAATTTTTTATTTAAGGTGTTTTATCCAATAAAGATATACTTACCCCAATGATATTACAAGAAAAAGGTAGATACGTTACCTACGTAGTAATCAGACGGTACACTAACGCACACATCGAACTCCATCTTTTATTTTAATTTCGGTTGACAAGATATGTCAGTTTCACTTTGACACCGGCTTGTGATGTCACACACACACACATTGACATATATTCTAACGATAGACGCAGCATTGTTTAGAAAAAAATTCGAATTCAAATCGAATTCGAATCGAATTCGAATCGAATCCCGAGCTGTCTAACATTAGACATCAGAAGGCCAATTCTCGTATTTATCAGACACTGACACTGAATTTTGACTGAACTGCGATTTAATTTTGAATTGACTCACAATTGGTATTCTGCTTCACTTAATCTCATTACAGTATCATTTCGATATAATCAATTTATAATCTCTTGTTGATCTCAGAGGTAATGTCAAAAACTCAAAAACAAAAACATGAATGTTGCCATTGTATGGGAAAATACATTAATAGGACTGGTTAAAATTAATATACAACTATGTAATAAAATTTCGGTAAGTAAATGTATTGGTTCCTTGGATCGTGTGGATTATTTTCAATAGGTATAGCCATCGCAGCCCAAATCCACTCATACTTATTTTATATATAAAACAATAACAAAGTAACAAACACTTATTTTGCTCAATTGCCAACAATAGTCAGCTGCGAACTGTCAAACCATAGTATCATTTGGTTTTAGCTACAGTTTGACGTTTGTTGTACGTAAATAATTAGCAGAATACCGTCCACACTAGTTCACACTTAGTTCAACTTTCGATGTAGTCCCGATCTGATTCAAGTGTCAGTTAAGTTACGAGAATACCATTTATGACACCGAGACTAGATAGATATTGGAATTTGAACAAATATAATTACCAGAATTGGTCTTCAAATCGTACATGCGCAACACGCATGTGCACGCAGCGCTAATGATATACAGTGCTTAGTTATCATATTGCCAATCAGCAATGGTTGGTCCGGGCATCTTACTAATGAACATCCAGTAGTACTCTAATGCTATGGCTACTTATTGATATTTGTATAGACTATTATCACAGAAGATTGCAAAAGAGATATGTTTTGTGCCTACAATGTTTCATCAGAATAATAATCATAATGTTAGTTTATTCATGAAGATAAAAGGAATTAATTGCTGTGGTTTTATTTAAGTAAAATAATAAAACCTATAAACATATTTAGTAACTTTTATTACAAATTAGAAAAATGTATTCGTGTGCGTTAGTTCAAAACTTGTCTCAGGAACGAATAGACCTAATTTTGAATTTATCTTAGCATGAGAATTGTTCAAAAATCTTAATATATTATAAGGCAGCATTGTTTGACAATATGTAATGACGTCCTTTCTGACCACATAGTTCTATACCCACACTTTTGGCAGATGGCATTATGCGCTATCATAAGTGAATCAACCATTAGTGAAGATCATTCTACGATTAAGGGACCTGAGTAGTAGTAGTCGTTACAGTATCAACACGCTTCATTAAGGTCGCGGTTCAAGCCCATCCTTGCGAATTTATTTTTATAGCTTTAAATAAACTTCAATTTACCCTAGCATAATATGTTTTCGGTATTACCTATCCAATTACCGCAAAATACATTTAGTTTTCTAGGTTTTGTCTGTTGGTCGGATAATGGCAATCAGGATCTGTTTTGGCCTCATGGTTAAATATTATTTTTGAGTATTTTTCTTTAACGGCAAATGATGATGAAGTGTATTGTTTTTAAAGTCTGTATCACAATTTCTTTTTTTGAAATATTCGTTATTATAGTTATTACGAATAATGTCCAAAACGAAAGAACAAACAATTAGTGTTACTACAAATTGGTTTTATAACATTAATCAAACTAAAACAATTTTAAATCTAATATGTTCACCTTAGTCTGGTCGTAGTCATATATTTTTACCAACAATAACTTGCAATGGATGTCTGCATAGTAGTTAGTCTATGATCGTAAATGACGTCACATAAAAATAAATAAATACATTTTAATGTGGTATTATGATACATTTAACTCTTTTTTTTACATAAATAATAAAAAATATTGACTAACTTTACTACAGATACAAGCTCTGATTCAAATTAATCGATATATCGACGCCACACAGTCAATAAACGAAGCGGTCCGCACCGCAGGCAAGTCAAAGTGACACTAGATTGCCTTGCCGGGATATCCGTGCAAAGCATTTGAACAAAATGTTCTGAGTGCTACATCTAGTACTTTAGTACATATACATCAATGAACACACATATGTCAGACTTGCCAACTGGCCTATGTTTAGCGTCCTGCTTTTGGTACGCTATCTACTTCTTTTTACTTTTGTAACATCATTTACTTAGCCTATCATAATTCATCACATTATTATGAAACAAAAAGAAGTAAGTACAAAAATTATAACATTTCACTGCCAAACAAATGTTATTAAACGAACGATATTATTTGATTGCGGCCTCAGAATCAGGCTTTGATGAAAAAGTTTGAATCGCCCCACATAGGTTGGATGTGATTTAGTGCCATGACACACAACAGAAAACTTTTTTCACGAGTTCATATAAACTATCTTTTACCTTTATTTAAAGTCGGGTTATTCAAAATAAATGTTAAAAAAGTATTTTAATAGTTTTACATTGAAGTAATAACAGAACCCTTATAATTGAGATGACTCGTAAACTTTTTGAGTGCAAAGCCACTTTGTAATTTTAAATTCTACTCCCTACTTAACTTAAATTCTAAAGAAAAGTTTAAAAAAGCAGGCACGTACTACGACAATATAGCTAAATATAAAAAAAAAACTATTAATAAAAATAATTTTAAATACCTTGTATGCATTCAGATGCACGATACAACTATAAATTGTAGTTATTTATTTCATACACGTGACTGGCTTAAGCTATATATTTTCTCTTGTTAGCTACGTTTGATATCTGTTAAGCCTGCCTTTGTATATTGCTTTGCCATAGTGTATTTTATTAAATAAAATGTGAACAATAAAGAGTTGTTGCGAGTGTTTTGTTAAAATTAAGACATTTTATTTTGTGTACCATTATATACAATTTAAGACTCTAACTAAAAATATCATCCGCATCATCCTAGCGTTTGCCACGGGTTCTGATCTAACCTGAAAACCAAAGCCACTTAGGCCATGGTTAGACTAGAAAGCAGTCTGAGGCCCACTGAGGTCCTAAACAAAGAAACATTCGGTTAGTGATAACGCTGTTCGCATACATGAGGAGCAAATGGCACTTGCCTAGTAGTCTCATTAGAAAGAGTAGGTACGTATAATATTAGCTTTTTTATATCGCAACTACTGACCGAACTTTACAATCAACAGGTTTTTTTTTTAGTTAGCCTATACATGTGTCCCACTGCTGGGCAAAGGCCTCTCCCTTGGACCGCCATTCATCCCTGTCCTGTGCTATGTTCGGCCAGTCGCTGTCGAATGCATCCAGGTCGTCCCGCCATCTCCGTTTAGGTCTGCCGCGTCGTCGTCGACTATCATGAGGCACCCAACTGGTTACTAAATAAGCCCACCTTTCTGGGTGCATACGGCAGAGGTGACCAGCCCAGCTCCCATCAGCCTGGCAGATTTTAAGCCAACATCGGCTATCCGCTTGACCGCGCACAAGTGACTATTTTCCCTTTTTGCAAAAACAGATGAGCGCGTAAACTGTAATTTTTCTCACGCTTTTCCGCTGGGCACTAATCTGTTTGTGGAACTCGGATAACTAAACCGATTGCTGTAAGTTGCATATCAATAGACGCGTAATTAAATGAGCTTTCCAATAATATAAATAAAAACTATATAATATGGTTGAAGCCCACGCAAGGGCAGTATAAAGTGAAAATTAGATTTTTTTCCCGCCATTTTTGAGCGCAATTTTATATTTCTGACATATTCCTTTTTCTCATCGTTTTTTACTATGGGAGGTATATAAGTAATATACATATTTAGAAAGGTTATTTAATTTACTTTTAGAGAAAATAAATATAATGCAAAGAAACATTTTAATATTTAACATAAAAAAATAAAACAAAGATTTTTTTATGAGTTGGCGCCAATTTTCATATTTTATTTTTTAAAATACCGTTTTATGTTATATATCAGATTCAAACCTAGATCCCCCCCCCGTGGGACCTCCATCTTGTCGTGGTGGGGGGGCTCAGTAACCGTGGATTGGTCACCCGCGGTGAAGCTAAGAGGGATCCAGGAGGGGACGCTCCGCGTGGGCTTGGAGGGGCCTGCGCAGGACGCGTTTAACGGTGCGGGTGCGAGGGACAGTTCTGTCTGTCCCTCGCAGTCGGGCGCGGTCGCGGGGGGAGAGGCGTGTCGGTGTTGCGTTGCCGCGCGCCCTATCTCCCGCGACCAAATGGGGGCGCACCATCGTTGCGTCGTGGTGGGGCCGCAGAGGAAGAGGAGATGCGGTGTTGCGTTGCCGTCCTCCCTATCCTCTGCGGCCGCTAGGTGTTTTGGCGGCGGAGCCCAACACCTTCATCCGCCGCCAAGGGGGTTTCGTTCGGTGCCCGCCTAACCATCTGGCGGGCCAATACCCGTCGGGGGGTA
Source organism: Euclidia mi (assembly GCA_944739405.2). Classification (NCBI taxonomy): domain Eukaryota; kingdom Metazoa; phylum Arthropoda; class Insecta; order Lepidoptera; family Erebidae; genus Euclidia; species Euclidia mi. The sequence goes on from OX123181.2 coordinate 107,431,752, forward strand.
GCGAGGAATGCTTCGGTGAAACCCTACCCTCCGACACACGGGTACATGGAGGAAGTTGAGGTGGTTTTTAGTGGTAACACCACATACTCCGGCTCTTACTTCCCCCAAGAGTCGGAGATCTGAAGGGATTTTCCACCTCGTAAAACAAAAAAAAAAAAAAAGGATTCAAACCTAGATAAGTTTCTTTCCAACTAGATTTACAAGTATAAGAAGCAATTCTGATAAGAATCTGATAAGAATTATTTTTATTGGAATCTGCACAGTTGTTTACTTTTTCCGCCAAAAAAACTGAAGTTTCCGCCAAAATATTCGATAGCTAATATCTCATAAAAATATGAGTATTATATATTTTATCAAAGGTTTATTTATATACTCATAATAAAAAATAATACAAGGCATAAATGTAACCTTATATACATACATATGTACTTAAACTTTCTTACATAAAATAAAAAAAATCCGTTTTTACGATAATTTTTTGTCTATAATAGTAATACACATTATTTATTTATTTTTTTGCTGTAACTTCGTAATTAATCAGTTAATTTACAATAAAAACATAAAAGTATGATATATAATTACATAATTTGTTTACAATGATGTTTTTAATCCAAAATTACGCCCCGCGCGCGGAATGCAAAGTCAGCGAAATATATATATTTTTTCAAATGCTTACATCTAAATATTTTTCTGCAAGTTTTGCTATAACTTTATTTTATTACATAGATAATATCACCAGGTATTCGAAAAACTAACAGCAAACAAATTTCAGCTAATACTTTTACTATGATAAACTAAAGTGTAGAGTAAGTCGTTAAAGACAACATTGTTTACGTTACGGCCGCTCGCCTAAAGTAAACATTTCATTCAAACGTAATTTGTTTCGTACCATTATAATGAGTCATTCATTAGGTTGCAGAAAAATCAAACACCACTCCTCTCACGTTATTAACAATCAAACAAAAACTAATTTATTGAGCGCGCCCGTATTCAAGTGGCGGCGCGCACTTGAAATTTGTCGATGCTGAGTCAGCACTTAAAAAAGGTGCGCGGTCAAGCGGCTATGCGTGTTTTGGAACGTTGCGTGGTGTTCCGGACTCGGTCGGTCCTTTTTACCCCGAGAATGCCACGTTCCATAACCCTTTGGCAAATCTTCAGTTTGGGGTTCTGAATTTCCGTCAAGGACTATTTTTGTGCACCGTAGGTTAGAACGGGCAGTATACACATATCGACGAGCTTTCGCTTGAGTGTCAGTGGAAGGTTGCCCTGTAGTAGTTCTTTCATTGACCAGAAGCTCTTCCAGGCATTTTCGACTCGCCGTCCTACTTCTTTGTCTTGCCTGTTGCTGAAAGAGATAATCTGGCCCAAGTATATATACTCGTCGACATAATGTATAGTCTGCCCGTCTACCGTGACCCTACGTTACGTGCTGTTGGTCATTACTTGAATTTTGGCCCGGTTCATCTGAAGTCCAACTTGAAGACTTGCAGAGCTGAGGCCTTTAAGCATTAGCTCGAGTTCCGAGGCTGATGAGGAAGAGAGAACAATGTCGTCGGCGAACCGAAGATTTGTTAATCTTTTGCCGCCGACCACAATGCCTCTGGATTGCCACAAATTCGTCAGACTGCCGAAAACCTGTTGCAGGACACTAGTAAAAAGTTTAGGAGACAATTACGGATCACCCTGTTGGACGCCTCTCTCTATTTTAAATGACTGACCAGAATGTTGAAGCTTGATATCTGCTGTACTATTATTGTAAATGGCTTTAATGAGGTTTATGTAGGGCTTTTCTTTATTTTGTTTCCGTTAGGCATCATCTGTTGCGCTATGAGTAATGCTGTCAAAGGCTTTGGAATAATCCACGAATCTTTAGTACAGAGGTTTGTTAAATTCGTAATGTTTTTCTATGATTTGATTCACGGTGTGGAGGTGGTCTATAGTGGAGAAACCGGGTCGGAATGCTGCTTGCTCGACGGGTTGATATTGGTCTAATTGGTCAGCGATTCGATTTTCTATAACCTTTATAAATGTTTTGTAAATATGGGAGATCAAACTTATGGGTTGGTAGTTGCCGATGTTGCATTTTTGGCCTTTTTTGTGCAGAAGAACTATATTGGAATGGCAAAATTTTGTTGGAATTTGGCATTTGTGTAGTACAGTATTAAAAAGTTGTGTAATATATGACAAGAGGGTTGATTTTCTGAATATTAAGGTTGCTGTGCTTATACCATCGGTGCCTGGACTTTAAGGTTTTTAGAGCTTTATTGACTTCGTCTTCTGTTATTGGTGTAATTGTATCATTATGATCGTAATTTTCGATATTATTAATTTTGGAATTGTCTGAATAGAGCACAGAACAGTTAAGAGAGGTTAGAACGGCCTTGTGGGCGGGGCAGGCTCGCCGTACTTGTGAGCAAACGCTCATATGCCGAAAAAATTGATTGACGCTGTCAACAATCGTGCTCATATTGCGTCAGCGTACGAAGCTCCGCGAAGATAAAAGAATTATGCCGTCTTGCGCTATAATAACGTGTCGAAAAAGAAGCCAGTTATGTACTGTGGCTCGAGAAGGGATTTCTTTTCACCGGTAAGTCCAAAAACCTTAAAATAAAAATGATATTTGTAATTATAACAATAGTCTTATGTAATTTGTAGACAAAACGATACTATCGCAAGCAAATAAAAAAATATACATTGCTAGCAATACGTGGGTACCATCTAGTACTACGTAGGCGATTGCGCAATGTATTCCGTTCACTGCGAACGTCAAAGCTTGAATTCTGCTAAATCTATGGTGGTGGGTCCGATAGTGTTGTACCTACCAAGTTGTGAACAATGTCGATTATGAGTTCCTTCATGTGAATGTATTCAAAGTATTGTTATCAGTAATATTAAGATTAACATAACTTTGTTTATTACTACCGATTAATGTTTATTGTGGGTTATAAACTTAGTATCGCGGGTTACATATCACATATTTTAATTATACAAAGCTGCACAAGTCCGAATACCGCTGTACACCGGTATAGAGAGCGCCAGGTGGTTGCAATAATAAGACAACTTCCTTCAGAGCAAGACAATTTTATTTCAGGTTGACGTAGCTTATATACCCTGCCGTGGAACGAAACCTTAGCGTGAGCTAACTCGATATTCTCCTACGTTTCTACCGGCTTGCAAGTCCCTCCGCGACCACAACCGTTGCAAGCCGGTAAAAACGTAGGAGAATAACAAAGGTATTTATGCCTTTAAATAAGTAAATTATCGCGACTAAGACCCGCTTAATAATATTGTATGATGTATACAAATCGCGAAAGTTTAAAATCGATTAGTTACGATTGTTTTACCATGTCCAGTTGTAACCTTCCTAGCTTTGCGTTCCTGTACCTGTTTATTTTGGACTTCTGAGTTTAAGTTGTGTGTGTCAGTGCTCGTTTTAGTGCTTAGTGGTGTATACGCTGTATTTTTGACTGAGCAGTGACTATGGGTACTTTCTCGAACGAGGAGTATACCGATATCGTTTTTATGTATGGCAGAGCAGACGGCAATGCACCTTGAGCACGACGAATGTACCAAAAACGCTATCCTAATCGACGAGTACCGAATGTAAGAGTGTTTTACAACACGTTTCGTCGGCTTGCTGAAGATGGGATATACCGTGTTGAACCTGGAGTCAATCCTGGTAGTCATGGCATCCACCATGACATTGAGGAAGATATCTTGGAGGCATTTCAAGCTGATTCATATGTGGAACAGCTTCAGCACCAGAAAAGTGGCAAAAAAAAGCAAAATAAAGCATTGGAAAGTATGGAATACTATGCACCAAAACAATAAGTACCCGTTTTATGGCACGGGTGTTCAAGGCCTTGAGCGAGATCCTCAGAGAAGAATTCAGTTTTGTCATTTTCTTCTCAACTCAGACATTGAAGATGCGTGGTTCCTATAGCCGATTTTGTGGACAGATGAAAGTAAATTTTCTAGGGAAGGAATAACTAATTTCCATAACGTTCATAAATAGACTGAAAAACAGCATAATCCACATTGGAAAAAACAGAAGATCTTTCAACAAAAATTTTAGGTCAACGTCTGGGCCGGAGTAATTGGCATAACACTGATTGGTCCTCATTTCTTGGCAGATAATTTAAATGGCAACTATTATTTTGAATTTCTACACAATGATCTTCCAGAGCTTATAGAGAAATCTGGCGCTCCGATATTCACTACAGACCGAGAAATAATCTTTCAACAAGATGGTTGCCCAGCGCATTGGACATTAAATGTACGGGAGCATTTAAATGATTGCTTCCCTAATAGCTGGATCGGCAGGGATGGGCCTATACCTTGGCCCGCCCGATCACCCGACCTGATTCCGCTTGACTTTTTCGTGTGGGGTCGGGCCGAAGAATTAATCTATACAAATGTAGAAATCAACACAAGAGAAAAATTGATTAACAGAATTAATTCAGCATTTGAAACAATGAAACTAGAGATGAAGTTAAAAATAACAACTACTGAAGTGAGAAGACGGGCCCTGTTTTAGGAACCGCAGCGAATATTTTGAAAATGAATAATAAATAATTTTAATTAAATCTTCGTTTTATTTATTTCGCTTATAGGTAAATTTTTAATTTCTCCCTCAATTTGGTTTGTATGTCCTAATTTCAACAATTTTTAAGCTATGCCGTGTAGTTGACACCTTAAAAGAGAGAACAATAACCAGGCATGTTTTTCAAAATGTTTGAACAAAGAAAGCACCATCCGTGTTTTTTTTAAACCTTCAAAAAACAGCTTTCTTAAATAAAAAAAATAAATATTCACTATAAATGTTTGTAAAAAAAAATTCTCATGACTCAGTTGCCGTAACACTTTCACGGGCAGTAAACGCCTATAGGCGTGATAACAATAAAACTTCAATTGTGTCTCGTTTACTGCCCGTGAAAGTGTTAATCATGATTCATTCGATTACTTACACATTACTTCAATGAAATAATAGAAAAAATATTATTTTTGTCTTTCAAACTGACCATTATATCCAACTAACTGTAAAATTTTGTGTTTTGTCATGAAATTCATTAAAATTATCCAAAAAAAAATGGTGACACTTCGCTTAAGACAAGTATGGTTCAAATGGTTCTTCACAGTCTATACTAGCTCCGATTTACGGCTTTGCATCGAACTCCCAACGGCTTTTCCAAACATCCTGTATATGTACTAAAGTACTAGATGTAGCATTCAGATCATTTACTTTCTTAAAGTGCTTTGCACGGATATCCCGGCAAAGCAATCTAGTGTCACTTTGACTTTGCTGCGGGTGTGGGTTCGCTTCGTTTATTAATTGTGTAGCGACGATATACTGGTTAATTCGAATCAAAACTTGTATCTGTCGTAGCGTTAGTCAATATTATTTATTATTTATGTAAAAAAAAAAGAGCTAAATGTATCATAATACCACATTAAAATGTATTTCTTTATTTTTATGTGACGTCATTTACGATCATAGATCAACTACTATGCAGACATACATTGCAAGTGATTGTAGGTAAAAATATATGACTAAGACCAGACTTCGTGAACGTATTGGTTTTAAGAGTGTTTTAGTTTGACTTTTGTTATAAAACCAATTTAATATTGTATAACACTTATTCAGTGTACTTTTCATTTTTTTGTATATTGATCGTAATAACTAAGTATATTCACGAATATTTCAACACTTCATTATAGTATACATTTGCAGTTATAGAAAATACGCAAAAAATATATTGAAGCACTAGCTGACCCGGCAGACTTCGTACTGCCTAATTAAATTGCAATAAAGTCCTGTCAAAATGATTTGCAATGTGACTTTTTTTTGTTCCTACATATTTTATAGTCGGGGCAAAAAATTCCCCTGAACAGAACCGTCACTCTGGTGATAGGGCGTTGTGAATAAGAAATATAATTAAATAAAACATATATAAGCATTAAAAATAAGTAATCGCTTTATTGTTAATCATGTGAATCATAATTATTAACAAAAATCTGTTTTATTTTCATTGTAGTTCTTTGTGATATACGATGTATTTTGTTTGATTACCTGGCGCATAGACAAACAAATCTGATGGTTTTCCAACACGGGAACAGGCAACATACAATTGACCATGTGAGAAACATGGGTTTTCCAGATTAATACCACAAACACTAAATGATTGCCCCTGGGACTTGTTTATGGTCATAGCAAAAGCGAGACGAACTGGAAACTGTGCTCGTTTAAAGTCAAATGGCACATCAGTCGGAATCATTGGGATGCGCAGTATGAGAACGTCTTCTCCTTTATACTTTCCTTTTAGTATAGTTGCTTCTATCACGTTGTATAGTATTTTTTTTATCGCTAACCGTGTGCCGTTGCAAAGACGCGGTTTGTTGATATTTCGCAACATTATAACTACCGATTCAACTTTTAATTGAAGATTGCGTGGTGGCAATCCTGGCAAATCCAGCGAGTTTAAAAATTCTGGTGGATAGTTCACTACATCATCTTGGTTAGTAGCCGAATCAACTGATTTACATATCCTTGATTCGCCTATAATTTGTTCTTGAATTTTTTAATTTAATTCATTTACATCTATGTTTTTTGCAGCCTATATAGCTCGTTCGCTCAACCAATCATGGTTTCTGTAATTGTGAGAAACATCTGGAAACACCTTCTGAATAAGTTCATCTTTTGATCGAGTTGACTGACAAAAACTTTGAGGAAAGTTAATGCAGCCAGTCAACATGTCTATAGGAAATTTGCCATTACCAATGTCAATGAGTTGTTTAGAGAATATGTTTTAGAGTTCTTCGAAATGTTGCAGGTCGGAGTTTCATAGCTTTGCATATTTAATGGCAATTTTAATGCTGAATGGGCTGTTCGACCACCTTCAAGCAATGTTGCTGCGATTCCCGACGAAGCGAGTGCAGGTGCAATTTTATTTTGTGAGCAAATCGTTGCTAATATTAATGAAATCAAAAAAATTTTTCCTGTACCACCAGGTGCATCTAAGAAGTAAATCCCTCCAGTTTCATCATTTATTACTTTCATAAGAGTATTAAATACATACTTCTGTTGTTCATTCAACAGTGGAAGATTTGTTTGAATTAATTCTTTCAAAGTGTTGAGATCATACAGTTTTTTACGATTCAACTCTTGGTTAAAAGCATCATGCATTGTACGATTGGGAGCGGCCAGACCTAATTGAATTAATAGTTTGTTTGACATCATCAAGCACATGTCCTGAATTGAAATCAATGTTTCGTTGTAAATTTCTTCACTGATTTGTATATTTGGATTTCCCATTCTATTTCGTTTTAAAATATCATCACACATAATTATAATCTTTGTACTTGATCCACAAATCAATTGGGTTTGATGGGAAGCATGTAGATATGATTATAGAAAACAATGTTCGTATTTGATGAGCGTGTGATGATATTACAGCATCATTGATCCCAATGAGCATCATTTTCTAGCAATTGCAAACGTTGACAGGCTGCTCTGTAAGATCCACACAATTCACCATCAACAGTTTGTAAATGTTGGAATGATGTTGGGCCACGTACATTGAGTTGTAGATGTTGTAGTTGACACATCGTAACTGAAAGCAGCTCGATTCAAACTTGCGCGATTATTAGTTGAATGTCGCGCTCGCGCTTTACGCGTTTGTGATATCCGAATTCTTTCACATTCATTTCGGTCGTCACGTTCTTGTGCAGCATGATTAGATCGGTAATTAGCTTGGTTTGTAGCATTTCGGGTTCTTCTACCTAAATTGCTTCGTTTAATAGGAGGCATATCTATATTATACATTATTGTGTCACATGCAATAATTAGTGATCATAGGTAACAAAACCTGCACAAAACACGATATAAATACCAATTTGTTTCGTGTATCAGTTGACAAAAGCAAACTCAGTAGAATAGGTAACCGAAAATCCAAGAAAAACAACACTGACATTGACAGTTTGTTGTTGTTTCAACTTTTTTTTAATTTGATATGACTTGGAGTCAAATCCTTCAAGGCGTACTAACGTTTTATGTATGTAAAATAGGGATATGAAATAATAAAAACTCTTTTGTTGATAATAAAAACTCTTTTGTTGAGTTTCGTTTTCTTTTTTTTTGTTTATCCTCTAACGATGTATTCTGTGCTCCAAGGCACACTGTTTTGATAGATATGATTGAATTTGAACTTTGTATAGCGGCAATAAAGTGCAAATTGACTCTTTGACGTTAGGAAGATACCTACATTGTTTAAACAACAGTGAGTGCTTGTAATTTAATATGAACTTTATACAATAGCAATAAAGCTCAAATTGACTCTACGTTTTAGTTAGAAAACTTTTGTATGGGAAAATGAAAAGGGCTGTTTTTAGAGGTTTTCCGGCAATTATCAGAATTTTTTTTCTTCATTAATTCTCGCCGTAAAAACCATCTTTGAACTTCAACGAACATTTAAAAAAAAGAATTGGCCAAATTGGTCCAGGCGTTGTTGAGTTATGCGCTTACCAACACATTTTGCGATTCATTTTTATATTATAGATGAGGCCAAAACAAATCCTGATTTCCATTATCCGACGAAGAGACAAAAATCCACAAAATTAAGTTTGGCGATAACTGAATAGGTATTAATATATATTTTTGAGACTTTTTGCAAGAGTGAATTGAATTACAATTTATATAAAACGCAGAGGGTTCGAATCCACGGCGCGCACCAATGACTTTTCGAAGTTATGTTAATTATCGCATGAAGCGGTGAAGGAAAACATCGTGAGGAAACTTGCATGTCTGAGAGTTCTCCATAATGTTATCGAAAGACATGTGAAGTCTGCCAACCCGCACTTGGCCAGCGTGGTGGACTATGGCCTTACCCTTTTCATAGTGACTAGAGGCCCGTGCCCAGCAGTGGGACAAACTATATACAGGGCTGATGATGATATAAAAATAGATTTCTGAGGCAGGACTTCAACCCGCGACCTAGACGTACCATGTCAATACTGTACCGACTACGCTACTCAGGCCACTTCGTCTATGATTCGTATATTTTTCTAATAGTTGGTTCGCTTATGGTAGCGCATAGTGCCATCTGCCACATGAGTAGGATTAGAACTGTGGCCAGCAAGGGCATCTTTACAGATTAATAAACATTGCTGCCTTATATATCAAGATATGTTTAAGCAATTCTCATAGTAAGATAAATTTAAAATTTAAAAAATTATAATTATTCGTTCCTGAGGCAAGTCTTGAACTTACGCCCATGAATATATTTTTTATATTTTGTAATATAAACAACTGAATATGTCTAGTTTCTATTATTTTACTTAAATAACAGCAATTAATTCCTTTTTATTTTCATATATTTTTTTATTTATTTTATTTAACCTATGTTGTCCCACTGCTGTGCAAAGGTCTCCCTTACACTCCTCCAAGCGTCCCTATCTTCTGCCAAATTGGGCCAGTCTCTGTAAAAATTGTCTATATCGTCACGCCATCGTTTTCGGGGTTTGCCTCTTTTCCGCCGCCCGTCTTGCGGCACCCATTGCGTGACAATCTTTGTCCATCGGCTAGGATGCATCCGGATCACGTGGCCCGCCCAATCCCACTTTAGGTTGGCAGTCTTCCGTCCCACATCAGCAACACCCGCCAGTGATCGCAGAACGGCATTTTGCACTCGATCAATCCTTTTATATCCCAGAATACTGCGCTCCATTGCTCTTGGTTTGTCAACCTTGAGGCTGGACTTTTGAAGTTCGGTCAAGGACCAGGTCTGAGCACCGTAGGTTAGGATGGGCAGAATGCACATTTTTATTATGTTGATGAAATATTGTAGGCAGAAAACATTTCTTCTGTGATGTAAATAGTCTTTGCAAATGCCAATAAGCAGCCAGTAGCATTAGAGAACTATTGACTGCTCATTGTTAAGATGCCAGGACTGGTTGTTGTTGATTGGCTATATATAATGATAACATCACACAGAACATCCAGTAGTACTCTAATGCTATGGCTACTTATTGATATTTGTATAGACTATTATCACAGAAGATTGCAAAAGAGATATGTTTTGTGCCTACAATGTTTCATCAGAATAATAATCATAATGTTAGTTTATTCATGAAGATAAAAGGAATTAATTGCTGTGGTTTTATTTAAGTAAAATAATAAAACCTATAAACATATTTAGTAACTTTTATTACAAATTAGAAAAATGTATTCGTGTGCGTTAGTTCAAAACTTGTCTCAGGAACGAATAGACCTAATTTTGAATTTATCTTAGCATGAGAATTGTTCAAAAATCTTAATATATTATAAGGCAGCATTGTTTGACAATATGTAATGACGTCCTTTCTGACCACATAGTTCTATACCCACACTTTTGGCAGATGGCATTATGCGCTATCATAAGTGAATCAACCATTAGTGAAGATCATTCTACGATTAAGGGACCTGAGTAGTAGTAGTCGTTACAGTATCAACACGCTTCATTAAGGTCGCGGTTCAAGCCCATCCTTGCGAATTTATTTTTATAGCTTTAAATAAACTTCAATTTACCCTAGCATAATATGTTTTCGGTATTACCTATCCAATTACCGCAAAATACATTTAGTTTTCTAGGTTTTGTCTGTTGGTCGGATAATGGCAATCAGGATCTGTTTTGGCCTCATGGTTAAATATTATTTTTGAGTATTTTTCTTTAACGGCAAATGATGATGAAGTGTATTGTTTTTAAAGTCTGTATCACAATTTCTTTTTTTGAAATATTCGTTATTATAGTTATTACGAATAATGTCCAAAACGAAAGAACAAACAATTAGTGTTACTACAAATTGGTTTTATAACATTAATCAAACTAAAACAATTTTAAATCTAATATGTTCACCTTAGTCTGGTCGTAGTCATATATTTTTACCAACAATAACTTGCAATGGATGTCTGCATAGTAGTTAGTCTATGATCGTAAATGACGTCACATAAAAATAAATAAATACATTTTAATGTGGTATTATGATACATTTAACTCTTTTTTTTACATAAATAATAAAAAATATTGACTAACTTTACTACAGATACAAGCTCTGATTCAAATTAATCGATATATCGACGCCACACAGTCAATAAACGAAGCGGTCCGCACCGCAGGCAAGTCAAAGTGACACTAGATTGCCTTGCCGGGATATCCGTGCAAAGCATTTGAACAAAATGTTCTGAGTGCTACATCTAGTACTTTAGTACATATACATCAATGAACACACATATGTCAGACTTGCCAACTGGCCTATGTTTAGCGTCCTGCTTTTGGTACGCTATCTACTTCTTTTTACTTTTGTAACATCATTTACTTAGCCTATCATAATTCATCACATTATTATGAAACAAAAAGAAGTAAGTACAAAAATTATAACATTTCACTGCCAAACAAATGTTATTAAACGAACGATATTATTTGATTGCTGCCTCAGAATCAGGCTTTGATGAAAAAGTTTGAATCGCCCCACATAGGTTGGATGTGATTTAGTGCCATGACACACAACAGAAAACTTTTTTCACGAGTTCATATAAACTATCTTTTACCTTTATTTAAAGTCGGGTTATTCAAAATAAATGTTAAAAAAGTATTTTAATAGTTTTACATTGAAGTAATAACAGAACCCTTATAATTGAGATGACTCGTAAACTTTTTGAGTGCAAAGCCACTTTGTAATTTTAAATTCTACTCCCTACTTAACTTAAATTCTAAAGAAAAGTTTAAAAAAGCAGGCACGTACTACGACAATATAGCTAAATATAAAAAAAAAACTATTAATAAAAATAATTTTAAATACCTTGTATGCATTCAGATGCACGATACAACTATAAATTGTAGTTATTTATTTCATACACGTGACTGGCTTAAGCTATATATTTTCTCTTGTTAGCTACGTTTGATATCTGTTAAGCCTGCCTTTGTATATTGCTTTGCCATAGTGTATTTTATTAAATAAAATGTGAACAATAAAGAGTTGTTGCGAGTGTTTTGTTAAAATTAAGACATTTTATTTTGTGTACCATTATATACAATTTAAGACTCTAACTAAAAATATCATCCGCATCATCCTAGCGTTTGCCACGGGTTCTGATCTAACCTGAAAACCAAAGCCACTTAGGCCATGGTTAGACTAGAAAGCAGTCTGAGGCCCACTGAGGTCCTAAACAAAGAAACATTCGGTTAGTGATAACGCTGTTCGCATACATGAGGAGCAAATGGCACTTGCCTAGTAGTCTCATTAGAAAGAGTAGGTACGTATAATATTAGCTTTTTTATATCGCAACTACTGACCGAACTTTACAATCAACAGGTTTTTTTTTTAGTTAGCCTATACATGTGTCCCACTGCTGGGCAAAGGCCTCTCCCTTGGACCGCCATTCATCCCTGTCCTGTGCTATGTTCGGCCAGTCGCTGTCGAATGCATCCAGGTCGTCCCGCCATCTCCGTTTAGGTCTGCCGCGTCGTCGTCGACTATCATGAGGCACCCAACTGGTTACTAAATAAGCCCACCTTTCTGGGTGCATACGGCAGAGGTGACCAGCCCAGCTCCCATCAGCCTGGCAGATTTTAAGCCAACATCGGCTATCCGCTTGACCGCGCACAAGTGACTATTTTCCCTTTTTGCAAAAACAGATGAGCGCGTAAACTGTAATTTTTCTCACGCTTTTCCGCTGGGCACTAATCTGTTTGTGGAACTCGGATAACTAAACCGATTGCTGTAAGTTGCATATCAATAGACGCGTAATTAAATGAGCTTTCCAATAATATAAATAAAAACTATATAATATGGTTGAAGCCCACGCAAGGGCAGTATAAAGTGAAAATTAGATTTTTTTCCCGCCATTTTTGAGCGCAATTTTATATTTCTGACATATTCCTTTTTCTCATCGTTTTTTACTATGGGAGGTATATAAGTAATATACATATTTAGAAAGGTTATTTAATTTACTTTTAGAGAAAATAAATATAATGCAAAGAAACATTTTAATATTTAACATAAAAAAATAAAACAAAGATTTTTTTATGAGTTGGCGCCAATTTTCATATTTTATTTTTTAAAATACCGTTTTATGTTATATATCAGATTCAAACCTAGATCCCCCCCCCGTGGGACCTCCATCTTGTCGTGGTGGGGGGGCTCAGTAACCGTGGATTGGTCACCCGCGGTGAAGCTAAGAGGGATCCAGGAGGGGACGCTCCGCGTGGGCTTGGAGGGGCCTGCGCAGGACGCGTTTAACGGTGCGGGTGCGAGGGACAGTTCTGTCTGTCCCTCGCAGTCGGGCGCGGTCGCGGGGGGAGAGGCGTGTCGGTGTTGCGTTGCCGCGCGCCCTATCTCCCGCGACCAAATGGGGGCGCACCATCGTTGCGTCGTGGTGGGGCCGCAGAGGAAGAGGAGATGCGGTGTTGCGTTGCCGTCCTCCCTATCCTCTGCGGCCGCTAGGTGTTTTGGCGGCGGAGCCCAACACCTTCATCCGCCGCCAAGGGGGTTTCGTTCGGTGCCCGCCTAACCATCTGGCGGGCCAATACCCGTCGGGGGGTAGCGAGGAATGCTTCGGTGAAACCCTACCCTCCGACACACGGGTACATGGAGGAAGTTGAGGTGGTTTTTAGTGGTAACACCACATACTCCGGCTCTTACTTCCCCCAAGAGTCGGAGATCTGAAGGGATTTTCCACCTCGTAAAACAAAAAAAAAAAAAAAGGATTCAAACCTAGATAAGTTTCTTTCCAACTAGATTTACAAGTATAAGAAGCAATTCTGATAAGAATCTGATAAGAATTATTTTTATTGGAATCTGCACAGTTGTTTACTTTTTCCGCCAAAAAAACTGAAGTTTCCGCCAAAATATTCGATAGCTAATATCTCATAAAAATATGAGTATTATATATTTTATCAAAGGTTTATTTATATACTCATAATAAAAAATAATACAAGGCATAAATGTAACCTTATATACATACATATGTACTTAAACTTTCTTACATAAAATAAAAAAAATCCGTTTTTACGATAATTTTTTGTCTATAATAGTAATACACATTATTTATTTATTTTTTTGCTGTAACTTCGTAATTAATCAGTTAATTTACAATAAAAACATAAAAGTATGATATATAATTACATAATTTGTTTACAATGATGTTTTTAATCCAAAATTACGCCCCGCGCGCGGAATGCAAAGTCAGCGAAATATATATATTTTTTCAAATGCTTACATCTAAATATTTTTCTGCAAGTTTTGCTATAACTTTATTTTATTACATAGATAATATCACCAGGTATTCGAAAAACTAACAGCAAACAAATTTCAGCTAATACTTTTACTATGATAAACTAAAGTGTAGAGTAAGTCGTTAAAGACAACATTGTTTACGTTACGGCCGCTCGCCTAAAGTAAACATTTCATTCAAACGTAATTTGTTTCGTACCATTATAATGAGTCATTCATTAGGTTGCAGAAAAATCAAACACCACTCCTCTCACGTTATTAACAATCAAACAAAAACTAATTTATTGAGCGCGCCCGTATTCAAGTGGCGGCGCGCACTTGAAATTTGTCGATGCTGAGTCAGCACTTAAAAAAGGTGCGCGGTCAAGCGGCTATGCGTGTTTTGGAACGTTGCGTGGTGTTCCGGACTCGGTCGGTCCTTTTTACCCCGAGAATGCCACGTTCCATAACCCTTTGGCAAATCTTCAGTTTGGGGTTCTGAATTTCCGTCAAGGACTATTTTTGTGCACCGTAGGTTAGAACGGGCAGTATACACATATCGACGAGCTTTCGCTTGAGTGTCAGTGGAAGGTTGCCCTGTAGTAGTTCTTTCATTGACCAGAAGCTCTTCCAGGCATTTTCGACTCGCCGTCCTACTTCTTTGTCTTGCCTGTTGCTGAAAGAGATAATCTGGCCCAAGTATATATACTCGTCGACATAATGTATAGTCTGCCCGTCTACCGTGACCCTACGTTACGTGCTGTTGGTCATTACTTGAATTTTGGCCCGGTTCATCTGAAGTCCAACTTGAAGACTTGCAGAGCTGAGGCCTTTAAGCATTAGCTCGAGTTCCGAGGCTGATGAGGAAGAGAGAACAATGTCGTCGGCGAACCGAAGATTTGTTAATCTTTTGCCGCCGACCACAATGCCTCTGGATTGCCACAAATTCGTCAGACTGCCGAAAACCTGTTGCAGGACACTAGTAAAAAGTTTAGGAGACAATTACGGATCACCCTGTTGGACGCCTCTCTCTATTTTAAATGACTGACCAGAATGTTGAAGCTTGATATCTGCTGTACTATTATTGTAAATGGCTTTAATGAGGTTTATGTAGGGCTTTTCTTTATTTTGTTTCCGTTAGGCATCATCTGTTGCGCTATGAGTAATGCTGTCAAAGGCTTTGGAATAATCCACGAATCTTTAGTACAGAGGTTTGTTAAATTCGTAATGTTTTTCTATGATTTGATTCACGGTGTGGAGGTGGTCTATAGTGGAGAAACCGGGTCGGAATGCTGCTTGCTCGACGGGTTGATATTGGTCTAATTGGTCAGCGATTCGATTTTCTATAACCTTTATAAATGTTTTGTAAATATGGGAGATCAAACTTATGGGTTGGTAGTTGCCGATGTTGCATTTTTGGCCTTTTTTGTGCAGAAGAACTATATTGGAATGGCAAAATTTTGTTGGAATTTGGCATTTGTGTAGTACAGTATTAAAAAGTTGTGTAATATATGACAAGAGGGTTGATTTTCTGAATATTAAGGTTGCTGTGCTTATACCATCGGTGCCTGGACTTTAAGGTTTTTAGAGCTTTATTGACTTCGTCTTCTGTTATTGGTGTAATTGTATCATTATGATCGTAATTTTCGATATTATTAATTTTGGAATTGTCTGAATAGAGCACAGAACAGTTAAGAGAGGTTAGAACGGCCTTGTGGGCGGGGCAGGCTCGCCGTACTTGTGAGCAAACGCTCATATGCCGAAAAAATTGATTGACGCTGTCAACAATCGTGCTCATATTGCGTCAGCGTACGAAGCTCCGCGAAGATAAAAGAATTATGCCGTCTTGCGCTATAATAACGTGTCGAAAAAGAAGCCAGTTATGTACTGTGGCTCGAGAAGGGATTTCTTTTCACCGGTAAGTCCAAAAACCTTAAAATAAAAATGATATTTGTAATTATAACAATAGTCTTATGTAATTTGTAGACAAAACGATACTATCGCAAGCAAATAAAAAAATATACATTGCTAGCAATACGTGGGTACCATCTAGTACTACGTAGGCGATTGCGCAATGTATTCCGTTCACTGCGAACGTCAAAGCTTGAATTCTGCTAAATCTATGGTGGTGGGTCCGATAGTGTTGTACCTACCAAGTTGTGAACAATGTCGATTATGAGTTCCTTCATGTGAATGTATTCAAAGTATTGTTATCAGTAATATTAAGATTAACATAACTTTGTTTATTACTACCGATTAATGTTTATTGTGGGTTATAAACTTAGTATCGCGGGTTACATATCACATATTTTAATTATACAAAGCTGCACAAGTCCGAATACCGCTGTACACCGGTATAGAGAGCGCCAGGTGGTTGCAATAATAAGACAACTTCCTTCAGAGCAAGACAATTTTATTTCAGGTTGACGTAGCTTATATACCCTGCCGTGGAACGAAACCTTAGCGTGAGCTAACTCGATATTCTCCTACGTTTCTACCGGCTTGCAAGTCCCTCCGCGACCACAACCGTTGCAAGCCGGTAAAAACGTAGGAGAATAACAAAGGTATTTATGCCTTTAAATAAGTAAATTATCGCGACTAAGACCCGCTTAATAATATTGTATGATGTATACAAATCGCGAAAGTTTAAAATCGATTAGTTACGATTGTTTTACCATGTCCAGTTGTAACCTTCCTAGCTTTGCGTTCCTGTACCTGTTTATTTTGGACTTCTGAGTTTAAGTTGTGTGTGTCAGTGCTCGTTTTAGTGCTTAGTGGTGTATACGCTGTATTTTTGACTGAGCAGTGACTATGGGTACTTTCTCGAACGAGGAGTATACCGATATCGTTTTTATGTATGGCAGAGCAGACGGCAATGCACCTTGAGCACGACGAATGTACCAAAAACGCTATCCTAATCGACGAGTACCGAATGTAAGAGTGTTTTACAACACGTTTCGTCGGCTTGCTGAAGATGGGATATACCGTGTTGAACCTGGAGTCAATCCTGGTAGTCATGGCATCCACCATGACATTGAGGAAGATATCTTGGAGGCATTTCAAGCTGATTCATATGTGGAACAGCTTCAGCACCAGAAAAGTGGCAAAAAAAAGCAAAATAAAGCATTGGAAAGTATGGAATACTATGCACCAAAACAATAAGTACCCGTTTTATGGCACGGGTGTTCAAGGCCTTGAGCGAGATCCTCAGAGAAGAATTCAGTTTTGTCATTTTCTTCTCAACTCAGACATTGAAGATGCGTGGTTCCTATAGCCGATTTTGTGGACAGATGAAAGTAAATTTTCTAGGGAAGGAATAACTAATTTCCATAACGTTCATAAATAGACTGAAAAACAGCATAATCCACATTGGAAAAAACAGAAGATCTTTCAACAAAAATTTTAGGTCAACGTCTGGGCCGGAGTAATTGGCATAACACTGATTGGTCCTCATTTCTTGGCAGATAATTTAAATGGCAACTATTATTTTGAATTTCTACACAATGATCTTCCAGAGCTTATAGAGAAATCTGGCGCTCCGATATTCACTACAGACCGAGAAATAATCTTTCAACAAGATGGTTGCCCAGCGCATTGGACATTAAATGTACGGGAGCATTTAAATGATTGCTTCCCTAATAGCTGGATCGGCAGGGATGGGCCTATACCTTGGCCCGCCCGATCACCCGACCTGATTCCGCTTGACTTTTTCGTGTGGGGTCGGGCCGAAGAATTAATCTATACAAATGTAGAAATCAACACAAGAGAAAAATTGATTAACAGAATTAATTCAGCATTTGAAACAATGAAACTAGAGATGAAGTTAAAAATAACAACTACTGAAGTGAGAAGACGGGCCCTGTTTTAGGAACCGCAGCGAATATTTTGAAAATGAATAATAAATAATTTTAATTAAATCTTCGTTTTATTTATTTCGCTTATAGGTAAATTTTTAATTTCTCCCTCAATTTGGTTTGTATGTCCTAATTTCAACAATTTTTAAGCTATGCCGTGTAGTTGACACCTTAAAAGAGAGAACAATAACCAGGCATGTTTTTCAAAATGTTTGAACAAAGAAAGCACCATCCGTGTTTTTTTTAAACCTTCAAAAAACAGCTTTCTTAAATAAAAAAAATAAATATTCACTATAAATGTTTGTAAAAAAAAATTCTCATGACTCAGTTGCCGTAACACTTTCACGGGCAGTAAACGCCTATAGGCGTGATAACAATAAAACTTCAATTGTGTCTCGTTTACTGCCCGTGAAAGTGTTAATCATGATTCATTCGATTACTTACACATTACTTCAATGAAATAATAGAAAAAATATTATTTTTGTCTTTCAAACTGACCATTATATCCAACTAACTGTAAAATTTTGTGTTTTGTCATGAAATTCATTAAAATTATCCAAAAAAAAATGGTGACACTTCGCTTAAGACAAGTATGGTTCAAATGGTTCTTCACAGTCTATACTAGCTCCGATTTACGGCTTTGCATCGAACTCCCAACGGCTTTTCCAAACATCCTGTATATGTACTAAAGTACTAGATGTAGCATTCAGATCATTTACTTTCTTAAAGTGCTTTGCACGGATATCCCGGCAAAGCAATCTAGTGTCACTTTGACTTTGCTGCGGGTGTGGGTTCGCTTCGTTTATTAATTGTGTAGCGACGATATACTGGTTAATTCGAATCAAAACTTGTATCTGTCGTAGCGTTAGTCAATATTATTTATTATTTATGTAAAAAAAAAAGAGCTAAATGTATCATAATACCACATTAAAATGTATTTCTTTATTTTTATGTGACGTCATTTACGATCATAGATCAACTACTATGCAGACATACATTGCAAGTGATTGTAGGTAAAAATATATGACTAAGACCAGACTTCGTGAACGTATTGGTTTTAAGAGTGTTTTAGTTTGACTTTTGTTATAAAACCAATTTAATATTGTATAACACTTATTCAGTGTACTTTTCATTTTTTTGTATATTGATCGTAATAACTAAGTATATTCACGAATATTTCAACACTTCATTATAGTATACATTTGCAGTTATAGAAAATACGCAAAAAATATATTGAAGCACTAGCTGACCCGGCAGACTTCGTACTGCCTAATTAAATTGCAATAAAGTCCTGTCAAAATGATTTGCAATGTGACTTTTTTTTGTTCCTACATATTTTATAGTCGGGGCAAAAAATTCCCCTGAACAGAACCGTCACTCTGGTGATAGGGCGTTGTGAATAAGAAATATAATTAAATAAAACATATATAAGCATTAAAAATAAGTAATCGCTTTATTGTTAATCATGTGAATCATAATTATTAACAAAAATCTGTTTTATTTTCATTGTAGTTCTTTGTGATATACGATGTATTTTGTTTGATTACCTGGCGCATAGACAAACAAATCTGATGGTTTTCCAACACGGGAACAGGCAACATACAATTGACCATGTGAGAAACATGGGTTTTCCAGATTAATACCACAAACACTAAATGATTGCCCCTGGGACTTGTTTATGGTCATAGCAAAAGCGAGACGAACTGGAAACTGTGCTCGTTTAAAGTCAAATGGCACATCAGTCGGAATCATTGGGATGCGCAGTATGAGAACGTCTTCTCCTTTATACTTTCCTTTTAGTATAGTTGCTTCTATCACGTTGTATAGTATTTTTTTTATCGCTAACCGTGTGCCGTTGCAAAGACGCGGTTTGTTGATATTTCGCAACATTATAACTACCGATTCAACTTTTAATTGAAGATTGCGTGGTGGCAATCCTGGCAAATCCAGCGAGTTTAAAAATTCTGGTGGATAGTTCACTACATCATCTTGGTTAGTAGCCGAATCAACTGATTTACATATCCTTGATTCGCCTATAATTTGTTCTTGAATTTTTTAATTTAATTCATTTACATCTATGTTTTTTGCAGCCTATATAGCTCGTTCGCTCAACCAATCATGGTTTCTGTAATTGTGAGAAACATCTGGAAACACCTTCTGAATAAGTTCATCTTTTGATCGAGTTGACTGACAAAAACTTTGAGGAAAGTTAATGCAGCCAGTCAACATGTCTATAGGAAATTTGCCATTACCAATGTCAATGAGTTGTTTAGAGAATATGTTTTAGAGTTCTTCGAAATGTTGCAGGTCGGAGTTTCATAGCTTTGCATATTTAATGGCAATTTTAATGCTGAATGGGCTGTTCGACCACCTTCAAGCAATGTTGCTGCGATTCCCGACGAAGCGAGTGCAGGTGCAATTTTATTTTGTGAGCAAATCGTTGCTAATATTAATGAAATCAAAAAAATTTTTCCTGTACCACCAGGTGCATCTAAGAAGTAAATCCCTCCAGTTTCATCATTTATTACTTTCATAAGAGTATTAAATACATACTTCTGTTGTTCATTCAACAGTGGAAGATTTGTTTGAATTAATTCTTTCAAAGTGTTGAGATCATACAGTTTTTTACGATTCAACTCTTGGTTAAAAGCATCATGCATTGTACGATTGGGAGCGGCCAGACCTAATTGAATTAATAGTTTGTTTGACATCATCAAGCACATGTCCTGAATTGAAATCAATGTTTCGTTGTAAATTTCTTCACTGATTTGTATATTTGGATTTCCCATTCTATTTCGTTTTAAAATATCATCACACATAATTATAATCTTTGTACTTGATCCACAAATCAATTGGGTTTGATGGGAAGCATGTAGATATGATTATAGAAAACAATGTTCGTATTTGATGAGCGTGTGATGATATTACAGCATCATTGATCCCAATGAGCATCATTTTCTAGCAATTGCAAACGTTGACAGGCTGCTCTGTAAGATCCACACAATTCACCATCAACAGTTTGTAAATGTTGGAATGATGTTGGGCCACGTACATTGAGTTGTAGATGTTGTAGTTGACACATCGTAACTGAAAGCAGCTCGATTCAAACTTGCGCGATTATTAGTTGAATGTCGCGCTCGCGCTTTACGCGTTTGTGATATCCGAATTCTTTCACATTCATTTCGGTCGTCACGTTCTTGTGCAGCATGATTAGATCGGTAATTAGCTTGGTTTGTAGCATTTCGGGTTCTTCTACCTAAATTGCTTCGTTTAATAGGAGGCATATCTATATTATACATTATTGTGTCACATGCAATAATTAGTGATCATAGGTAACAAAACCTGCACAAAACACGATATAAATACCAATTTGTTTCGTGTATCAGTTGACAAAAGCAAACTCAGTAGAATAGGTAACCGAAAATCCAAGAAAAACAACACTGACATTGACAGTTTGTTGTTGTTTCAACTTTTTTTTAATTTGATATGACTTGGAGTCAAATCCTTCAAGGCGTACTAATGTTTTATGTATGTAAAATAGGGATATGAAATAATAAAAACTCTTTTGTTGATAATAAAAACTCTTTTGTTGAGTTTCGTTTTCTTTTTTTTTGTTTATCCTCTAACGATGTATTCTGTGCTCCAAGGCACACTGTTTTGATAGATATGATTGAATTTGAACTTTGTATAGCGGCAATAAAGTGCAAATTGACTCTTTGACGTTAGGAAGATACCTACATTGTTTAAACAACAGTGAGTGCTTGTAATTTAATATGAACTTTATACAATAGCAATAAAGCTCAAATTGACTCTACGTTTTAGTTAGAAAACTTTTGTATGGGAAAATGAAAAGGGCTGTTTTTAGAGGTTTTCCGGCAATTATCAGAATTTTTCTCGCCGTAAAAACCATCTTTGAACTTCAACGAACATTTAAAAAAAAGAATTGGCCAAATTGGTCCAGGCGTTGTTGAGTTATGCGCTTACCAACACATTTTGCGATTCATTTTTATATTATAGATGAGGCCAAA
The DNA here is from genome assembly GCA_944739405.2 of Euclidia mi. Lineage (NCBI taxonomy): Eukaryota > Metazoa > Arthropoda > Insecta > Lepidoptera > Erebidae > Euclidia > Euclidia mi. Next base: position 107,453,878 of record OX123181.2, read on the forward strand.
ACAAATCCTGATTTCCATTATCCGACGAAGAGACAAAAATCCACAAAATTAAGTTTGGCGATAACTGAATAGGTATTAATATATATTTTTGAGACTTTTTGCAAGAGTGAATTGAATTACAATTTATATAAAACGCAGAGGGTTCGAATCCACGGCGCGCACCAATGACTTTTCGAAGTTATGTTAATTATCGCATGAAGCGGTGAAGGAAAACATCGTGAGGAAACTTGCATGTCTGAGAGTTCTCCATAATGTTATCGAAAGACATGTGAAGTCTGCCAACCCGCACTTGGCCAGCGTGGTGGACTATGGCCTTACCCTTTTCATAGTGACTAGAGGCCCGTGCCCAGCAGTGGGACAAACTATATACAGGGCTGATGATGATATAAAAATAGATTTCTGAGGCAGGACTTCAACCCGCGACCTAGACGTACCATGTCAATACTGTACCGACTACGCTACTCAGGCCACTTCGTCTATGATTCGTATATTTTTCTAATAGTTGGTTCGCTTATGGTAGCGCATAGTGCCATCTGCCACATGAGTAGGATTAGAACTGTGGCCAGCAAGGGCATCTTTACAGATTAATAAACATTGCTGCCTTATATATCAAGATATGTTTAAGCAATTCTCATAGTAAGATAAATTTAAAATTTAAAAAATTATAATTATTCGTTCCTGAGGCAAGTCTTGAACTTACGCCCATGAATATATTTTTTATATTTTGTAATATAAACAACTGAATATGTCTAGTTTCTATTATTTTACTTAAATAACAGCAATTAATTCCTTTTTATTTTCATATATTTTTTTATTTATTTTATTTAACCTATGTTGTCCCACTGCTGTGCAAAGGTCTCCCTTACACTCCTCCAAGCGTCCCTATCTTCTGCCAAATTGGGCCAGTCTCTGTAAAAATTGTCTATATCGTCACGCCATCGTTTTCGGGGTTTGCCTCTTTTCCGCCGCCCGTCTTGCGGCACCCATTGCGTGACAATCTTTGTCCATCGGCTAGGATGCATCCGGATCACGTGGCCCGCCCAATCCCACTTTAGGTTGGCAGTCTTCCGTCCCACATCAGCAACACCCGCCAGTGATCGCAGAACGGCATTTTGCACTCGATCAATCCTTTTATATCCCAGAATACTGCGCTCCATTGCTCTTGGTTTGTCAACCTTGAGGCTGGACTTTTGAAGTTCGGTCAAGGACCAGGTCTGAGCACCGTAGGTTAGGATGGGCAGAATGCACATTTTTATTATGTTGATGAAATATTGTAGGCAGAAAACATTTCTTCTGTGATGTAAATAGTCTTTGCAAATGCCAATAAGCAGCCAGTAGCATTAGAGAACTATTGACTGCTCATTGTTAAGATGCCAGGACTGGTTGTTGTTGATTGGCTATATATAATGATAACTAGACACTGTAAGTCATTGGCGCTGCTTGCGCCTGCGTGTTGCGCTAGTACGGTTAGACGTCATACGCTTGTCATACGTTAGACAATTTGAACAAAATATTTATAGGGAATACTCCGTCTATCGTTAGAATATATGTCAATGGCAGTTATCGATGTATGCGTTAGTGTAACGTTTCAACGGATTGATTACTACGTAGGTAACTACCTCTTTCTTGTAATATCACTGCGACACGCCGTAATTTTCCAAGTTTTAACTTCACAAACACTTACACCTTAATCAAACTGTGTGGCTTAGCCGTTCTGTTTCACTTTCCTTTGATTCCACACTTTGACGCTAATTGAGCTTCACTATTAGCTAAATACCGTGTGGTTGACGGCATAGAATACAAGTGTCACCACCCTCTATCTTCCCGTGGGTGTCGTAAGAGGCGACTAAGGGATAACACGATGCAAATACCATCTTTGCGTAGAGACGGAAAACTCGACATCAAACCCTATACGACTGCCTCGTTGGTCTCGCGGCATAAATGTGCGCTTGGGATCGGGTTCGATTCCTGGGTCGGGCAGTGTTACTGGGTTTTTCTGACACGAAATTCTCAGTAGCAGCACGGAGTCTGGAAATGTGCCCGGTACGGCAATAGGCTCGCCCCTTATTACGTGGGACTAAAGTATATCTGGCGAAAAGTGGGTGTAGAAATACACCTCTGCCTACACCTCCGGGTATAAAAGGCGTGACGTTATGTATGTATGTCTGTATGTAATTAGCTAAAAGTAAAAAAGTCTGTGATTATCCGATACCATGACGCTAAATGGTTTTCACAATTAACCAAACAGCGTCTTAATATAATTAAATAACCGAATGGACACCAATCACAAATCCGATGTACAATTTGTTGTACAACATGTGGCCTGACTTGGTGCTTCAACTTTACAACGGAAAATCAGGCAATAACAGTAAATGCGACCGACACGATCTCTCCACCACGTTACAATCGGTTTTATGAGCCCACCTAATCATTGCGGGATGTAAATTGTCATTAAACGTGTCGCCGAAGATACTGCTTCGGTAATGAAGAAATTTTGACTGAAAGGTCAAGCTTATGAGGGTATTTTAAAACACTTTCACTTTCCGACCGCCAGACACAATAGAAATTCAATTGTCATGAGCCACATGTGGTTCATGGGACTGGGAATGGGTTAATTTATTATAGTTCCGGAAAAGGCCGAAATTCGACTTCGACGTTCACATAATTATTATTATTCATTTATTTTAAACTTTATCATGAAAAACGTGCTTTAGGATGTGTTAACTTGTGTCATTCCTGAACCTATAAGTATAATGTGTAATTAAGATAACGTAATAATAATCTATGAATGGTCGTTACTAAAATATGAAAAATTAGAAAATCTATTTTAATCATAAAATTGTTCGTGTTGTTTGCCTTCAAACCGCTGCCGTAGGAAAGAGACCGAAAAATCAAAACGTCAAAATGGATAATTTTGCATGGGAATAGTCACGATTTGATGAATTTTGCATGGAGAAAATTGCCCGCTTAGGGTTAAATTACTGAAATAGGGGATAAGATTTATATGATTTAAGTACACATAAAATAGTGCATTTTTTATCAATATACTGTGCGGGCAAAGCCTCGAGAAAAGTACTATTATATGATGACTGCTATTATGTAATGCTGAGTACTCTACCACTTGAAATTCACATATTATCTACAAAATATCCAGAAAAGTACTCCACACGCGAATATATCAATGTACATGAGTGAAGCTTATATGTAGCGATATTTTCTACATCACTAAACTAAAACGCTGCTGTTGCCGTTGACATCGGATAATTTACTTAAAAGCTTCCAGCGATGATCGCTGAATTCTCCTAAGTAATGTCTTGATGTAAGTACGCCACTTGAATGAGAGAGAGACATTTGTATGAGAGAGGTATTAAGCTTATGCAAGCGCCGTAGCTTGGGCTTATTTTGAAGGTGAATTGTTCGTGACTTCTGATCTTATTGGTGGCATTTTTGTGAGTTGCGTGTGATATAGTATGCTTGCTGTTTTGCTTGTGAAAATTGAGCAAAGGGATATTAGATAAGTAATTGCTAATGTAATGATAACAACATTCAACTGGGACCTGTAATGTACAACTTCGAAGATATCCAACACTGGCGAGAACTGTAATTCCATTGAACCATTCAACTTTGCATTGATTTGTTGCGCCTGATATTGCTATAAAACTTACTTTATCGCAACAATAGTTAATCCACGATAGTTAAGATCCATTAAATACTTTTTTTCCGGTAGCTGGCTTTTTGACCATGTTTCAGACAGTTTAGAGACTATGTGACCACGCAGTTTGGTTCCGTGCAATGAAAGAACACTGAGTTTCATTATTTCGCTAAGTTCATACTAATGTCCGGATCCAACATATGTATAAACCCACCATAAACTGCTAACGCAAAAATAATACCCACATGTACACAGTAGCGCTCAAAGTCAAGACCAGCAGAGGGGTTCATAAGTTCACCATTGACCGTGCGAGAACCCTTCATATATCACAACTACACACTCGAAATCCCATTCACCAGTACAGAATCACTTTATAATAAATCTTCTGTGTTATCAAACTACAGCAGTTAATAGTTTCCACACTCGCTTTATGATAACGAGTCCCTCGCAAAACAAAGAAGTTCAAATGGATTTTTTATGAACCCAGAACTTGTGGGACCGATAGTGTATTTATTGGGATAAGGCGTTGTTTCTACTGTGTGGACTGTATGTAATGTGCAATTGATTTGGTTCTGTGATAATAAATAGTGAACAACTTAAGCAGGCTTTGCTGCCGTCCTTTAACTAGAACCCCGTTAACCCTCAAATGGTCGATTTTCAGTTTTGAATGCAAAGAATTACAGTTGTAAATTCTCTATCTTTTTGTCTAAGAACCAAATCTCTATTACTTATTGCTATAGAGATATTAAAACATGATTTACCGTTAAATGACAAAATATGCAACAAATTCTTCACTAAAAAGTGACTGTACCACGCTTCTTAACTTAATGCACGTTTAAGTACCTTCGTTTCGAAATTCGCCTAATATTTTTCACATTTTTTATAAGCTTAAACTACGTTCATTGAATATTCTTGATCATAAATAATACACAAAGAGCGTATAACTTGTTTATAGTTACGAATCAATTTTGATAAAACAGGAATAAAAACAATGCTATACACTATTTATGATGAAAACCTTATCTCAATTCTGGTTAGACGACCATAACGGTATTTTTACCAAGTAATCAATATTGCGATTTGCTCAAAACAATCCGTAAAAAAGCGTTATTTACTTCTAACATGGAATTTGTTCAAAAAAATTTTAGTCCTTCTTAACTTAATAATGGCTAGCCTATGTTCCCTAACTAGAAACACGTTATCCGTTTCTCGCCCTTCATTAATTCCGGGCGTGTGCGGGAATGCCATATGCGCGCGAGGATAAGATATGCGCGCAGGGAGTTTTGCCATTCCACTCGGAGAGCTTATAGCGTGCAAGCGAGCGTCATCGCGTCGTGTTCCCGCAAAAACTCAAATATGTCGGGGAACATTAAGAGGTGAAATTTGAAAATTTTGTGTAATAATTAGCATTATCTTCCTTAATATCTCCACCGAGTTTGAGGCAAGAACAGCGGACCGACGAATTTGTCATATTTATAATATTATTATGACTTGTTGATTTGCTATTATCCCTCAGACTCGGTGGAGTAACTACCTTTGACGAGCAGCAACTGGATGAGTGTAGCTTCGAATCCACCATTGCAGTCAGTCAACCGGAAAATGGCGGTCAAACTACCCAAAGTAAGGCGAAAGTAAAAGGCAAGATACTATATAGGCAGCAGCATTAAATATTAAATTCTTCCGCCACTACGATTGCCAATCCGTCTGCCAAGCGTGGCGATCAAAGCAAAATCTCCCAAAAATGAGCCACACACGAAAATAACGGCCTCTATTCCCCGGCAGCCCCGCTATTCCTGACACAGATAGCGGCCATGGTAACGGCGGGCAAGAGGTGCGATAAATCTCCGGCAGAGATTCGTCGCAATATTCATTGAAGATCATACCGGTATACGCTCCGGCCTCATCTCACTCCGATAAGGATGTAGAAGCTATGTATGAGGACATATCTCGGGCTATACATATAAAAAACCTATTACACCATTGTCATGGGAGATTTTAACGCGAAACTAGGAAAACGAGCGGTGATGAGCTGAGGGTGGAGCAATTTGGATATGGAGACCGGAACTCGCGGGGCCACTTGCTGGCTAGCTTCATGGAAAAGGAAGGACTCTTTATGATGATCCTTTTTCAAAAAACGAGAATGCCGCAAGTGGACCTAGATAAGTCCAGATGGTGGCACCAAAAATGAGATCGATTTCATCATGTCAATGAAGAGGTTAATATTTAATGATGTATCTGTGATCAGTTCGCATAAAGCGGGCCGCGCTCACCGATGTACAATTTGTTGTACAACATGCGGCCTGGCTTGGTGCTTCAAACAATAACCAGGCATGTTTTTCAAAATGTTTGAAGAAAGAAAACACCATCCGTGTTTTTTTTAAACCTTCAAAAAACAGCTTTCTTAAATAAAATAAAATAAATATTCACTATAAATGTTTGTAAAAAAAAATTCTCATGACTCAGTTGCCTTAACACTTTCACGGGCAGTAAACGACTATAGGCGTGATAACAATAAAACTTCAATTGTGTCTCGTTTACTGTCCGTCAAAGTGTTAATCATGATTCATTCGATTGCTTACACATTACTTCAATGAAATAATAGAAAAATATTATTTTTGTCTTTCAAACTGACCATTATATCCAACTAACTGTAAAATTTTGTGTTTTGTCATGAAATTCATTAAAATTAGCCAAAAAAAAAATGGTGACACTTCGCTTAAGACAAGTATGGTTCAAATGGTTCTTCATAGTCTATACTAGCTCCGATTTACGGCTTTGCATCGAACTCCAAACGGCTTTTCCAAACATCCTGTATATGTACTAAAGTACTAGATGTAGCATTCAGATCATTTACTTTCTTCAAGTGCTTTGCACGGATATCCCGGCAAAGCAATCTAGTGTCACTTTGACTTTGCTGCGGGTGTGGGTTCGCTTCGTTTATTAATTGTGTAGCGACGATATACTGGTTCATTCGAATCAAAACTTGTATCTGTCGTAGCGTTAGTCAATATTATTTATTATTTATGTAAAAAAAGAGTTAAATGTATCATAATACCACATTAAAATGTATTTCTTTACTTTTATGTGACGTCATTTACGATCATAGATCAACTACTATGGAGACATACATTGCAAGTGATTGTAGGTAAAAATATATGACTAAGACCAGACTTCGTGAACGTATTGGTTTTAAGAGTGTTTTAGTTTGACTTTTGTTATAAAACCAATTTAATATTGTATAACACTAATTCAGTGTACTTTTCATTTTTTGTATATTGATCATAATAACTAAGTATATTCACGAATATTTCAACACTTCATTATAGTACACATTTGCAGTTATAGAAAATACGCAAAAAATATATTGAAGCATGAGGCCAAAACAAATCCTGATTTCCATTATCCGACGAAGAGACAAAAATCCACAAAATTAAGTTTGGCGATAACTGAATAGGTATATATATATATTTTTGAGCCTTTTTTGCAAGAGTGAATTGAATTACAATTTATATAAAACGCAGAGGGTTCGAATCCACGGCGCGCACCAATGCTAACTTTTCGAAGTTATGTTAATTATCGCATGAAGCGGTGAAGGAAAACATCGTGAGGAAACTTGCATGTCTGAGAGTTCTCCATAATGTTATCGAAAGACATGTGAAGTCTGCCAACCCGCACTTGGCCAGCGTGGTGGACTATGGCCTTACCCTTCTCATAGTGACAAGAAGCCCGTGCCCAGCAGTGGGACAAACTATATACAGGGCTGATGATGATATAAAAAATAATTTCTGAGGCAGGACTTCAACCCGCGACCTAGACGTACCATGTCAATACTGTACCGACTACGCTACTCAGGCCACTTCGTCTATAATTCGTATATTTTTGTAATAGTTGGTTCGCTTATGGTAGCGCATAGTGCCATCTGCCACATGAGTAGGATTAGAACTGTGGCCAGCAAGGGCATCTTTACAGATTAATAAACATTGCTGCCTTATATATCAAGATATGTTTAAGCAATTCTCATAGTAAGATAAATTTAAAATTTAAAAAATTATAATTATTCGTTCCTGAGGCAAGTCTTGAACTTACGCCCATGAATATATTTTTCTATTTTGTAATATAAACAACTGAATATGTCTAGTTTCTATTATTTTACTTAAATAAACCCACAGCAATTAATTCCTTTTTACTTTCATAAATATCTTTTTTTTATTTTTTTTATTTAACCTATGTTGTCCCACTGCTGGGCAAAGGTCTCCCTTACACTCCTCCAAGCGTCCCTATCTTCTGCCAAATTGGGCCAGTCTCTGTCAAAATTGTCTATATCGTCACGCCATCGTTTTCGGGGTCTGCCTCTTTTCCGTCGCCCGTCTTGCGGCACCCATTGCGTGACGATCTTCGCCCATCGGCTAGGATGCATCCGGATCACGTGGCCCGCCCAATCCCACTTTAGGTTGTCAGTCTTCCGTCCCACATCAGCAACACCCGTCAGTGATCGCAGAACGGCATTTTGCACTCGATCAACCCTCTTATATCCCAGAATACTGCGCTCCATTGCTCTTTGACAAACCTTGAGGCTGGACTTTTGAAGTTCGGTCAAGGACCAGGTCTGAGCACCGTAGGTTAGAAGATGGGCAGAATGCACATTCTTATTATGCTGATGAAATATTGTAGGCAGAAAACATCTCTTCTGTGATGTAAATAGTCTTTGCAAATGCCAATAAGCAGCCAGTAGCATTAGAGAACTATTGACTGCTCATTGTTAAGATGCCAGGACTGCTTGTTGTTGATTGGCTATATATTATGATAACTAGACACTGTAAGTCATTGGCGCTGCTTGCGCCTGCGTGTTGCGCTAGTACGTTTAGACGTCATACGCTTGTCATACGTTAGACAATTTGAACAAAATATTTATAGGGAATATTCCGTCCATCGTTAGAATATATGTCAATGGCAGTTATCGATGTGTGCGTTAGTGTAACGTTTCAACGGATTGATTACTACGTAGGTAACGTATCTACCTCTTTCTTGTAATATCACTGCGACACGCCGTAATTTTCCAAGTTTTAACTTCACAAACACTTACACCTTAATCAAACTGTGTGGCTTAGCCGTTCCGTTTGAGTTTCACTTTCCTTTGATTCCACACTTTGACGCTAATTGAGCATCACTATTGGCTAAATGCCTGTGGTTGATGGCATAGAATACAAGTGTCACCACCCTCTATCTTCCCGTGGGTGTCGTAAGAGGCGACTCAGGGATAACACGATGCAAATACCATCTTTGCGTAGAGACGGAAAACTCGACATCAAACCCTATACGACTGCCTCGTTGGTCTCGCGGCATAAATGTGCGCGTGGGATCGGGAGGTCCCGGGTTCGATTCCTGGGTCGGGCAGTGTTATTGGGTTTTTCTGTCACGAAATTCTCAGTAGCAGCACGGAATCTGGAAATGTGTCCGGTACGGCAATAGGCTCGCCCCTTATTACGTGGGACTAAAGTATATCTGCCGAAAAGTGGGTGTAAAAATACACCTCTGCCTACCCCTCCGGGGATAAAAGGCGTGACGTTATGTATGTATGTATGTATGTATGTAATTAGCTAAAAGTAAAAAAGTCAGTGATCATCCGATACCATGACGCTAAATGGTTTTCACAATTAACCAAAAAGCGTCTTAATATAGTTAAATAACCGAATGGACACCAATCACAAATCCGATGTACAATTTGTTGTACAACATGCGGCCTGGCTTGGTGCTTCAACTTTACAACGGGAACTCAGGCAATAACAGTAAATGCGACCGACACGATCTCTCCACCACGTTACAATCGGTTTTATGAGCCCACCTAATAATTGCGGGCTGTAAATTGTCATTAAACGTGTCGCCGAAGATACTGCTTCGGTAATGAAGAAATTTTGACTGAAAGGTCAAGCTTGTGAGGGTATTTTAAAACACTTTCACTGTCCGACCGCCACACACAATAGAAATTCAATTGTCATGAGCCACATGTGGTTCATGGGACTGGGAATGAGTTAATTTATCATAGTTCCGGAAAAGGCCGAAATTCGACTTCGACGTTCACATAATAATTATTATTCATTTATTTTAAACTTTATCATGAAAAACGTGCTTTAGGATGTGTTAACTTGTGTCATTCCTGAACCTATAAGTATTATGTGTAATTAAGATAACGTAATAATAATCTATGAATGGTCGTTACTAAAATATGAAAAATTAGAAAATCTATTTTAATCATAAAATTGTTCGTGTTGTTTGCCTTCAAACCGCTGCCGTAGGAAAGAGACCGAAAAATCAAAACGTCAAAATGGATAATTTTGCATGGGAATAGTCACGATTTGATGAATTTTGCATGAAGAAAATTGCCCGCTTAGGGTTAAATGACTGAAATAGGGGATAAGATTTATAAGATTTAAGTACACATAAAATAGTGCATTTTTATTAATATACTGTGCGGGCAAAGCCTCGAGAAAAGTACTATTATATGATGACTGCTATTATGAGTACTTTACCACTTGAAATTCACATATATATCTACAAAATATCCCGAAAAGTACTCCATACGCGAACATATCAATGTACATGAGTGAAGCTTATATGTAGCGATATTTTCTACATTACTAAACTAAAACGCTGCTGTTGCCGTTGACATCGGATAATTTACCTACTTAAAAGCTTCCAGCGATGATCGCTGAATTCTCCTAAGTAATGTCTTGATGTAAGTACGCCACTTGAATGAGAGAGAGACATTTGTATGAGAGAGGTATTAAGCTTATGCAAGCGCCGTAGCTTGGGCTTATTTTGAAGGTGAATTGTTCGTGACTTCTGATCGTTTTGGTGGCATTTTTGTGAGTTGCGTGTGATATTGTATGCTTGCTGTTTTGCTTGTGATAATTGAGCAAAGGGATATTAGATAAGTAATTGCTAATGTAATGATAACAACATTCAACTGGGACCTGTAATGTACAACTTCGAAGATATCCAACACTGGCGAGAACTGTAATTCCATTGAACCATTCAACTTTGCATTGATTTGTTGCGCCTGATATTGCTATAAAACTTACTTTATCGCAACAATAGTTAATCCACGATAGTTAAGATCCATTAAATACTTTTTTTCCGGTAGCTGGCTTTTTGACCATGTTTCAGACAGTTTAGAGACTATGTGACCACGCAGTTTGGTTCCGTGCAATGAAAGAACTCTGAGTTTCATTATTTCGCTAAGTTCATACTAATGTCCGGATCCAACATATGTATAAACCCACCATAAACTGCTAACGCAAAAATAATACCCACATGTACACAGTAGCGCTCAAAGTCAAGACCAGCAGAGGGGTTCATAATTTCACCATTGACCGTGCGAGAACCCTTCATATATCACAACTACACACTCGAAATCCCATTCACCAGTACAGAATCACTTTATAATAAATCTTCTGTGTTATCAAACTACAGCAGTTAATAGTTTCCACACTCGCTTTATGATAACGAGTCCCTCGCAAAACAAAGAAGTTCAAATGGATTTTTTATGAACCCAAAACTTGTGGGACCGATAGTGTATTTATTGGGATAAGGCGTTGTTTCTACTGTGTGGACTGTATGTAATGTGCAATTGATTTGGTTCTGTGATAATAAATAGTGAACAACTTAAGCAGGCTTTGCTGCCGTCCTTTAACTAGAACCCCGTTAACCCTCAAATGGTCGATTTTCAGTTTTGAATGCAAAGAATTACAGTTGTAAATTCTCTATCTTTTTGTCTAAGAACCAAATCTCTATTACTTATTGCTATAGAGATATTAAAACATGATTTACCGTTAAATGACAAAATATGCAACAAATTCTTCACTAAAACGTGACTGTACCACGCTTCTTAACTTAATGCACGTTTAAGTACCTTCGTTTCGAAATTCGCCTAATATTTTTCACATTTTTTATAAGCTTAAACTACGTTCATTGAATATTCTTGATCATAAATAATACACAAAGAGCGTATAACTTGTTTATAGTTACGAATCAATTTTGATAAAACAGGAATAAAAACAATGCTATACACTATTTATGATGAAAACCTTATCTCAATTCTGGTTAGACGACCATAACGGTATTTTTACCAAGTAATCAATATTGCGATTTGCTCAAAACAATCCGTAAAAAAGCGTTATTTACTTCTAACATGGAATTTGTTCAAAAAAAATTTAGTCATTCTTAACTTAATAATGGCTAGCCTATGTTCCCTAACTAGAAACACGTTATCCGTTTCTCGCCCTTCATTAATTCCGGGCATGTGCGGGAATGCCATATGCGCGCGAGGATAGAATATGCGCGCAGGGAGTTTTGCCATTCCACTCGGAGAGCTTATAGCGTGCAAGCGAGCGTCATCGCGTCGTGTTCCCGCAAAAACTCAAATATGTCGGGGAACATTAAGAGGTGAAATTTGAAAATTTTGTGTAATAATTAACATTATCTTCCTTAATATCTCCACCGAGTTTGAGGCAAGAACAGCGGACCGACGAATTTGTCATATTTATAATATTATTATGACTTGTTGATTTGCTATTATCCCTCAGACTCGGTGGAGTAACTACCTTTGACGAGCAGCAACTGGATGAGTGTAGCTTTGAATCCACCATTGCAGTCAGTCAACCGGAAAATGGCGGTCAAACTACCCAAAGTAAGGCGAAAGTAAAAGGCAAGATACTATATAGGCAGCAGCATTAAATATTAAATTCTTCCGCCACTACGATCGCCAATCCGTCTGCCAAGCGTGGCGATCAAAGCAAAATCTCCCAAAAATGAGCCACACACGAAAATAACGGCCTCTATTCCCCGGCAGCCCCGCTATTCCTGACACAGATAGCGGCCATGGTAACGGCGGGCAAGAGGTGCGATAAATCTCCGGCAGAGATTCGTCGCAATATTCATTGAAGATCATACCGGTATACGCTCCGGCCTCATCTCACTCCGATAAGGATGTAGAAGCTATGTATGAGGACATATCTCGGGCTATACATATAAAAAACCTATTACACCATTGTCATGGGAGATTTTAACGCGAAACTAGGAAAACGAGCGGTGATGAGCTGAGGGTGGAGCAATTTGGATATGGAGACCGGAACTTGCGGGGCCACTTGCTGGCTAGCTTCATGGAAAAGGAAGGACTCTTTATGATGATCCTTTTTCAAAAAACGAGAATGCCGCAAGTGGACCTAGATAAGTCCAGATGGTGGCACCAAAAATGAGATCGATTTCATCATGTCAATGAAGAGGTTAATATTTAATGATGTATCTGTGATCAGTTCGCATAAAGCGGGCCGCGCTCACCGATGTACAATTTGTTGTACAACATGCGGCCTGGCTTGGTGCTTCAACTTTACAACGCGAACTCAGGCAATAACAGTAAATGCGACCGACACGATCTCTCCACCACGTTACAATCGGTTTTATGAGCCCACCTAATAATTGCGGGCTGTAAATTGTCATTAAACGTGTCGCCGAAGATACTGCTTCGGTAATGAAGAAATTTTGACTGAAAGGTCAAGCTTGTGAGGGTATTTTAAAACACTTTCACTGTCCGACCGCCACACACAATAGAAATTCAATTGTCATGAGCCACATGTGGTTCATGGGACTGGGAATGAGTTAATTTATCATAGTTCCGGAAAAGGCCGAAATTCGACTTCGACGTTCACATAATAATTATTATTCATTTATTTTAAACTTTATCATGAAAAACGTGCTTTAGGATGTGTTAACTTGTGTCATTCCTGAACCTATAAGTATTATGTGTAATTAAGATAACGTAATAATAATCTATGAATGGTCGTTACTAAAATATGAAAAATTAGAAAATCTATTTTAATCATAAAATTGTTCGTGTTGTTTGCCTTCAAACCGCTGCCGTAGGAAAGAGACCGAAAAATCAAAACGTCAAAATGGATAATTTTGCATGGGAATAGTCACGATTTGATGAATTTTGCATGGAGAAAATTGCCCGCTTAGGGTTAAATGACTGAAATAGGGGATAAGATTTATAAGATTTAAGTACACATAAAATAGTGCATTTTTTATCAATATACTGTGCGGGCAAAGCCTCGAGAAAAGTACTATTATATGATGACTGCTATTATGTAATGCTGAGTACTTTACCACTTGAAATTCACATATATATCTACAAAATATCCCGAAAAGTACTCCATACGCGAACATATCAATGTACATGAGTGAAGCTTATATGTAGCGATATTTTCTACATTACTAAACTAAAACGCTGCTGTTGCCGTTGACATCGGATAATTTACCTACTTAAAAGCTTCCAGCGATGATCGCTGAATTCTCCTAAGTAATGTCTTGATGTAAGTACGCCACTTGAATGAGAGAGAGACATTTGTATGAGAGAGGTATTAAGCTTATGCAAGCGCCGTAGCTTGGGCTTATTTTGAAGGTGAATTGTTCGTGACCTCTGATCGTTTTGGTGGCATTTTTGTGAGTTGCGTGTGATATTGTATGCTTGCTGTTTTGCTTGTGATAATTGAGCAAAGGGATATTAGATAAGTAATTGCTAATGTAATGATAACAACATTCAACTGGGACCTGTAATGTACAACTTCGAAGATATCCAACACTGGCGAGAACTGTAATTCCATTGAACCATTCAACTTTGCATTGATTTGTTGCGCCTGATATTGCTATAAAACTTACTTTATCGCAACAATAGTTAATCCACGATAGTTAAGATCCATTAAATACTTTTTTCCGGTAGCTGGCTTTTTGACCATGTTTCAGACAGTTTAGAGACTATGTGACCACGCAGTTTGGTTCCGTGCAATGAAAGAACACTGAGTTTCATTATTTCGCTAAGTTCATACTAATGTCCGGATCCAACATATGTATAAACCCACCATAAACTGCTAACGCAAAAATAATACCCACATGTACACAGTAGCGCTCAAAGTCAAGACCAGCAGAGGGGTTCATAAGTTCACCATTGACCGTGCGAGAACCCTTCATATATCACAACTACACACTCGAAATCCCATTCACCAGTACAGAATCACTTTATAATAAATCTTCTGTGTTATCAAACTACAGCAGTTAATAGTTTCCACACTCGCTTTATGATAACGAGTCCCTCGCAAAACAAAGAAGTTCAAATGGATTTTTTATGAACCCAAAACTTGTGGGACCGATAGTGTATTTATTGGGATAAGGCGTTGTTTCTACTGTGTGGACTGTATGTAATGTGCAATTGATTTGGTTCTGTGATAATAAATAGTGAACAACTTAAGCAGGCTTTGCTGCCGTCCTTTAACTAGAACCCCGTTAACCCTCAAATGGTCGATTTTCAGTTTTGAATGCAAAGAATTACAGTTGTAAATTCTCTATCTTTTTGTCTAAGAACCAAATCTCTATTACTTATTGCTATAGAGATATTAAAACATGATTTACCGTTAAATGACAAAATATGCAACAAATTCTTCACTAAAAAGTGACTGTACCACGCTTCTTAACTTAATGCACGTTTAAGTACCTTCGTTTCGAAATTCGCCTAATATTTTTCACATTTTTTATAAGCTTAAACTACGTTCATTGAATATTCTTGATCATAAATAATACACAAAGAGCGTATAACTTGTTTATAGTTACGAATCAATTTTGATAAAACAGGAATAAAAACAATGCTATACACTATTTATGATGAAAAACTTATCTCAATTCTGGTTAGACGACCATAACGGTATTTTTACCAAGTAATCAATATTGCGATTTGCTCAAAACAATCCGTAAAAAAGCGTTATTTACTTCTAACATGGAATTTGTCCAAAAAATTTTTAGTCATTCTTAACTTAATAATGGCTAGCCTATGTTCCCTAACTAGAAACACGTTATCCGTTTCTCGCCCTTCATTAATTCCGGGCGTGTGCGGGAATGCCATATGCGCGCGAGGATAGGATATGCGCGCAAGGAGTTTTGCCATTCCACTCGGAGAGCTTATAGCGTGCAAGCGAGCGTCATCGCGTCGTGTTCCCGCAAAAACTCAATTATGTCGGGGAACATTAAGAGGTGAAATTTGAAAATTTTGTGTAATAATTAACATTATCTTCCTTAATATCTCCACCGAGTTTGAGGCAAGAACAGCGGACCGACGAATTTGTCATATTTATAATATTATTATGACTTGTTGATTTGCTATTATCCCTCAGACTCGGTGGAGTAACTACCTTTGACGAGCAGCAACTGGATGAGTGTAGCTTCGAATCCACCATTGCAGTCAGTCAACCGGAAAATGGCGGTCAAACTACCCAAAGTAAGGCGAAAGTAAAAGGCAAGATACTATATAGGCAGCAGCATTAAATATTAAATTCTTCCGCCACTACGATCGCCAATCCGTCTGCCAAGCGTGGCGATCAAAGCAAAATCTCCCAAAAATGAGCCACACACGAAAATAACGGCCTCTATTCCCCGGCAGCCCCGCTATTCCTGACACAGATAGCGGCCATGGTAACGGCGGGCAAGAGGTGCGATAAATCTCCGGCAGAGATTCGTCGCAATATTCATTGAAGATCATACCGGTATACGCTCCGGCCTCATCTCACTCCGATAAGGATGTAGAAGCTATGTTTGAGGACATATCTCGGGCTATACATATAAAAAACCTATTACACCATTGTCATGGGAGATTTTAACGCGAAACTAGGAAAACGAGCGGTGATGAGCTGAGGGTGGAGCAATTTGGATATGGAGACCGGAACTCGCGGGGCCACTTGCTGGCTAGCTTCATGGAAAAGGAAGGACTCTTTATGATGATCCTTTTTCAAAAAACGAGAATGCCGCAAGTGGACCTAGATAAGTCCAGATGGTGGCACCAAAAATGAGATCGATTTCATCATGTCAATGAAGAGGTTAATATTTAATGATGTATCTGTGATCAGTTCGCATAAAGCGGGCCGCGCTCACCGAATGGTAAGAGGCACATTGAATATTAGTCCCAGCCTCGAACGGTCGAGATTGATTAAGTCTACGCTCCTAGGTACCAGCACCATTTCAAACCTAAAACCTCAAGAACTTTCAGCTTGAACTGCGAAACCGCTTCGAATGCCTTGGAGAATGCGTAGATGTGGACGACTTTAGTGACAGGTTAGTGAATGCTGTCCATGCTTAAAGTTCTTAAAGCCTATGACGATTAAAAGAGCCCATAAAATCTCTGGTCCGATCCTCGAGCTTATACAGGAAAGGCGTAAGATGCTTCTGCATGCCTCCGACGAAATGCCAAAGTATCGGCGGCTTAATAGACAGATCTCTAAGTCTCTGACTCGCGATCTTCGCCAATACAACATTAAGTGTGTTCAAGAGGCAATCGAGCAGATTACGGTTCCAAGTGTTCAAAAGAAATCTGTCTATCAGGCAGATCAGCTGACAAGGCTGAAGACGAATGGTGACAGAATTATCTCGTCCAGACCTCAGCTCCTGGAAGAGATCGAAATGTTCTTTGGACAGATATACACGACTACACGACCACCTGTTACTACTTCAGTCACTGAACCTAGAGCTGGATTGATCCGACACTATACCGAAGATATCCCGGACATGACATCCCGTCAGCATGCACGGGATATGTATGGCCCTAAATCAACTCAAAACCAACAAGGCACTGGGTGATGACGGAATTACGTCAGAGCTTTTGAAAGCTGTCAGCGCACCTGCCGTGGAAAAACTTCGAAAACTATTAAATTCTGTCATACTCGAGGGCAAAACGTCACAGGCATGGCACAGGAGTGTGGTGGTGCTTTTCGTCAAGAAAGGCGATAAAACCCTTTTGAAGAACTACAGACCCATCTCACTCCTGAGTCACGTCTATAAGTTGTTTTCAAGGGTCGTCCCGGATCATCTCAAGACCAAGCTAGACGACTTCCAGCCTCCCAAACAAGCGGGTTTCCGTAAAGGCTATAGTACTATAGACCACATACATACGCTGCAGCAGGTTAAGTCTGAGGAGTATAACCAGCCTCTATACTTACCTCGTTGGTCTCGCGGCATAAATGTGCGCGTGGGATTGGGAGGTCTCGGGTTCGATTCTCGGGTCGGGCAAAGTGTTATTGGGTTTTTTTCCGTTAGGAAATTCTCAGTAGCAGGACGGAGTCTGGTAATGTGCCCGGTACGGCAGTAAGCTCGCCCTCTATTACGTTGGACCTAAAAATTCGTGGCGAAATGTGGGTGTAATATTAAACCTCTGCCTACCCCCTCAGAGATACAGGCGTGAGTCTATAAAAACAAAAATATATACTTGGCGTTTGTGGACTATGAGCAAGCCTTCGATTCGATCGAAACCTGGGCGGTACTACAGTCTCGCCAACTGTGCCATCGACGACTATCGATACGTCGAAGTGCTGAAGTGTTTGTTCGAAAACGCTACCATGTCAGTCCGCCTCCAGGACCAGAGTTTAAAACCTATTCAACTATAGCGAGGGGTGAGGCAGGGAGATGTTATATCTCCGAAACGTTCACCACTGCGCTGGAAGACGTTTTCAGGGTTCTGGACTGTGAAGGACTCGGCATGAAATAAACGGCGGGTACGTACACCTTCAATTTCTAATTATATCGTAGTCATGGCTGAGACCATGGAAGACCTCAGCCCAATGCTCGATGGCCTCCGTAGAGTCTTCCAACAAGTAGGTCTTAAGATGAACATGGACAAGACGAAAATCACGTCTGACTTTCATGTCGTACCTGCTTCTATTCAGGTTGGGAACTCTACACTCGAAGTTGTCGACAAGTACGTGTAACTGGGAAAATGATCCGATTTGGTAGGTCCAACTTCGATATAGAGGTCATTCGTCAAATCTAATACGGTTGGGTGGCATTCGGGAAGTCAAGGCATATCTTCATCCGACATAAATATGCCGTTATTGATTACCGGATTATTGATTATATTTGATTATTCACGTCTGATATCCCGTAGTGTCTCAAGACAAAAGTCCTTGACACTGGTCAAACTGGATCATCACTTGCAACATACACTGGTATGTTGCAAGTGATGATCTATGGAGCCGAGACGTGGTCACTTACTATGGGCCTTATCCGGAAGGTCAGGGTCACTCAGAGGGCAATGGAAAGAGCTATGCTCGGTGTTTCCTTGCAAGATCGAATAAGAAATGAGGAGATCCGCAGGAGAAGCAAAGTCACCGACATAGCTCTCCGAATAGCTAGGCTAAAGTGGCAATGGGCAGGGCACATAGCTCGAAGAACCAATGGCTTTTGAGGCAGGAGGGTTCTGGAGTGGCGACCACGCACCGTACGACGCAGCAGGGGTAGGCCTCCCACAAGGTGGGCCGACGATCTGGATAAGATTGCGGGAAGCGGTTGTATGCGGGCGACTCGAAATCGAGTCTGTGTGGAGAACCTTGGGGAAGACTTATGTCCAGCAGTGGACGTCTCTAGGCTGACATGATGATGACTATGTGATTGAAAATACTATTACTGTCTAATACGCAAATATAATATATTAAACAGCCATTATGGAAATAGTGCCTTAAAATATATTTTTAAAGCTATTAATTGCGTAATAAGATCAGAAAAATAATCAAGGCTGTGCATATATTTTTATACAAATTTTTAAGGTTAAAACAATAATTGTACACATTTAAAGTAGTTTTGTTACTTTTCTATTACTACAATATTTTAAACAAAAAAATTGTACGTCTTTGCTATAAAGTTGTTTATATAATCAATGTGGTGCTTACCTGTAAATAACTGTGACGCTTTATTATGTTATTAAGTTAGTTGTACTTTATACTATTGTTAGTGTTAATAGTTGTTGGTGAGCCAATAAAATAAATAAATAAATAATAAATATATGTTGATGATAAGGCAATTTATTTAGTTAAAACTTTTTAATCATCAATTAAATTTAAAAAATTTAACTAAATAAATTTCCTTATCATCAACATTTTTATTTATTTATTTGGAGGTCCAACAGTTTATTACAATTTGATTTACAGTTTCAGTAAGTACCAGATAGCCAATTACAGGTCCACACGTTTAAATTTACATAAAAGATACACATATTTTCTAATAATATAAAGGTAAAGGAATCACATTAGCACAATTTCATTAGCAATCACATTAGCACAGTTTCTAAACAATCAGCAAGCTTTGCTCAGTTAGCAATATAGCAGTCTAAGTTAAGAATTGTTCTCTCATTCGTCGTCTTGCCACTGGAATACTTGTGCAAAATAAGTCCAAATCCAGATCTTTAGCAGTTGAGTCAAAGCTATTGCTCGCTCGATTAACCGCTTGACCGCGCACAAGTGAATATTATCCCATTTTCGAAATTCCTTAGACCGCGCACAAGTGACTATTTTCCCTTTTTGGTTACAGCGCTATACTCGGTCTGAATTTACTGTTTCTTTCTATTACGTAATGTTTTAAATCCTTTGTCTCTGTTCTATTCGAATCATTGAACATTTCTTCATGCTAAAAATACGAAGCGAGTCTTAGAATCGTTAACCCGGAACGAAAAAATTATGTCAAATGCCACTCTTTGTTTTCGCGCGCTCCGTGATTACGTGCTAATCGTATGCGTGTAATTAAATATTTTTATACTATGATACATGTTTTTTTTATTTAATTCGGTGTAGATAGAACCCCTCTACAGTAAAAACTCATAAGATATGCATGTCATCTATTTACTTTTTAAAATAATCCTGTTTAAAATACACAAAGTGTTTTTTTCAACGATAGCCAATGTTCGCTGCTAATTATAATAAATTAGAAACTAAATGTCAACAAAGAATTCATACGACTTGAACGAGTCATTCATAAGATTGAACAAAAACATCACTTCAACTTACTCATGTTACCGACTTATTAACAATAAATGTTTATGTTAGCGCGCCCATATGGCGAGCGGCGGCGCGACATTTTTCTTAGAACGTGAGCGGTCGGGCGAATTCAGCGAATTGGCGCTAGAGGTCAAGCGGATAAGGGTATTGCAGATCTTAGCAGCTTGGGTGGTACATTAAGGTTTAGTATGTTTAATAATTCGGGACAATTAATATTGTTTGAGGCAATCTTGAGAATATAACAGACGTCAGCAATATTTCGTCTATTAGAAAGGGTCAACAGGTGAAACTTCTTACATAAATTCAGATATTGACTCGTTTTAAACGGTATTTGTAGCCGATAGCATATGTACTTGATGAATTTTATTTGTATTCTCTCAATTCTCATATTGTACATGTCGTAACGCGGATTCCATATCTGCGAAGCATATTCTAATATGCTTCTCACAAAAGTGCAGTAGAGAATTTTCCAAGTTATATGTTCATTCTTAAAATAAAAAGATGATCGCATAATAAAACCAAGAGTCTTGGATGCCTTTGCAACTATGTCATCTATATGCTTGTGATAGAGTAGTTTTGAATCGTGAATAACACCCAAGTCGCGAACAGATTCATTTCTAGGTAAATAGTGGCCTTTTATCATGTATTGGAATGCTAAGTTATCTTTCTTTCGACTATACGTTATTGCGGAGCACTTAGAGGGGTTGAGGTCGAGTTTGTTAATGTGACAGTAATGATCGAGGCGTGTGAGGTCCGCCTGAAGTAGCTGTGCGTCAGACAGTGAAGTTATTGCCGCACAGATTTTCATGTCATCTGCGAAGCACAGCAGTTTAGAGTTATGAAAACAGGTCTCGATGTCGTTTATAAATATGTTAAACAGCAAGAGCGCAGTTAACGAGCTTTGAGGAATACCACTGGGAATGGGAACCCAGCTTGATATGTAATTATTTATTACTACGGCCTGAGTTTTATTGGTAATGTATGAGGAGAACCATCTAAGCAAGTTGCCCCGTATCCCGATGTGTTGAAGCTTTTCTAACAGTATACTATGACTAATCCGATCAAAAGTTTTGCTATAACCTCCTGAGGCCTGACGGGATCATTACGTACGTCGTCGGTACGTCTAAAAAATAAAATACTTTGCAAATTGTGCTTGCATAGATTAAAATAACTGTACTTGAAAATAAACGTTATGTAGGCTATTTGAAAATCTAACATTTCCAAAAATTTTTTTTTTCCTTACTTTTCCTAGCTTCAACACTGTATTAGTGTCATGTGGCCAAATTTTTAAAACAATATTCGTGTAATTCGTGACTTCAGTCTTAGATCCTTTTTAATGGACTGGAGTAATGTATGCCGATTTCCATATGCGGGGATAAGTGCATGTCACGAGAGACTTCTTAAATAGGAGAGATATGGGAATGGCGATAGAGTTAGCACATCGTTTAAGTAAACGAGGATGTATCTTGTCAGGTCCGGCAGACTTATAGGAATCGAGCTGGGATAAAAGTTTAGTGACTTCTGCAATATTTATTTCCACACTCGAAATATCCAATGAACCGGATGAGATGGTGTCTAGAGTGCTAAGGGAGTCTCCGGTTGTTTCACTTGTATCAGTTACAACAAACGTGGAGAGAAAGTAGGAGGTGAATGCATTGCATTATCATTGCCGTTAGATACTATTTTCATACTGCATTTTATTTAATTATCCAGTTTTTTATATGTGATGCTTAGCTGTAAAGACGTTAGTAACAATTGAAGTAAGAAATACCTGTTTTTAGCTTAGTAAGCAAGCGTATATTTTTTATACCTGTTTTATTTTTCGCTAAAAGTTAGCTTAAAAGAGTCTGTTCAAACATGAACATGACATTCTTGGCATTCCAACACACATCCAACTTATCACCGAGGAAGATGCGTGATATTTTAAGATCATGTAATTTATCACGTACGGCGGTCGGCTCAGACATGCTGCATCGGCACAATACACCGACGGCACACAACTAAATACGTGTATATGTGTACATAGAATAAGTTTAGTATATAAGATTATAGTTTTAAGAAATAAACCAGTCACAAGTTCACTCCCGGCTTGGACTCATACCCTACCCCACACCTCTCACTGCGGCCAAGACACCCTTAGCCGTCACCATGATCGGTCTTGTGAGTCTGCTCGACCGGCAGTGAGATAACCCACTCCGCTACACCTTAATCCTACCCACTTTCCGTCTGCTGCAGGTCTCCCGGCGACAGATATCCCGGCCAGGGATCCCAGGGACTGCTAGGGAACTAGGGATTAGGGTTGTATACGCGACAGTCTGTGTGACCACAGTGTACACGGCCTCGCTATACAATATACCTAACAGGGGTAGGGTAGCACTAGGGAGATAGGGAATAGGTGGACTTGGTTACTGCGACGGTAGCCAAGTTGAGGGATACTACTACAACAAGGGAATAGGAGGACTTGGTAACTGCGACGGTAGCCAAGTTGAGGGAAACTACTACTACTACAAGGGAATAGGTGGACTTGGATACTGCGATGGTACCAAGTTGAGGAAAACTACTACTACTACAAGGGAATAGGTGGACTTGGATACTGCGACGGTAGCCAAGTTGAGGGATACTACTACAACAAGGGAATAGGAGGACTTGGTTACTGCGACGGTAGCCAAGTTGAGGGAAACTACTACTACTACAAGGGAATAGGTGGACTTGGATACTGCGAT
The DNA here is from genome assembly GCA_944739405.2 of Euclidia mi. NCBI lineage: Eukaryota > Metazoa > Arthropoda > Insecta > Lepidoptera > Erebidae > Euclidia > Euclidia mi. The sequence continues at coordinate 107,477,106 of OX123181.2, forward strand.
GGTACCAAGTTGAGGAAAACTACTACTACAACAAGGGAATAGGTGGACTTGGATACTGCGACGGTACCAAGTTGAGGGAAACTACTACTACAACAAGGGAATAGGAGGACTTGGTTACTGCGATGGTACCAAGTTGAGGGAAACTACTACTACAACAAAGGAATAGGAGGACTTGGTTACTGCGACGGTAGCCAAGTTGAGAGAAACTACTTTTACAATTGCTACTACTACAACTAATACTACTGTTAAATAAGGGAAGGAATATAATTTCTGGAGGGGTGAAGAACATGCAATTGTATAACAAAAAATGATTACAATTGCGTGTTGACTAAATATATATATATATTTTTTTTTTGAATACATATGTACCTACCGATTAAGTTCTTAACATTTCCCCCGCAACGATCGCCTTAAGACTCTACAGCATGCAACGAGGTCAACTGTCGCTGCCAGGGTTGCATCGCACGTGGCCTATAGCCAGCCAACCGAAGCCGTCAAGAAAACAACTCACCAGTGAACAACCAACTACCGATGCAGATGAAGTTGAGCTGAAGCCTACGCCAGACACCCGCCAGAATGTTCACGCCTGAACATAAGAACTTTCCAGAGCCTGCCCCGGAGAGGCGCTAGAATGTTCACGCCGGAACATGACCTTCCTGAAGCCTATCCCGGAGAGACGCCAGAATGTTCAAACATGAACATGACATTCTTGGCATTCCAACACACATCCAACTTATCACCGAGGAAGATGCGTGATATTTTAAGATCATGTAATTTATCACGTACGGCGGTCGGCTCAGACATGCTGCATCGGCACAATACACCGACGGCACACAACTAAATACGTGTATATGTGTACATAGAATAAGTTTAGTATATAAGATTATAGTTTTAAGAAATAAACCAGTCATTAGCTCACTCCCGGCTTTGACTCATACCCTACCCCTCACCTCTCACTGCGGCCAAGACACCCTTAGCCGTCACCATGATCGGTCTTGTGAGTCTGCTCGACCGGCAGTGAGAAAACCCACTTCACTACACCCTAAATCCTACCCACTTTCCGTCTGTCGCCTTAGGTCTCCCGGCGACAGATATCCCGGCCGAGGGATCCCAGGGACTGCTAGGGAACTAGGGATTAGGGTTGTATACGCGACAGTCTGTGTGACCACAGTGTACACGGCCTCGCTATACACTATACCTAAAAGGGCCAGAGTAGACTAGGGAGTTAGGTTAGAGTTAGATCTAAAATAGGGATAGGTATATCATAAGATACGTTAGGCTAGATATAGGAACCAGTAGGCTTAAATTAGGATAAGTCTAGGTTTAGGTACGTGCAAGCTTAGGGCTATACTTAAGAGCTATCGAAGGTTAGGCCCTAACTTGTACAGAGTCATAGATGCTTTAGCCTCGTCTTACGTAGGGTACTAATGTATAAATATTAAGAAAGGTCATAGCTACAAAACAGTTAATGGACCTAGCGCGTTTATAGTTAAGCATTTTAGGGTAAATTTATTATAGGGTAAATCTCATAAATTCAAAGAAAATGCTTAAATCCATGTCAATAAAAATGAGTATTGCTTAACTAAACCAAAAAATCCTGATTTTTTATATAATTTTAAGTATATTTCTGAGCAGGAAATATCCTAAATTACGCTGGCAAATATTTGTTTAAATAATATTTAACAATCACTGATTTATGTATAATAGTTTTCTAGAAACAACGATTCCCGCGTTTTTACGTTTTTCTCCAAAATCACTTTTTGGGGTTAACGTGGTTTTAAGTAACGGACGGCAGTTCGTTACACAAATATACATTATAATTTTAGATTACTATATAATTTTCATGAAAAATGATAGATACCTATAGGTGTCATTTTTAGACGGGTTAGAAGACATCCGTTCGAACAAAAAGAAACCACCGAATTTATTTAGAAGAACAATTTGGGTAACATTCGGAGGACGTTAAATAAAAAAGCCGGTAATACATAATAAACCAGTTTAGTACAAATCCTTACACCGAGATGAACTGTTACACGTTAGAAAATATCACCCTTAACACATGCCTGCCACAAAGATGACTTTTCTAAATTCTGCAACCTCGATGGCTCTCTCGATAGATCATCACTTCAGGTGGTATTAGAACGATTCTGCTTATTGTACCTAAGATTTTGAGTGGCTTAGATGACAAGAGCAGGGTTTATCGTACGTCATAGGTTCAACAACTACCCAAAGGGGTTTGAAAATACTGCTTTAAATTTGGTATAAGGGTAATGAATTTAAACCGTATATAATAATATATGGTTAAAACTAATAAAGTATTTGAATTACAGTCGAGAAGTAGCTAAATAGGACTTCAGTCTGGCTTGCTGATATATGTTTTCAGCATAGCATAAAACTAGAGTAAAATACTATTCAAATTTAATTAAAATTTCTTGAACTGTAGTATTTCTAGACGAGTTGGAACACGTAGACTTTTAGAAAGAAAGACGACCAAGTTCATGTCTCAGTGGTTTATAGAAACAGAAAATTCGAGAGAGATTTTCGAGAACATTCGATACAAAAAGTAAAAAAGCTGCCAGTTTTTTTCTTTTACTCTCAATTTGGAATACAGTAGGTACGTTAAAACGCTACACTCGTAACTTAGCTAAACGTATTCGGTTCAAGCGTCAAACATTTTTACGATTGACATAAACCAACAGCTGCATTGTAAAAAGTTTATTCAAATCTACCAATTTTATTGTTCACTTATGTTTAGATAACTGTGCGGTCAACGTTTAGTGTTCAGGAGACCTTGCAGGTTGCCTTGAGGTATACCGTTGTTGTTGTGACATATGTTGGACGTGAAAATAACGAAAACTTTATTTATTTTGTGCAATATGCACTTACTTGCATGATATTCACAGCTATTTAGGGTGCCCTCAAAAGGGCTATTATTTATGTCAAATAATTTAATTATCAATTGTATTAAAATTCAAAACAACAAATGACTCCAAATTGAGTGGAAAAAACGGGCAGTATAACCTGCCAAAAAATTCTGTTAAGATATTACTGTAGGATTTTATACTAAATTATTTAAAAGTAAAAGACTTACGCAAATGTGATTTGCCATTCTAACTTAGGGTATATAACCCGAATCCAATAACCGATGTTGCCAAAAGTAATTCGAACTCATTCGAATTATTAAATCAATCGAAAATAAGTTAGCGCAAGCATCGCCCGCTACAATACTAGTACAATCACGCTCAATACTTAGACCAGCCCGAATTAGTCGCATTACATTAATACATTAACTCAGTGCGCGCCGCGGTTTGCAAATGACGTGAACAACTAGACCGTTTGCTGAACCGATGTATTGATTTGAACTGATTGAATCACTGTGTTGTTTTATAAAGAGTTAACTGTGTTAGCCTGTCACTACTTATGATGTTGTGATTGAGATCAAACGCAGTAAGAAACGGTAGGTATTTAAGTTTAAAAAAATAAAATAATATAATTATCGTTTGAAGGATCACGCATGGTAAGTGAGTTAGTAAGTTCACGATAATTATGTTAGAATATACTTTAAAAAAATAAAAACTGGAAGCTACCTAAAAATATTGATCTGATTACCAATAAGTTCTTAAGCGTTAGGTAAGTAGGCATGTAATACATACCCATTGGGTGTATTGGCCTTCTATAATTGTTGGGTATTACCCAACAATTATTGAAGGCCAATATTACATAAGTATAAGTATTTTTTATTTGCCTCGTAGGTAATAAATAAACACATAAAAGTAAATATATATTCAAAGTTACAATATATTCACAATGAACAGTGTGAAAAAGTAATCAAATTCTTCCAAAAATAATAACTTAACAGACTAGACGTTTTTCCAGTCAGCGTACACTACGGCAAAACTCAAATCCAGCTTTTATTCTCGAACAATTCAATTCCAGCAAATGCATTTACTTCATAAGATACACAAAAACCCACACTACAAATGATTTAATCAATAATGTTTTACACATCGCAAGCCGAGGCATGTCTGACACAGCACTTAATTTACTCGGAGCGATATACTGAATAGAAAATGTAATGGTATTGTCTCTAGTTTCGTTGTAATCGTTAGAAGAAATGGTTGAGGAGTGCTGGCATGTAATAGACTGTTCGATTTTTTATTGTCATGACGTCAGTTAAGGCTCAGTGTACCGTATATGGAACAGAAATAAAAAGTTGTATTTTTCGTAAAATATGGATTTATTTTTATTTTTATAAGTGTATCCTAGCTTCTGATCACTAATTACAACTTATATATTTTTGTCGCGCACTAACAAAAAATTGAGCCTTGTAGGGGACCGACCACTTGAATCGGTAGTACATTTCTACCTCATCTCTGCAATATTTTGTCCTGGATACTTTTCATACCATTGTTATCAAGCCTTTGAATGGTTCAACGTAGCCGTAGATTAACTTCGACTTGGAACACAATGGAATTCTTACCGGGAAATTCTTATTGAAGAATTTTAACATCAAAAATATTATTAGGAACTTTGCTAGATATTTTTCAGTGATGTTTGTTTCAGGCCAGGGAATGTTTATCAATCTCTTTACTGTGTGCCTTTGTGATGCTTACAAAAGAATTTCAGTGGATCGAAATTTGGCTGAGTAATTTGCCGTCAGGGCAAAAAGTGCAAAATAATAATAACGGAGAAATGCATGAGTACGATCAGATTAGATTAGAAATTCCAAAGTACTGTGGTTCTACTACTAGATGAAATAATTTGTATGTATGAACGATCGGATGCTAAAACATGAAAAACATCAAAATTGCTAGTTAATGCCTTAATATTTCTAAATTTACATTTACTGCTTCATTCGCAAAGCAAAGGGCGTAGAACCACGAAAAGAACGAGCAATACAATTTGTAGCCACTCTTTTTCACCGCCAATATAATAAACAAAACATTTCACAGATCTTAATGGACAGATCACAGATCTTAATAAAAATGAATGATATTCACAAGCATTTTGAAATTTTGATAGCATAAACTTGTGTACCCAAATGCTAGTGTAATTACCTATCTGCCTCTTTAAGATATGGGTTAAAATAAGCTTGCTTTTAAGATTAATAGCCCCAAGAGCTTCTAAATTAGACAATTGATGCCTGACTGCAACTGTATTACTGACGCAATTTTATCAACTGGGTGTCCTGTGTCAAAATAACCTTTATTTTTTGTTTCTTTTTTATGCAACTGCGCTCAACAAACAATCGCGAGTCAGCATTCTGTCATCCACTAGAAATTTTCCTATTAAATCTTTCGCACATTTTCAATCAAAGATTTTTTTTTATAGACTCACGCCTGTATCTCCGAAGGGCTAGGCAGAGGTGTAAATATTACACCCACTTTTCGCCATGAATTTTTAAGTCCCACGTAATATGGGGCGAGCCTATTGCTGTATCGGGCACATTACCAGACTCCGTGCTGCTAAGTACTGAGTTTTTCCTTACGGCAAAACCCAATAACACTTTGGCCGACCCGGAATCGAACCCGAGACCTCCCAATCCCACGCGCACATTTATGCCGCGAGACCAACGAGGCAGTTTTAAAAACATTTATTATTTATTTAAAAAAAAGGTTTACTCTTACATCAGTCTCTGTCGTGTTTTCTACCGTTTACGACGGCTGCTTCAAATTGCCAACGGTGCACTGCCACTCGTAAAGGTGCCATGTTTGCGACACGTGAAATCAGGGTTTTATTAGATTTACTGAAATGAAAATATTTGGATCCAATCAGTTTAAAATGCCTATATTGTTTGAAATTTAGTTGGTTGAAACATTTATATGAATAGAAGCAAATCATAATTAACAAGTCATTTTAAGACATTCTTCTTTTAAAAGGACTATAAGATGCTAATAAATAAAAAAAATAAAAAAAATTAAAAACAAGATCGTAGAAAGTACGTAGATCTCAGTAGTCATATAATCGGCAAAAACTACTCGAGTTCTCTGCACTTTTGTAAACAATACTAAAATCGTGTAATTTTCTTACACTATAACACACTCTCAGCAGTCCAAGTATGTATTCTTCCACATACATTTCATTCAAATCAGACCATTCGTTAACTTCCAACAAAACAAAGTGCATAAGACGATTGCCAGCAAAACAGTGTTAATATAACAAGTAACTAATATAGAAAATAATACACGAACTATAACAGCGCGTTATTACAGAGGTGTCAAAGCTCATTGCGTTTTACGATCGGTTCTCAAAGGATTACCGCTCACTCGTTTCACCGTAGATTAAAAACTCTGGCTTTAGAATAGTGCTGCGCTGTAAATGAACTATAAGAGCTGGAATGTGATACTACATCTAATCTAATACTAATAATAAAGCTGACGAGTTTGTTTGTTTGTTTGCTTGAACGTCCTAATCTCTGGAACTACTTACTGGTCCGATTTGAAAAACTCTTTCAGTGTAAGATAGCCCATTTATCGAGGCAGGCGTTATTATATAAAATTACGATATGAGCCACATGAGCGGAGCAGTAGCCTTAAATAATATCTAATTTTACAACTGGACTTTAATTATAAACGGACGATCTGAGCTTGGAGGTTTAGGTCACGTTACTTTGTATAAAAGTGTACTGAAAAGGATTGGAATATAAGAGGAATTACTCCATTAGGCAATCCTTTACCTAAAATCTCAAAATTCTGTTACGCACTACGAGAAGTTAAAAAAACTACCGACATACAGACTGCCCTCACCACTTACTACGCCTACACATACTCATGGCTCAACTACGGCATTATTATGTGGGGAAACAGTACCGACGCCCATACACTATTCATTCTCCGAAAGAAATTAATCCGTATAATAGTTAATATAGAGCAAACCGACAGCTGTAAACCAATTTACACACAATATCGAATATTAAAATAACCATCTATTTATATCTTAGAAATATGTAAATTTGTAAGAAAACATACAAACTTTTTCGTAACCCGCGGAAATAAACACAACGATTGGCCAGTTAGACACAAGAACATGTTAATGCTCCCCTCTTCACACATGACACTTCACAGTAATAGCACCTATGTAATGTCCATTAAAATTTATAACAAGTTACCAGATTCTTTAAAAAATGAAACAAGCGAAACTAAATTCATACGCGCACTCAAGAACATCCTCATCAACAAAGCCTACTACTCAATAAATGAATACATCAATGATAACAATATTGCCTATACACAACATGATACACAAAACACTTCACACTTTCCAATATCATAGTCCTGTTATGTTAATCCATGTACCAAAAGCCTGTTATTTCATTACTTACATATTATATAGTCTATAGTTCCTATTTATACGAATAAGGATGTTTAATTTTTAGGTCTAGTTGTTGAATTTTATATACATATTTTTTATTGTTTTATTAATTTTAGATGTAACGTTAATTAATTTTATATATTTTCTGATTGTTTTAATACCTTCTTGTAATTTTAGACGTAAGATAAATTTTATTTTGCTGTGCCCTACAGGGTCCACAATTGCACTTAGCTCTAAGCCATTTTGTAACATCTTATATACATTGTGGAATGCAAATAAATATGAATATGAATATGAACAATTCTGGCGTCGGAGTTTTCAGTCCACCCTGTACTGTAACCGCAAGTAGGTACTGAGCCCGACGACGCCTTGTGTGCCTCCTAAGCACGGTAGCGCTCTTATGTAAATACCACAGTTTACTAATGTTTGCCATAATTTAAAATTTCATATGCCATACTGGTATTTGCCATAATTTCATTTAAAATAACGCTTCAGTTGCCATAATCGTGAAATGACATAAAATGACTTTCACTAATTCCATTGGTCATAATACTCATAATCGATCAAGTGTCATTATAATTTAAATCCATAAATGTATTTGCTATAATTTTCGTTTTCAATAATGACATTTTTAATAACTTTTAATCATATATAAATAAAGATAATTTAGTACAAGCGCCTGCAATTTTTATGTTAATGAGTAAGTTAATATAATATATTAAATGTAGGTATAGGTACTTATATTTGGAGTACATCATTTATTTTAACTAATTAATAATATTTAGCATATTTATTTTTTTGAAATAATGTCATTTGACCGTATTTTCAACTGCACTAATTTTATTTAAAGTAATGTTTTACTAGACTAATAATGATTTCTTTGCTTTCGAGTGCCTAGAGTTAGGTCCGTCTGTAATTCCAGTAACTAAATAGGTTATGTTAGGTTCTCTTTTGACCCTTAATCCGAAAATAGGAGCCCTGCGAAGCAGGGCTCCGTCACGTCAACTTCAGATTATTAAACTACTGTGAAGAATGTGGACTAAGTTGACGGAGCCCTGCTTCGCAGGGCTCCTATTTTTGGGTTAAGGGTCAAAACAGAACCCTAACCTAACCTATCCGAGTCGGATTGCACTGAGTCGTTAATTTCGACCTAACAATATTATGTATTATTTTCATAATTATACCAAATTTTGATTATGTCAAGAGTCGATTATGAGACGTGTTACTTATTGAAACTAATTATTATGATATATGTTGTTATAGAGAGTCATTTTATGGCAAATAAAAGTTATCACTGTTGAGTTTTTAAGGCACACGTTATTAGTATAAATGATAATAGTGCAAGTAAATATTCATAATATTTGATATGACTCGGGAATGATTATGGCAAACAATATTAGTGCAAATGAGTTTATGGAAAACGAGAGAATATCAAATACCACATGTGGATAGTGTGTGTACATCCAAGTGGCGATCTGTGCCAGCATTGCTTATCTTTGCGGACCTATTGAACGGCAAGCTTTTGGTTAAATGATCTCGAAAAAGAGCCAAGAGCGTGAACGCACAAGCTAGCCGCAATGCGGTACGCCCCATGCAGCTGACCGCACTTCGATTTTAATGAGAAAATGCACGACGTCAACGCACTGACTTGCAGCCAACCGTCAACCACATCGGATATCTTGAGGATAATTTGTGTTTATTTTAACGACGGAATTTTACACGATAAATAAGTAGCGTCATCAATTTCTTCAACATCTATCATATCCAATATTTCTTGAAGCACTATGATCGCGGCGTACCGCTGTAGAACGGGGACAAAGCGGTTTACATGCGGCGTGGCGTGCCGTTGTCGTTGACCGTATATACTGCGGTCAGCCGCCAGGGCATCCAGGGCTCTTAGCGTGGGTTCAGTAAAAATATACCTTCAAGCCCTAAAGATTCTCGTAAAAATATTAAAGGAAATATTTTCCAACTGTGGGTGTAATATTACACCTCTGCCTACCCCTTCGGGGATACAGGCGTGAGTCTATAAATAAATAAAATAAATTTTCCAACTCTATCTTATCAGCACACTTAACAAATATTTAAAAAAAATATCATTAAAACGACCACCGATTGCCGTATAATTATGAAGTGCTTAAAATAATTGGACGACGCCTGTCGCCTTCACTGAAGATTGTTTGTGTTTGAGTAACAACATGAAAACTGACGTGTGTAGACATGTCCTCGTTAGGGTAAACGGACATGTTGGACAAGTTTAGGTTGTTGTATTTTTAGTTGTATTATATTGGTATTATTTTAAGGAGGCCCCCTTATGTTGAGCGAATGTACTTTCGATGATGGAAGTTGTTGTAAGTTTGAAGACTATAGAAATTGCTTTGATGTTAATAAGAGGTCCTTTGACAACTTTGTGTAGAGAGCGGTGGCGTAGTGCCCGGGGTTGAAGGCGGAGTGGTTTCCGGGCAAGCTGCATAATAGCTGTCAAGCATCGACTGCGTCAGTATACATACCTGATCGTCGATCTGTACAGTGTCTGCTCCTTCTGTTGCGAGAGTTAAGTCGATAATTGTCCGACTACGTTTAGTGACGAAGGTGGGCTCCGTACCTGTGTTTAATAGGGTAAGATTAGTGGTGAATAAGTATTCAACCAATGACATACCTCTGTTATTGTTGCAGTCCATGCCCCACATTTGGTGGTGGGCATTGGAGTCCGCTCCTATTACGACCTCCGTATTGGTTCTCTCGCACTGGTTAACCAGACGCGTGAGGTCGAACGGAGGCGGGTCTTCGGTCTCGGGCATGTAGACCGATGCAAAAACGACCGCTATACTCCTTGGCTGCTGTACTATTTCGATTTGTATTGCTGTGATGACTCTGGAACAGAACTCCATTAAAGCTTGGGCTCTGATGTTTTTAGCTGTAAGTATGCAGGTTCTTGGATGTGTGTGGTCAGTAGAAGAGTAAATCTTACCTCCCCGGCTGGAGAGGCCTCTAATGAGGCCATCTCTTATCCAAGGTTCCTGGATGAGCACGATGGCTGAATGTTGGACCTCCATCCTTTGCGCAGTTGCGCAGTGGCCGTTTGGCTATGATGGAGGTTGATTTGTAGGCAGCTGACGTTACTAGGCAGAGGGTTCATCTGTGGGTGATGTCCCCTCCTCCCCAACCTTCAGCTGCGTTAGGCCAGCCAGGATGTCGCCAGCCTCCACCCCGTCGTCCCGCCGCACCGGACTCAGGAGCAGGCTCTCATCTTCCGAGTTACCCTCGGTTGACGGGCCAGCCCCCGAGCCAGACGCGACCAGCTCTGACGGGCCGGATTCCGCGGAGCACCCTGACTGGGTGTTTGAGACTTGCTGTGTGGAGTTGTCGCATCCCGGAGGATGCTCTTTAGTCCTTTTCTCCAAGTGCTGGCCCACTTTCTTACGAATATTATTGCTGTGTCTACATACTTATATGGTGTTACACACTATGTTGTCACAGACTTCACGCAATGATTCATCTTTATTTTGCCTTTATCGCCTTCAGTTCTTTGGCACATATAACCTGTCCAATATTGTTAAAGTTGTGAGTTTTCTGAGCATTTCGGATTGCTTTGACTCTCTGACGAATGGTTTCAATTCGGATGCGATTTTAAAGAGCCAAGCTAGGTACTATGTGATTGTCTACGACTCGGCTTCATAATTATAATGTTATCAAATTTAGGAATATTTAATTAATATCTTCTAATTTAATACTTTGAAGTAACTAAGTAATCGATGCGAAGTCGATGAAATCTATAACGTAATACAGACCTCCTGTATTTAAAGAAAATTCATTTACAGAAGATGATGATGATTATCCTACGATGCCGAACTGCTCCACGTATTTAGTATAATTACCGACCAGATTCAGGGAATCAGATAACTGATATGTTTTTGTACCACAATCTGTCGAAATTTGCGAGGTGATTGCGAAGTAATTTCAGTCAAAATAAACTCAAATTTTGTCGTCTTTTGTAACGTTTTTCCTCACAAAAGACAGAGCTATCGGGTTTTTGTTACTCACAATTGAGAAAGCATAATAATATTATTTTCTGTTATAAAACATGTACTCACATCATTACTCATTCTACTCTCGTTGTGTCGATGTAACTGATAGTGATTTTGAACTGAAGTGAAACGGAAAATGGATTTTTTCACGCACAATGGTTTCGTGCGTAACTGGGAATTTAGCCTCCACACAGTTTCAGTCATTTGATATCTATGGATCATGAATTATATATATTATTTTATTGTCGCTAGTTCGTAGTAAAACGGATATAAAATATCCATGTCTTGATACAGCTACATTTTTTGGTATTTGATGAGAACTTTACGTCGGACAGCTTACTTATTCAAATATGGTTTCTGATGTAGCAGGGCTTACTGGGAACACGTATGTAATGGTTGGGCTTTTGAAAATCCTTTAACCTTAATCTTGGCAGCTTCTTCTTCTTCGCGTGTCTATGGCAATACTTGTCACACGGCCTTAGCCCAGTGCTCGGCAATGCGTATCGCATCAGGCCTTGCTTGGAACACGTCACCAAGTGTACATGAGACTGGGCTTTTAGGGCTCGTCAGCGTATGGATCATTATCTGTGGTGATACGCCAAAGTTGTATTTATTTTTAATCTTGACTTCTTATTTGTTGCGATTGTTTGGTAAACAACAAACACAGGTCCATGGACTTTAGGGTAAAAATTCGTAGCGCTTACGATAATATTTTGGAAGCCAGACTCACTTTCTTCACTTGTCACTTTAGAGGATCAGAACTACCAATTCCCCTCCCACTAACAGCGATTTCTTTCATAACACCATGCCACTCATTCAAATTTAGAGTAGAAGAGAGACTTTATCAGTACTCAGGATTAAAGAAGATATTATAATAGCACTTGATAATATCCTCAAATACGTATTTTACGGACACAAAATCTCTCTGCAGTACTTTTAATTATATACGTTATCAGCGGGAAGATTAAATATAACTCGTTCCTCAAAATAATTGCAATAAAACCGTGGGCCTTATTACCAATTATCAAAAGGCACAATTTATAACTTAATCTTAAGAAACTCCTCCAGCTAAGACTGTCCCTACTTTACGAAAGAAATTAGAAAACTTCGGATACATTATTCAAAAACTAACTTGTAAAGGTCATTTCAGTATATTATGTTTTTTCGGAACTTTCCTGGTATTAAACAAATTTAATCTCACTTGGTATGGCGCAAATTAAATGTGTCTGTGATGTTTTAATTAATTATTTGCTGGAAAATTAAGGTGAACACATTCGAGAGGATTTTTTATTTTGTTTGTTTTGCCTTTTATTATCTTATTATGAGATTTTACTTCATCGGATTAGATTTACCAATCAGATATTGGGGCCTTTTTCACAAGACGCATCTTTTACCATTGTTTAGAGTCAGTAAGCATGCTTGACAACTAGAAATATAGGCTAACAATAGCTGCTAACAAAGTAAAAAACCGGTGAAAAAAAATACAAAAGCTATATCTGCCAAAATTGTAGATTATGTATCATTTAAGTGATTATGTAAACGAGCTATTAAAGCTAATATACAAAGTTTCATACTAAATACTTTAAATAGTTTTTCATAAGAAAAAGTAACACACACCTGAACATCCTTGAGAAAAACATTTGTAATGTTCTACTGGGATTTTACAAAGAGCAACCTAGATCTGTTTAATTTTTTAATGAGTTAGCCTTTCGCTCTGCGGTTTTAAACAAAAGAATAAATTAAAACAAGATAATTACAATTTAATAAGGCGTATTTAATCCAGACTTCAAGCGTACTTATATTTTTTACAATACGGACAATGTTTTCTGAGAAAGGATCTAACAAATTATGTAAGCCAATTTGTCTTCACAAGTTTTTTTCGAGAACATTTTTCATGTAAATAAAAACTTATTAAAATTAATCAATCTGCTTAAAATTGGCCTGGATACAAGCGTAAAAGACTACTTAATTTCTACTCTGTGGTTCAGGTGGTACAGGTGACTGCAAATAAAAATTTAATATAAAAATCTTGTGTTACAATGTTTGTTATCGAACTCCTCAGAAACGACATCGATTGCGACGTCAAGGTACGCATTTCGGCAGCCTAAGCCAAATGGCGTGAAGTGAACGGTGTCATTTGTGACCCCAAAATGCCGGTTAACCTCCCTCAAAGGACAGGTCTATTAATCCATCATTAGACCTCCGTATGGCAGTGAGACGTGGCCCGTGCTTGAGCGACACAAGCAGAGTCTGCGATAGGATGATGATTGAGTCCCAGTTGCAAAAACATAGCATATTGACATTTGCGATTCAGCTAGTTAATGTATAATAAATAATATCAACACTATATAAAAACTCTCCCACTGATGGGCACGTGCTTCTTCTTAAACCATACAGTAACGTGTTTTCTAAACCCGAAATTTCCGTTTATGTACTTTTTTTAGATATCATGCTAGTCCCATTTTAAGATTAGAGTGAAAAGCAAAGTTTTAGGCCAATTAAGTTGACTGTGTCAGAGTCTCACCCGCGCGTTGTGAAATAGGCAAAAAATTAATACTCTGCCCTCAAATCGAAACGAATCCATGTTCAACAAAATATTGTGTAATAACTAAAATATATATAAGCGTTATTCAGACAGTTTTTAACATGACTTCACAGTCAGAAAAATTTTGTTAAACAGGATTATTTTGTTTAGGTTCATTCTGACATTTTTATTCATACACAATGCAAAATCACCATGCGAAAGAATTTTTTTATGCGATGTACTAGCTGTTTGTCTGTAATAATATTTATATGTTGAAAAAAGTTTATGTTTTAGGATAGATAAGCTAGTTTGAGCAAATTATTGATTGTCAATGATTGAAAAAATTTCAATAATAGACTATAAGACAAAAAATGCCTAAGGCATTAAGTCCACCTTTATATTGACTGTTTGATCCAAAGGTTGTGAAGCCCTGGTTGTGTGTTTACAAAAAGTCTATCTTCTCGTGGAACCAATCGATTGAAACTGCATTCTGACAAATATATTACGAGGATATTTCTTTTCGAATCTTCGTTGACTTTGTAAGCAAGGTTGATGATTAATAACACATACAGGCGCTATGTAATTAAATTAATAAATATCTTATGTTGTCACAGTGCTTATAACCCTTTATACATTCTAAATCTGAAGTAGAACACACATTATCTATGAATAAAATTTTCGTCTGACGCCCTTCGATTTATTTTTAGCGCTTTGAATCCGAGCTTGCATTTTAAGCAAATTATTTGGCGTAGGGTTTTTAAACGCGACTGTGCTAAATGTGCTAACTTGGAGCAATATTCAAATCTTAATATATAAAATCGTTGCGTTACTGACTGACAGACAGACACGCTACAGCCGAAACTATTGGGCGCAGGAAGCTGAAATTTGGCATGTATGTTCCTTGGGGACCGTAGGGGTGCACTAAGAAGGGATTTTCCGAAATTCCCACGGGATCGGCCAAAACGGGTAAATTTAAAAAAAATGCAGGCGTAGCTGCTGGCTTCCTCTAGTTAAGTATAAAATAAGTGATACATTCGTTGGAAACTGACGGTGCGACTGGTCCACCAATTTAAGGTCGCTCAGCGAGCTATGGAAAGCGTTATGCTCGAAGTTTCTCTGAAGGACCGAACTCGCAATGAAGTGATCCGACAGAGAACCAAGGTCATCGACATAGCTCAAAAAATTAGCAAACTAAAGTGGCATTGGGCCGGCCACATTTGTCGAAGAACTGATAACCGTTGGAATAGTCGTGTTCTAGAGTAGAGACCGCGCCTTGGCAAACGTAGTGTAGGACGCCCTCCGACTAGGTGGAATGACAATATACGCAAAGTGGCTGGCAGCGGCTGGACACGAAAAGCCGAAAATCGGGCTCAGTGGCGTGCCATTGGAGAGGCCTATATCCAGCAGTGGACTCTTGCAGGCTGATGATGATGATGAAATTAGTTGTGTATTTTGCAGAAGAGAAAATTAAATAAATATTAGTTCAAACAATAATGGGAGTTCAAAAGTTTTCTGCTCCAAAATTAAACTAAATGTTCTTAATATTGCATCTTATAAAAAAGTAGCTGTATCTCATCTACAAACTTCCACAATAGCCATGATAATAACTTAATTACATTGAGTTCCCTTCACGAGAAAAAGTTATTCACCAAAATAGGTCACGCCAGCTAGGAGTTAGTTAAATGGGGCATCAAGCCTCTACGTATGTTGGGAAATAATTAAACTTCACCAGAAATTGGCGTAAATCAAATCCGTACTAATATGATAAATGTGGTGGGAAGTTTATCCGTCTTTTGTTCAATCTTCACGGTGAAGTTATCGGATCCATTGGTTGACTACATCAAAATATGTTTCATTAGTTATTTTTTCTGTTATAGATGTGAACGTTAAGAAGTTGCACGTCGGTCCCGGCTGTCATGAAGATCTTTGACTGTTGTTATAGTGATAACAATACCACTGAATAAACTGACACTAGTCTAAACCGAGGAATATTGCTATCTCTTTGGATTGCGAAGGTCAGCAGTCGCTCTATTCTATTCTGTGTGAGATTAGAGCATTCAACCAAACAAATAAACTCTTCGGCATTGTTATTAGTGTAGAATACCTAGGTTACTAAGTCTACTAGGACACAAGGATTTTAAATTCTACGTATAGAACACTAAAAATATCTAATCCGAAGCAGAACTTCCTATTTTCGCTTCAGTCATTATTTCTAATTAATGCTTTTAGTGGCACAAAAGATTTGCGTCACAGTGTACTTGACCGGATATTCCCGCTTTCAATTCGGGAGGAAAACATGGCTTTCGTGTCAGTACACTGTTGCATAATTATGGGGAAAGAAATGTTATTTTTGTGCATTGTCAAACTATGGCGGGGGCGCGATATATTTGTAGAGGGATTATATTAAGAGCTTTTGTGTTTCCTCTGGGAGTGTTTGTGACTATGAAAACTTCAGTATTATTGAGATAGAAGACTTACAGATTTTGCATAAGTAATTCTAACTATTTTAGAATAACAACTATATCTAATGTGCTAATTTTCTTACGGGTTACTTGGTTTACACTCGACCTTTCAATTACTTTATAGACTTTTCACAAAGACGATTGCCAAACGTCTAGCAATCCGTTTCTACTTCACTCGTATGTTTGCTAGTATTCTTTGCTACCACGAGAGCCCATGACTTAGATAAATTTTTAACATACCCAAACAAAAAATTCTCCGTCAAGTAGGTATCAAAATACAAGAGGGCATACTTCCTCAGGTATTGAAAATCCTTCCTTAATCAATCAAATAACCTACGTTTAAAAGCAAATCTCCGTCCAAATTTCAAGTTCCCAGCTGCCTTAGTTTAGGCTTTGCGATGATATTATGTCAGTCAACACTAGAAATAATATAAATATGTATTATTAAACTGTTTTTTCTACACAGACAACCTAAAGTATTAGCGATTTCAAGCCTTTTAAAATATTATTTTTTACTAACGAGGTCAGGCATCCAGTACAAATATTGAAGTTGGTTGGTGCATTAGCACTTATTTTTGATGGAGTGTTGAGTGCTTTACTCCCTCATGGGAATAGCTTCCTGCTGCAGCACTAGAGCTGCTGGGGGTATAATGTACGCATTTTAGATGCAGTTAAAATCCATTAGGTTTTAAAGAGGGCAGCTTTATCGATGATACACATTGACATATTGCGTCCATAATTCGCCATAAAGAAATTATAAAATAAGAACATTTTGAGGGCTAATAGCTGAGGCTTTTCTTCAACTCAAATTAATTGTGTTCATAGGAAAATATTTACAGTACTCTCATACTCTCGCAGCTATTTTGTTTTATCAGACATGCGGTATTACGCTTCTAAGGATATGTGTTCAATCCGGTGTTACCCAGTGGCTCCTAATAATAATCTAATTAAATCCACACGTTCTACAGGTATTAACATGATCATCACACAGGCCATAGATTTTCACCTCGCTTTCACTTTTCACATACAATAGCAACTACATCGTTGAAGCATAGCCCGAAACATAGTCAACGCTCATCCGCCGACATATATAACTTATATCCTGCTCCATGGCAGGATATAAGTTATATATGTCGGCGGATTGCTAGATTCTTGGCCGGTATCAACACTTCACATCACAGTTTGTTCATAAGTTCACACCAAATCAAATTTAACAAAACTGACTATTACTGAACACGAAATGAGTGACAGTTTCTAGGTACTTGTTGCCCGCTCGGAGTCTCCGAGAGAAGTGATAGTTGTCGTTGCTACGTTTGAACGTCAACCGTCATCCCCCCTCTCTAACTGTAGCGAACGTCACTAGACTCTGTCGAAGCGCGCCATCTTCGCACTTCCGTTTCGTAGCCAATTAACGTCTCGTACTGATCATTCTGATACGGCCATCCTACAAGACACACTCCCTGTGGGTTAATCTGTAACAAAATTTTACACACACAGTATCACATTGCTCGGTCACTCCTGACTTAACCCAGGTAAGGGTTGAATCAAAAGTGTTAGGATTCCAATCAAATTTCTTTTACAAAATTACCTCCTACATTCCTAACTATTATAGGAGCTAGATTCAGAGCATCACTGACAATACAGTCAATTAACATAGACTCACGTTATAATCTAATCAAATAACTAAAGCTCTACAATTGATTCATAACCATTCAGTAACCTGCAGTTACCAAACCAGGCACTCAACCAGCCACTCGGTTGCCACCCATTTATCTGCGCATCCTCACAAGGATCGCCAAGTACCTCCTGGACTTTATGGTTTTCACGAAACCCCAACACCAGAGTTGTCTGCCTACCGCGTACTCACGGACAACTGCCTTCACAGTTGTACTGAATCCGATCTGTACTGATTTGCGGCTACAAATCAACCTCTGACATTCAATCACACAACCAAACACCAGAGTCGTCTGCCTACCGTGTACTCACGGACAACTGCCTTCACAGTTGTTTTGAATCCGATTTGTACTGATTTACGGCTTCAGATCGACCTCTGACATTTAATCACACAACCAATCAACATGTAAGCCTAGTTTTCTACTGTCTTGTCAGTATTAAGTTTCACACTTTGCTCTCTTCAAGATCGTTAGTTATGCTCTGATCCTCTGGCACAAAGTTTCAGTATCAAAATCAATAATCAGGAAACTAAAAGTAAAACTGACATTTCACTATAGCTGTACCTCTCAAGATATTATTTCAAACCAAGTGAACTATAACATTTAAGCTCTACATGTGATCATGGCTACGCATAGCCCAGTAACCTCCAGTTACTCTACTTTCTGCGAACCCCACATGGGAACGCCACTGAAACCCGACCTCCACCAGAGCTGACTGCAATACCGCCTACTCACGGACTACTAAGTTAGTAGACGCCGATTTCTACCGAGCTACGGCTACACGTCAGCCTCTGGTAAAGTCCGATCCGATCATCATGTAAACTTAAACACTTTCTTCAATATCAGAACTACTATGTTCTACCTCAATTTCATCAGTTGTACATTAACCTTCAGGCATTTTTCTCAAACTGTCGAGTGCGTCCTTATAGTTACGCTTAAAATTAAGGCCTTTGCAATTATAACGATCACAGTAAAGAACTTCTGTGACCTCAAATGGGCTTTTATACTTTAAAATATTTCAAACCAAGTTTACCAAAACATTTAAGCTTAAGGTCTTTGGACTCTACATCTTCTAACCAAACTCCTTTAATAAACTACCTTCACTTTCATTGCCAGTTTCGGCCAGATAGGCTTTAGCTATACCAGTTACCAAGCTCTTCAAAGCCACATACAGATTATATAGGTACAGATTATACATTGTGATGGCGATATCACCACAACGATTATGACATTTCCAAGGTTAAACGCGTAATGTTTTGCTACTACCGCCACTTAACAAAACTGGTTGTACCAATAAAAAAAAAATCAGACAAAATACGCGCACCACGGTTGCAGTTGTAAGCTCAGTCGATTCACCAACATAGCAGCGTTAGCAGTCGTCTTCGCTCGCGCCTTGTGGTCGCGCTGGTCCGTGATGCCACTTCTGATGTCGGCGGATTGCTAGATTCTTGGCCGGTATCAACACTTCACATCACAGTATGTTTATAAGTTCACACCAAATCAAATTTAACAAAACTAACTGTTACTGAACACGAAATGAGTGACAGTTTCTAGATACTTGTTGCCCGCCCGGAGTCTCCAAGAGAAGTGATAGTTGTCGTTGCTCCGTTTCAACGTCAACCGTCATCCCCCCTCTTCAACTGTAGCGAACGTCACTAGACTCTGTCGAAGCGCGCTATCCTCGCACTTTCGTTTCGTAGCCAATTGACGTCTCGTACTGATAATTCCGATATATATATATGCCTGGCATCCATTCTATTCCTATGTATCTTATAATTTTCTGATCAGAGGCGTTCGGTACTACCAAACTTTTTCTATTTCAGTAGTCGGGTTGATCAATCTGAGGGAGCATAGTGGGTTCCTCTTTCTTTCCATTTTTTTTTACCTTGGAGACCAGACTTTGATTTCTAGTATATAATCAAATTTAGTAGAACATCAAGTCACCTACAGCGGAAAACAAGTTTGTTAATTCGTTTAAAAAAATTAAATATATTTTTAACCGAACTATAACACTGTTAATAATAGCCAGCATAACTTTCTGGAAGCATAAAAATGCTTATAGAAGCAGCGGTAAATACTACACCCAGTACAAAATTATTTATCAATAAAAATACGCTAAACAAAAGGTCCACGCATTACCTGGTGGCCGGTGGCCAACTAAGTTGAACTACAATTAATAACTAAGTTAGAGTGCTGCAATCCACTTCGAAAGTTGAAGCACACTGCGGTCCGAGCTCAAAGTTCACTATTGATTGAGGTATGGAGGCAAAGTTTGAATTGTGCGGCACAGCAAAAATGTGCTGCAGAAATTAGAATAAAATTATAAAAAGAAATACTGCACATAATTTACTGTTGCGAACTGCGCTGAGTATTGTGGGTTTGGTACACATACGAGACAACACTTTGTGGGATTCGAGGTTGTGTGCAAAATACCTAACTTTGTACTCGTTAACTGGATATTTGTAAATTTCCCCGCAATACAGGATTTACACCTATAGCGAGAGATGTCTTTTCATCAAAAAAATCGAACACTGTATTTAACATACGTACATGATGAACACGGTCTGCCGAAACAGTTATTGCTGAGATGAAAGCTTTAAGTCAAAGATTAAAGTACCTTATAAAATATTTTGATCCTCTGTTTTTAACGTTTTTATTATTATTTCTTAAATAATTTATTGATGAGCATTATTTTACCAATAATGATTGTTACTTTCGCACCACACTTTATGTACGGTCGGATAAATTTAAAATTAAAAATACAGCTGAGGAGGCTTAAGCTCAAAATTTTGCAGTTGAGTGAACTATGAACGTAAAAGGGCAATAGGGCAAATCGGTATCAGAGAGCAATAATTAAGCGAGATCTAAGCCTCAGTAACAACTGAATGGTTGTATTACAATTAATACGATGATTTCCCATCGGTAACATACTGAGAAATTCAAGGATTTTCTAAAATTTCCTTGATTAAACCGAATGGTTTTATCTCCGATGTGTGTATTGTTTAATCACGATTCAAATTGAAATTTTCAACGCATTATTTTCTGGAATTCGGTTTTTATTTCGTTCAACTGTGTAACACGACCAACTCCTGTGAAATATTTTTGGCTATTGTTGCTAAATAACGAGATTTTTTTTTAACGTAACGTATTTAGTCTGCATATTTTATTGACTATTATATTTCTACTGCTAGTGAATAACTCTGGACGCTACTTGTTATATTTTTTGTAAATATGCACGATTTTTTGTTTTGTGCCTAGATTATGATGTATTTATAAATACATAAGTACTTCAACCATCTTAGCGAAAAGACGTCCACTGCTGTACATAGGCCTCCCCGAGGCTCTCTACACACACTGATCCTAAGTCACCCGCATCCAGGTACAAGTGTAGGTACTTGCTTAATTGTTATTGTATAGGTCCTATGTAGTTTGAAATCAGATGACGTATGTATATGATTCCACGACATTATATAAAATTTGCTCTTTAAATAATTGTCTGTAGACTAACTCTACCACGTCTTACCCTAATAGTATCGTTAATATAAAAGCTGGCAATGTATTTAAATAAAAGTCAGTAAACTTCTTCATGTTAAACAATATTAGGTACCCGCCTATTAGGAGAAAAATATATTTTGAAACCTAGTTGAAACAACAATTTTGTTTTCCTACTGAACAAGGTTCAGCACTTCCCTGTAATGCTTCTAATTTTCAGCTCTTAGCTTTTGACTACTTAATTAATAATAAAAGTATCTTACAACGATTTCCTCCTAAGATTTTAGTATATTTACTTGTTTAAGTACCTACTGACAATATAGACAAGGTTTTATACTTGTGCAGTGCAGCATTATTTTAGAATAGGATGGAAAAGATGAGCGGGCAATAATTTGATTAATGAGCTAGGACTATTTTACTAACAGTACACTAACCACTACCCACCCGGAACAAACAAGACAACAATACACAATTAAGATTCCCGCTCAAGTCAAACATTTGTGTGCATGAACATGGATGTTTGTCTTGGTCTGGGTGTTTCTATGTATAATATGTATGTATTTACAAAAAAAATATTTATAAGTATGTTTATCCATTATCTAGTACCCATAGTACAAGCTCTGCTTAGTTTGGTGATGTGTGTATGTGGTAGAATATTATTATTATTATTCACATGTAATCGATATGAGAGCTAATCATCAAAATAATGCACACATTTCAAAACAGATTGCAAAATGACAAATAGTTACCAATCTTTCAAAATATGTAGTTTGTACAGAAACACGAAACTATAAGCATAGTGTCTCAAACTTTTGCTTCGCTGAGGTCTGGATTACATCCAAATTTTGCATTAGACTTTCGAACGGACGTCTCGAAAGGTACGAATTTGAAATTGGAATGTGTAACAAGTTTACGAATGAAATAAAAGAATGTACCTTCGGAGAGCAACACCATACGCTTACGCTATTACATTTTTCTGATTTCGAAAAATGAATAAAAGCATTTGCCTGTATCTTAGGGCTTTGAACGTGTAACGTGTATTGTTTATTTCTTTTTAGAAAAGAAGTATAGGGAAGAAAATATTACCTCAGTATTCACATGTGGCACGTGCATGTGTAAAACATAGCAGGCAGATTCTATTGTTGGGATGAGCAAATAGTCGAAATGGGTTTCTTTCTGGGAATACGTGTCCATTAATAGATTCAAGCTTAAGATATTGGTTTTTCGTTCAATCTCTTTCATACATGAGAGTGATGATGGAAAAGACAGTGCACTCGCGATTATGCATGCACATGTAGACTATTATATGTATATCTTTAGCTTTTGGTTGGCCTCCGTTATGATTGCAGGACAAACTTGATTCGTAGGATAATACGATAACATAATATTGTTTACCAGGCATCTAAACAGACTCTCACTGGTAGTGCTAATATTGGCGACAGGCTTATACCGGTATATTCTGCGGACGGCTGGCCCGTGAGATCACAGTCTGCCAATCAGGATGGCTCGAGAAGTAGCTCATTTGAGAGATGAGAGTCTTGCTCTCAATCATCATTGACGGTCTACCTCACGCTAGCATGCATATATGACATTCAGATATGTCATAGGTATTAATTTAGTTCCTGTGACCCACCTTAGACAAAGGGTCGAAAGAGAACCTCCGCGGTGGTGTAAGTGGAGTAGGTACAAACGCCTCCAGGAAAGTCTCAAAGTC
Source organism: Euclidia mi (assembly GCA_944739405.2). Lineage (NCBI taxonomy): Eukaryota > Metazoa > Arthropoda > Insecta > Lepidoptera > Erebidae > Euclidia > Euclidia mi. The sequence continues at coordinate 107,500,310 of OX123181.2, forward strand.
CCTCTCCATCAAGTCGTAGATCGGAGACAGTCCCGACACTGCTTTCCACCGCAACCCCAAAAAAAATCAGTCGAATTGAGAACCACCTTCTTTTTTTAAACTCAATTAAAAGCAATTGAAAATATTATTAAATCGCAAACAAATCAGTTTTCAAATAATATTAATAATTTTAAACCAAGGTGATAAACTATTTGAATAATGCATGCGCATAGTTGTTACAGAATGGTTAATAAAATCAACAAAATTAGAACAAGTAAACTATTTTGATGATAAATTATAATACAATTAAACATTCTTGTTACGGTACTCGTACGAAGTAATCGTGTTACATAAAATAATTCTTTATACGGGTAAAATTTTTATCACCTTATAAAGTGTGACCGTGTTTCGTGTTGACCTTAGGAGTGAAGTTAGTGCCCAGAAATTAGAAAACTGTCAAGAGCTTATTGATAAAGGATGGCGGATAAATCGAGCAATGGAAACAAAAATGTTATTCGGTGTTATTAAAAATGTAGACATTAATATCGATAATAAGGAGATTATGAATACCTTAATTTGTCCGAACGGTACTGAATTACTCTCTGCTTACCGTCTCAATCGTCGAAGCAATGAGGAGAAATCCGAGTGGATAGCTAGCGAATCGGTCCGACTGTGTTTTAAAGGATCTTTTCGACCAGCGTATGTGAGTGTGGATAGTCTGCGCATCAGAGGTGACCCTTATGTGTTCCCCGTTTCCCAGTGCACAAAATGCTGGAAACTGGAGCACATTGCAAAACGGAGTCCAGGCAATAAAATCACCTGCCCAAAATGCGCGAGTGCCGAACATCAGCTTTGCGAGACGACCAACTTTAAATGCGTTAACTGTAACGGTAGCCATATGGCCCTGGCAAGTGTATGCCCTGCATTTACTAAGCAACAAAAACTGAGAGACATAATGGCTGAATTTAATTGTACGTATCGGAAAGCAATCACTATATATGTCTCTCCCGAACTACTAAAGAAAAGTCAGACCAGTCCGACGATGTAACAAATGCTCTTGCTGTTGAGAGTGATGCACAGGTTCAGACTCACCTAAATAAACCTACATTCACTGAAATAACAAAAAGTAAGCCAGGACCTCGTCGAGAACATGTACGTGTGCTTTCCAAAAACAGACGTCGCAGACCTTCTTCTCCATATGTGTGGTCCGAAGAGCCGGAGATAAACTGCTCTCCAGAGTCAAATACGCTTGAAGCAGAAACTTCAACAAAAGTGGATGAGAAGGAAAGGACAGTACACTTTAGGGAACTTTGGGAGAGATTGAAAGAAATTCTTTTCATGAGAGGTATCACAACACAAAGTGCAGATGGTTTTGAAGAGTTGTATAGAATGGTTGGTATTACTAGGTGCTGACGTTAAACCGGAGTGGCCTATACTGAATTCTATTTTGGGTTATCTATGTTCCAGTGATTAATCTAAAAAGAGTCCGAGTTAATATCATTCATTGGAATGCCCAAAGTTTAAAACTGAAGTTATTAGCTCTGGAACAATTTTTATGTAAAGAAAACATTCACATTGCTGCCCTGAACGAAACGTGGCTGGCTGCAGTCTATAAAATAAAGGTTACAATATTTACCGATAGGATAGGGGCGAACGTTATGGAGGAGTTGCAATTTTAGTTCACCATTCTATTAAATCTAGTTTGCTGAACTTAGCTGTATCAAATGCAGTCATAGAAATTACAGGAATAAGGATATTTAACTGTGATGATATCGCAAATCTGATTACTGTTTATTGTTCTCCTTCAGCTTACACAACCCAACGGGACTGGGATAGCGTATTTTCGTTAATGAGTAGAAAAGTTATTATGAGATTGATGATGATGAGATGAGATTTAAATGGCACTACACAAATTGGTCCTGTAAGATCGATCGCAGAGGCATGCAGATTTTCGATGCACTAGTTGACAACGCGTTTATAACATTAAACACCGGGGAGCCGACTCGCATAAAGTTGGTGAATAATATACTTTAGCAGTCTTCGCCGGACATTGCATGTGCGAGTTTAGATATAGCTTTAAATTGTCACTGGACTACGGTTAATGAATACTTAGGATCTGATCATCTGATTACTAAAATTACGTCATATATACTTGCTGAAAACATTGTCAAAATTAAAATAAATTTTAGAAAAGCAAATTGGCCCACGTATATATGGGCGCAAATTAATATATAATGATTATATTGTTACGAAAATGTTGATAATATTTAAGATTGATATTTAAATAACTATTTGTGAACACAAAACTGAGAACTTCACTACTTTACAATATTAGACACTGTATTGGCTGCTTAACTGTTTATAAAGATTGGGTATTTAATTTATCGCTTACTGAAACTTTCAAAGAAAAATCAATTAGTATTAAATAACATTATTCTGACACTTATTTTTACGGTAATAAATAACATGCGTTTATATTTGCATCCTGTTGATAGCGCCGTCTGTTGACAATGTTGTAAAGCAGCGTTTGGTTAATAAAATAAATTTGTTATTCGTGTAAAATAAATCATTTGGTGTTGTGCAAAATTCATTACAATATTAATGTCGATTTTTGATTAGTTTATAATTGTACAGTAATTTCAATTATATGTTGAAAAGGAAGTGGCAATTGTTAAACAGTGTAATGACGATTAGTGTATAAAAAGGACTGTAGTTCGCATAAACTAGCTGGTGCCCGCGGCTCCGTACGCAGATAGTAATAAAATTTTATTTTTACTTTCATACTTTGCGCGAATCCTACAACCTCCTCATCAAGCCCTTTCGTAAAAATCATCTTAGTGGACGCCTAAAATAAATAAACTACATCTCAGCCAGATAAAATTTTAATACGCCTGGCGATTTTCGAAAGTTAATAATAACTGAAAATATATACACTTTTGCCCGCAGCTTCGCTCGCGTAAATTCGGGGTTCTCTAGTTATAGTATACTTATCATCTATGTTCGGGGTAACACAAATCTCCTTTATGGGGCGGATACTATATAACTGCAAGAAGAATTACACATATAAACTACTTAGTACTAAGACTTAGGAGCCCTCAAAATGATATCCGGTATCTGCCTTGGGTATCTGTGACCTTTCGCTAGGGTGGTCAATATGGCGACTATGATTTGTCTGTCAAAACCATTAGAATTTAACAAAATACTCGACAATCCGAATTTTGCGGATATATGTTGTCGACTCGAAATCTTTATTTTTTAATGTTTTATTATTCAGGTAAAGTTTCGATATACTCCTTGACGAAATTATTAATATAAGATTTGTCCGTCGGTTCCAAAGTGAAACATTCCGAAATCTGTAACTACTTACAAATTAAAAATTAAGTAAAAAAACATTTTCCAGTGGACTAAATTGTGAATCTTAACCATTCTCAAGTCCCCTTTAACACACACAAAAATTTTCATCAAGATTGATCCAGTCGTTTAGGAGGAGTTCAGTGACATACACACGCACACAAGAAATATATATATTAAGATGTATATATACTACATAGAGTCGGTATCGTGACAACAGCGCTAACTAACGGGTCAAATTGTAGCCTATATGTAGCGCTATGAAGTCCTTTACCTTACAGTGAAAGTCTCATTTGAATCGGTTTAGCCGTTCCAGAGATTACCCCGGACAAACAGAAAGACAGACAGATAGACAAAAATGTAAAAAATGGTTGTTTTGGACTTAGAATCGTGTAACTAACTATATGCACTTGAAGAAACATAGTTATTTTGGAATCACAGACAGACAATTCAACTTTTATTTATATGTATAGATATATTAATTTTTTGGACATAACATGAGCCCTTTTGTCACACCAATATATCTCAAATTGCGTCTCAAATTACGCGTACCGAGCGCGGGTCTAGGACGGGCTCAACGCAGGTGCGTGCTTGGCGCGGGTCATCTGAACACGCCCTAAATCTTGAAAGTAGTTTTTAACATACCGTGCCCACGGCTAGTGTAACTATCGCCAAAACGTAGTAGATTAGAGTATGTGAAGATTATAATTTATGTTTTTATCTAATTATGTAGTTGAGACCCGTTTCAGCAATATTAAGATACGATATGTCAATTTAAGAATATACAATTTTGCTTCTGTAGAAGTGTTTTCAATGCCCTGTTATATTTTAAATTGTTGGCTTAGTAAACGCCTAGCATTGCTGAAATATGATAAACGTGATACCACTTAGGAGTCTGCAAATTGACATAATAACAAAACTAGTGCTAGCAATTTTCGAGTGCCTTTCTCAAATACTTGCTCAAGGTATAAAAAAGAGTAGGAGGAAAATTCTCAAAAAATTACGTTCTGTGATCAAAAAGGTCCAGTACAGTAATTGACGTTTGACTGACTTGATTTGAAATAGCACGCACGTGTTCACCTGAAGATTTCTATTATAATGTATAGAGGAATACAAAACTATATAGAGGAATAAAACAAAAAAGTGAAAAGTTGAAGATGTAATATACAATATTTTTATATTTTCCCATTTTAGTTTTGTTTTGTAGTTAACGTGCTCATTTACCAATTTTACTATCTTCATCAGCCTTGTATATAAATTGTCCCACTGCCGGGCACGTGCCTTTTTTTACTATGAGAAGGGGCCATGCCAAAGTCCTCCACGCTGGCCAAGTGTAGATTGGCAGACTTCACATTTCTTTCGAGAACATTATGGAGAACCTTAAGGCATACAGATTACCTCACGATGTTTTCTTCACCGTTTAGAAGCCATACAACAATTGAATACGAATTTCAAAAAGTCATTGGTAAGCCGTGTTTTTGATATACTCTGAAGAGCAGTCTGTCTGTCTCTCCTCTAGACTATCGCTTCTGTTTGTCTGTTTGCAGCTGACTAAATTATAACTTTAATCAAATCAAAATATTATTAAATTTAAAATAATTAAACGTCCATTAAGTATTTTTGGGAAAACACCCCTTACTCCTTTCCCCGGTCACCCTACGCCCTTTTACTTGACAAAATATTTAGATATTTTGTCCTATTGTGGTAAACAAAACAATTTAATAGTACCACCTGTGCGAAAAATGGTAAACAATATAACATTATATATTATTTCCGATCAAGTAGTGTGATACACTTACCCTTATACATCTCATTCATAAAAGCGGTTCACGTAATATGGTGGCATATTTTATGAGCCGGGTCGACATTTTGAACTTGTAACTTGTTGATACGGATTTCATAGCAGTTTATTTTGGTCATAACTTTATTTTTGCACTTTTTTCGATAAATACAAGATGTTTAAACGCATTATTAGCAGTGCTGCCGTCCGTTAACTAAAACCACGTTAACCCCAAAAATGATTTTGGAGAAAAACGAAAAAAAACGCGGGAATCGTTGTTACTAGAAAACTATTACATAAATCAGTGATTCTTAAATATAATTTAAACAAATATTTGCCAGCGTCATTTAGCATATTTCCTGCTCAGAAATGTACTTAAAATTATATAAAAAAACTGAATTTATTGGTTTAGTTAAGCAATAAAAATTTTTTTAACATTGTTTGCCGCACTAAAGCCTCGTTAACTTACACTTAGAGATCTTTTAGTTAAGCATTTTCTTTAAATTTATGAGGTTTCTAATTTTCAATAAATTTACCCTAAAATGCTTAACCATAAACGCGCTAAGTCTATTAACTGTTTTGTAGCTAAGACCTTTCTTAGTATTTATACATTAGTACCTTACGTAAGAAGAGGTTAAAGCACCTATGACTCTTTTAAGCTAAGTTTTAGCGAAAACTAAAAAAGATATGAAAAAAATGTGCTTGCTTACTAAGCTAAAACGGGTATTTTTTACTTCAATTGTTACTAACGTCTTCATAGCTAAGCATCACATATCAAAAAACTGGATAATTAAATAAAAAGTGGTATGAAAATTTAATCAATTAAATTAAAAAGTTTTAATTTAATAAATTTCCTTATCCTCAACATATATATTTTACTTATCATCAACATATACAGCAATTTGTAAAATTTATATGCACAGCCTTTATTATTTTTCTAATCCTATTAAGCAATTAATAGCTAAAAAGTATATTTAAAGGCCCTATTTCCATAGTGGCTATTTAATATATTATATTTGTGTATAATAGACAGTAATAATATTTTCAATCACATAGTCATCATCATGTCAGCCTAGAGACGTCTGCTGCTAGACATAAGTCTCCCCCAAGGTTCTCCACACAGACTCGATTTTGAGCCGCCCGCATCCAACCGCTTCCCGCAATCTTATACAGATCGTTGGCCAACCTTGTGGGAGGCCTACTCCTGCTGCGTCGTCCGGTGCGTGGTCGCCACTCCAGAACCCTCCTGCCCCAACGGCCATTGGTTCTTCGAGCTATGTGCCCTGCCACTTTAGCCTGGCTATTCAGAGAGCTATGTCGGTGACTTTAGTTCTCCTGCGGATCTACTCATTTCTTTTTAGATCTCGCAAGGAAACACCGAGCATAGCTCTTTCCATTGCCCTCTGAGTAATCCGGACCTTCCGGATAAAGCCCAAAGTAAGTGATCACGTATCGGCTTCATAGATCATCACTTGCAACATACACTGGTCAAGAACTTTCGTCTTGAGACACTGCGGGATATCAGACGTGAAGATATGCCGTGACTTCCCGAACGCCTCCCAACCGTATTAGATTCGACGAATGACCTGTTTCTCGAAGTTGGACCTACCCAATCGGATCATTTTCCCAGTTATACGTACTCGTCGACAACTTCGAGTGTAGAGTTCCCAACCTGAATAGGAGCAGGTACGACATGGAGGTCAGACGTGATTTTCGTCTTGTCCATGTTCGTCTTAAGACCTACTTGTTGGGAGACTCTACGGAGGCCATCGAGCATTGTGCTGAGGTCTTTCATGGTCTTAGCCATGACTACGATATAATCAGCAAATAGAAGGTGTAAGTAGTCGCCGTTTATTTGATGCCGAGTCCCTCACAGTCCAGAACCTTAAATACGTCTTCCAGCGCAGCGGTGAACGTTTCAGATATATAACATCTCCCCGCCTCACCCCTCGCTTTAGTTGAATAGGTTTTAAACTCTGGTCCTGGAGGCGGACTAACATGGTGGCGTTTTCGAACAAACACTTCAGCACTTCGACGTATCGATAGTCGTCGATGACACGGTTGGCGAGAGTGCAGTAACGCCCAGGTTTCGATTGAATCGAAGGCAAACGCCAAGTATAGAGGCTGGTTATCTCTCAGACTTAATCTGCCGCAGCGTATGTATGTGGTCTATTATAGCCTTTACGGAGACCCGCTTGTTCGGGAGGCTGGAAGTCGACTAGCTTGGTCTCGAGATGATATGTGACGACCCCTGAAAACAACTTATAGACATGACTCAGGAGTGAGATGGGTCTGAGGTTCTTCAAAAGGGTTTCATCGCATTTCTTGACGAAAAGCACTACCACACTGTGCCATGCCTGTGGCGTTTTGCCCTCGAATATGACAGAATTTAATAACTTTCGAAGTTTTACCAAGGCAGGTGCGCCGACAGCTCTCAAAAGCTCTGACGTAATTCCGTCATCACTCCGTGCCTTGTTGGTTTTGAGTTGATTTAGGGCCTCTCTAATCCTGTGCATGCTGACAGGATGTCATGTCCGGGATATCTTCGGTATAGTGTCGGGTCAATCCAGCTCTAGGGTCAGTGACTGGAGTAGTAACTGGTGGTCGTGTAGTCGTGTATAGCTGTCCAGATCGATCTCTTCCAGGAGTCTCAGCTCCTCCGCCTCAGCTTAATAAACAGATCTCTAAGTCTCTGATTCGCGATCTCCGCCAATACAACACTAAGTGTATTCAAGAAGCAATCGAGCAGATTACGGTTCTTTAGTGTTCAAAAGAGATCTGTCTACCGGGCAGGTCACCTGACAAGGCTGAAGACGAATGGTGACAAAATTATCTCGTTCAGACTGAGGTCTGGACGAGATAATTCTGTTACCATTCGTCTTGAACACACTTAGTGTTGTATTAGTGGAGATCGCGGATGAGAGACTTAGAGATCTGTTTATTAAGCCGCCGATACTTTGACATATCGTCGGAGGCATGCAGTAGCATCTTACGCCTTTCATGTATAAGCTCGAGGATCGGATTAGAGATTTTATGGGCTCTTTTAATCGTCATGGGCTTTAAGAACTTTAAGCCTGTTGTATGGACAGCATTCACTAACCTGTCACTAAAGTCGTCCACATCTACGCATTTTCCCAGGCATTCGAAGCGGTTTTGCAGCTCAAGCTGCAAAAGCTCTCGGGGTTTTAGATTTGAACTGGCGCTGGTAGAAGCGTAGACTTCATCAATCTCAACTGTTCGAGGCTGGGTCTAATATTTAATGTGCCTCTTATCATTCAGTGACCGTGGCCCGCTTTATGCGAACTGATCACACAGACATCATTAAATATAAACCTCTTTATTGACATGATGAAATCGATCTCATTTTTGGTGGCACCATCTGGACTTATCTAGGTCCACTTGCGGCATTCTAGATTTTTGAAAAAGGAATTCATCACGAAGAGTCCTTCCTTCTCCATGAAGCTAGCTAGCAAGTGGCCGGTGTCCACATCGAAATTGCTCCACCCTCAGCTCATCACCGCTCGTTTGCCTAGTTTTGCGTTAAAATCTCCCATGATAACAGTGTAATGGGTTTTGAAGCTATGCATAGCCCGAGATATGTCCTCATACATAGCTTCTACATCCTCATTGGAGTGTGATAAATGAAATGAAATAAATTAAATATTGCGACAAATCTCTGCCGGAGGTTTATCGCACCCCTTGCCCCGCCGTTGCCATGGCCGCTATCTGAGTCAGGAATAGCGGGGCCGCCGGGGAATAGAGGCCGCTTTTTTCATATGTGGCTCATTTTTGGGAGATTTTGCTTTGATTGCCACGTTTGGCAGACGGATTGGCGATCGTAGTGGCGGAAGTCTTTGATACTTAATGCTGCTGCCTATATAGTATCTTGCCTTTTACTTTCACCTTACTTTGGGTGGTTTGACCGCCATCTTCCGGTTGACTGACTGCAATGGTGGATCCGAGGCTACTCTTATCCAGTTCCTGCCCGTCAAAGGTAATCACTCCACCTAGTTAGTTTGAGGGATAATAGCAAACCAACAAGGCAGTCATATTAATTTTATAAATATGACTAATTCGTTGGTCTGCTATTCTTCCCTCAAACTCGGTGGAAATATTAAGAAAGATAATGTTAATAAAGAATTACACAAAAAAAATCGAATTTTACCTCCTAATGTTCCCCGACCTATTTGAGTTTTTGCGGGAACATGATGCGATGACGCACGCTTGCACGCTATAAGCTCTCCGAGTGGAATGGCAAACCTCCCTGCGCGCATATCCCATCCTCGCACGCACATGGCATCCCTGCACACTCCCGGAATTAATGAAGCGCGAGAAACGGATAACGTGTTTCTAGTTTGGGAACCTGGGCTAGCCGTTATTAAGTTAAGGATTAGTAATATTTTTTTGAACAAATTCCACGTTAGAAGTAAATAACGCTTTTATTAACGAATTGTTTTATGCAAATCGCAATATTGTTTACTTGGCAAAAATACCGTTATGGTCGTCTAACCAGAATTAAGATAAGGTTTTCATCATAAATAGTTTATAGCATTGTTTTTATTCCTGTTTTATCAAAATTGATCCTTAACTATAAACAAGTTATAGGCTCTTAGTGTATTTGTGGTCAAGAATATTCAATTAACGTAGTTTAAGCTTATAAAATATGAAAAAAATATTAGGCGAATTTTGAAACTAAGGTACTTTAACGTGCATTAAGCTAAGAAGCGTGGTATAGTCACTTTTTAGTCAAGCATTTGTTGCATGTTTTGTCATTTAACGGTAAATCATGTTTTAATATCTCTATAACCGTAAGTGATAGAGATATTAAACCGTTCTTAGACAGAAAGATAGAGAATTTAAATCTGTATTACTTTGCATTCAAAACTCAAAATCGACCATTTGAGGGTTAACGGGGTTCTAGTTAAAGGACGGCAGAGTGGTTGCGTCAACTTTAAGTTTTATATAAAGCAAGCATGTTTTTATGTATACAATCAACTAGATTGAAAGCATACAGCGTAATAATGTTTTTTTTAAAAGTTAAATCATCCAAGTGTATAAAATATAAACAAAAATACTTAAATAGTGACAAAATTTCAAATCATTATAGGAATTTAAACTTTCGTGGTCATTTAAACTAGATTTAAATTGTCTTTCGGGATATATACCATGTACCTTTGTTTGGAGTAACCGATATTTCGGCACTGTTGCAAGCGCCATGTTCACGGATGTACTGAGGGTATTGCGGGTGGATGAATGTTACGAGCAAGTATAACGGTCTACCCGCTTTCTTACTCGTTTTTTGCGTACAACACCACTGCCACTGCTTTCACTATCGCACTGTACACGATCACGACATACTACACTCACTACGTCAGCTCGCGGTTTGAGTTTTTCCATTTCACGGGTTTTACATAGACGCACCACTGGATGCCAGATACTTGACAGTTGAAACCCATCCTCTCTATTGAAATTATTAAACTTTTTGATTTCAATAGCCTCCCTAACCATTCGAGGTATGTAGTGGCGTTCTGTCGAAAGCACCTAAGGGTTGTGTAACTCAATCCAGTGGTCGGTACCCGAGTCTAAAAGGTGTTGAGCTATGGCTGACTTATGTGGCTCGTTATTTTTGACTGCCCTGATGTGTTCCTTTATCCGGCAAGAGATGGTGCGTTTCGTTTGTCCTATATAGGAACTCCCAAAGCTGCAGTCAACTTTGTATACACTTGGCTTTTCTAATGGAAGACTGTCTTTCGGCGTTCTTATATATTGAGACAGTTTCTTAAAAGGAGTGAAAATAGTCTTTACTGAAACTTTGTTAAGAATATTGGCGATCTTATCTGTCACTCCTTTGACGTACGGTAAGTATGCTGGGTGTCGTTCAACCTTGAAGTCCAGGTGTTTTTTAGAATGTCTGGGTGGTCTGATTCGCCTACTGTATCCGTTTTTGTGTAGAACGTCGCTTAAATGCGAAAGTTCCTTACCCAAATGTTCATCGTCACACAAGCTGTATGCCCGGTCGGTAAGCGACGTTATAGCGGAATTCAGTTGACGTGGGTGATGATGTGAGTCGACGTGTAGATAGCGATCTGTGTGTGTTGGCTTTCTGTATACAGAGTGGCTTAATGAACCGTCATCCCGTACGCCAATCATAACATCGAGGAACGCCATTCTTCTGTCACTTTCGATTTCATAGGTAAAACTCATTTTACTGTGGATGCTGTTTAAATGTGCCAAGTACTCTTGAACCATATCTTCATCGCCTTCCATAACACAGAAAATGTCGTCTACGTACCGTTTCCAAATTTTTACACTTAATGGGGCAGTAGCAATGGCTTGGTTTTCAAAATGTTCCATCCATAGGTTGGCTACCACTGGAGCTACCGGGCTGCCCATCGCTACGCCATCAATTTGTAGGAAGTACTCACCTCTGTATAAGAAGTAATTCGTGGTCAGGCAATGATGTACCAGGTCGGCATATACCACAGCAATATGGTCCTCACTGATCCTACGCCCACATCTAATTACCTCCATGCAGTGTGTTATAGGTACGTTTGTGAAAAGCGATTCTACGTCGAAACTGACCATCACTTCTTTATCACTAACATTACTCTGCCGTAGAATCTCAATGAAATGTCGGGAGACTTTGACATACGATGTTGTTCTACCCACCAATGGTCGCAGGACCTTAGCTACATGTTTAGCTAGTTCATAAGTAGGTGAATCCACTTGACTGACTATAGGCCGTAAGGGAACGTTGTTTTTGTGCACCTTTGGCAAACCATACAGTTTAGTGTTACTCAAAACAAAGGTGCGTGGTATATATCCCGAAAGACAATTTAAATCAAGTTCAAATCATTAATACTCGTATATGCCTATTTCTTGCTTTATTCAAGCTATTCTTAAGTCCTAGTGCCTAGTTTTGCAAACTCTGATCACAAACTCCAAACTTCGAAGTCTACGTGAAAGATCTGTAACATCTTGTTCTCAATCATACCGATAGCATAAACCTTTACTATCTATATCTATGGAGGACAGTGGTTAGTCTGCAACAGCACGTACTTCAGAGCCGGCGCAGATGTACTAGTTGAAAACCCGATCTAGTTGCATGGCAGTGAATATCTATCGTATTTTCAGATAACATTTCTCTAAAATGTAATGATTGGATTTAAAAACTTGTATTTTAGATAAATTCAAGTTATACTGCCATGCATTCTTATGTTTCTATTTTTTATGCCACTGTAGCTCGTTCAAAACAAAAATGTAAGACAATGCATAATATCCTTAGCCAAATTTTTATATCATCCACGTAAAAACAACCTAGTTCTGAACGTTAATACAAAGTTGACTATGCAAAGGAGTGCGATCAATATGGATATTTCTCAAAGGATAACTTTATTGAAAAGCTGTGTGCAGTTGCCTCGACAAAGTAATTAATCAATTTCAAACAATAAACAGTTTAGTAAAAAATATATTCAGTTAGCAAGTTAATAGGCAAGTTGATACATCAATTACTTCCAGCGGGCTTTTCTGCAGAAAAACGTTTGTGAGAAGCAATTAATATTGATATAATAAATGCTATAGTAACTTGATTGTCCTTTAAAGCGTTAAAGTTTTGCCTACCGAATTTTCATATATTGTCAATGGGCATATCTTTATATACCTATTTCTCAACTTTATAATGGAACTTCGACTGCCTCCGTGCTCCAGAGTATAGCGTATGCGTCTGCTGAGCATAAGGTCCCGGGTTCGGTTCCCCGGTCCTGTCCTGAAAGTGTTACTGGGTTTTTCAGAATTCTCAGTAGCAGCATGGAGTCTAGCAAGTGCCCGGTAACGGCAATAGGCTCGCTCCCTATTACGTGGAATCAACAAATTCATAATATCGCGAAATGTGGATGTAATATTACACTTTTGCCTACCCCTTCGGGGCGGGGATACAGGCGTCTTTAAAAAGTGATTAAATTTAGACCACTAAGATAACTATACTATGCCGATTTATGTATATCTTAAAAGTGCATTTGGTTACGGTTAATCAGTCTACCTGCGAACGCCCAATGTAAGCCGTTCGTTTGGAAAATGAAGAGGTAATTAAACCTCAAATGATAGTTCCTGCGAATAAGACTCATTAAACAAACTTTGCTTGCTGCACTTATTATGTTCAACACTCGAGTATAATTTCGAAACAGTTTGGTTTTGTTCTCCAGAACATTGCTACTTAAATTAGCTTTAGTTCAATCCCTTGAACAAGTGGAGTAACTATCATAGTATTTAAAAAGCAATTACATTATTATGAAACTATAATCTACTAGAGGATGCTGCACGCACATTTTTCGTAATTTGGCCGTTTCTGCCCGATTCCCTGGGACCTGCAGGAAGTCCTTTTTTAATGCACCTCTACCGTCCGCAATGAACGTAAAGCGAAATTTCAGCTTCATGCGTCCAATAGTTCGGCTGTGCGTTGTCTGTCAATCAAACAGTAAAGCAATAATTTAATAAATTATACAGATGTTTAACTTGTAACAATGGTGTCTGCAGTTGGCTAGAATACAGGCACAGTAAACAAACTATTTTGCACTTCCGTGAAGAATTCTAAAACTTGGTGGCAAATTTCGAAGAGATTTGTTAAGTTAAAACTGGTGTCAAATGCGGGTGAACCTTGAGAACTTTGAGGCATATATTTGATTTTTTCTTTTTCATTGTCAAGTTTCATTTTTCACTTTACTGTTTGCAAAACAGATGTTTTTGAGCAGATGTTGCGTTTAAACTCTTTCTTTTGGAGTTTTATAAGACTTAAGGGCAAATTTGAATTACTTATTGGTTATATGGCTCATGGTTACTTTGGCGATGGTGCAAACTATATTTCAAGCCTATTGCAATATTACGGCTATGATTATGCCTCTGACATAATTTAGAAAATGGGCTTTTATTTTTTCAGATCTTACTACAAAACTGAGCATTAGGATGGGTACTGAACAAGTTGAAAAAACTATTGTTGATGTCAAACATTCAGCGAAATCCTCCGCATGTATAGGAATGTTTGACATCAAGATGCAGAATAGTTTTAAAGCAGACAATACAATACTTGCAATACATGGAAAAACTTGTACCCATCCATATTATTTTATTTTATTATTCGCCCATTGTTTTGCTTTGCACCAGCAAGCCTGATCGGTACCGTCTGAGAATCTCCATATAGCTGTACTTGCAAATTATTCTTCTATCAATTTTTTATCTATTCGAGAAAAGGTATATTCCAAAATGCAAAAAAATACCAACCAGATAAATATTCTTCAAATTCATCCTCTTTACGTACTTTTTTTTATTGTTTTTTTACGTCCTGCTATGTGACTGTCGTTTCGCAAGTAATATGAATGTTTAAAATATCCGTATTTCGTGACAAAATGGTGTTCCATCGAATATTTAATTACACAATAAACATATATTTTAACATATATTTTAATTATTGTTAATAATTAATTTGGCAGGTGAGAGGCTAAGGTTACAAGTGTAAAACCGTGTTCTGTCGCTTTACAGTGCGCGGGGCAAGAGCTATAGATAAGGGTCCAACCAAGTTAGCGATAAAACCGCTACTTATCGTCTTGAGCAACTAGCAGGGCAACGAGCGGGGCGAAGGCAAGTGTTTTCGATTGCTGTATCACTGGCCACCGCACCCTCGCTCGCGCTGTCTATGGTATAAAAAATGTAATATACATATAATAAAGTCACATCTCGGTACCGTAGTCGCGCCCGCTCCGCTTACCGCTCAGCTCGTCCACAAAAAGCAGCAGCGAGTGGCAGTAGCAGCGATTTAAATGTATATGTCGCGCTTTACTCCACCGTGGCCGATGTCGCGTCAGAGTAGAAAGCGCCATAGATATTCGCATCGGATCGCTTCGCAATCACAAACGCGATGGGTGACTGACATAGGACGCTGAATAACAAAGATTAATTTGATAAGTTCCTGGCTAAATAATAGGTCTTTTATTTCTATCATGATTCTAATCGCATGCTAATCTATACTTAACATTTTTCAGTTTGCGCTTCGTCAGATGAGTAGCGGTACGTATACAACTATACATCTCTTTATATTCCCTGCGCATACTCTTGGTTTTTTGTTTCGAATGCCAGATATTTTTATAACTCGTGTAGTGCTTTTTCAATATCAAAACCTTTTAGGTCGAAGTTACTGGCAACAGATTAACAGGCGCGCAAGTTTATTGGCAAATGTTGTGACCAGATTGGTTTGATCAAGAGTTAGTACGACCCTAATTTTGTATGTTACAAACTAAAGTGACGTTATTAGGTAAATTATACGAAAAAGGTTTGTAAATACCTGTCATCACCTTGACAAAAATATGCCTATTATTTCTAAGTAGGTATTTGAATCATAATACTTATATCTAACTTACTTATTCCTTTAGACAAAAAATCATCTTCAGTATAATGCAAAAATACCACAGTATTATATAAACTTTCATATTTATTGGAACGCACTGTTTCACCAAACAGAAAGATAACAAGAAACAACATTTAGAAAGACTACTTCTAAACTAACGATACTCAAACTAGCAAACACTTTGTGATTTGAATATCATCGAAAAGATTTATCTTAAATTTCTTGAAGTCAAAGACGATCTTTTCATTTTTCATATTAAATCGTTCATAAAGAATATTAGCCATTTTTCAACTGCCTTTTTTGCCTCTGAATAGTTCTTTCACTACAATTAGACCCATCAACCGCTGCAATCCAATCATAATGTTCCATTGTGGAACTTTCAGGTAATAATGGAAGATTTTTTGAAAAGTCTTCCCATTGTAAAGTTCTAAGAAATCTTGACGAACAAATTGGAAGAAATGCCTCCAGCCATTTTATTCCTACTGCAGCTAGTTCTGAAATGCATTTAAAATGTGCAGAGAATTAAGTCACAATACCTACGTTTATTTAACCGTTAAACGTCAGTGTGGTGACGGGTTAAGAATACGGATTGTCGCCACTTATCATCCCATTGGTGTCGTAAGAGCCGACAGAGGGAGCATATTATGCAGAGAACAGCACTGTAAGAGAAGGGAAACTTGATTTAAAACCTATACCAACCCGTTTGGCTAGCGCGGTATAGTAGGCCAATTCCTCCTTTCAAAAGAGAGGCCTAGTCCAGCAGTGGACTGTTAAAGGCTGATGATGATGATTTAACGGTTAATAATCACGTAAAATAAATATTAACGAAATATTCAATAAAAATAATAAGTTATTTTCTATTTTGCTGTGATGTTTCACCACGGATTACACAAGTTGTGGTTTTGGAAAGACTGATGTCAGCAAGCGACTTCTCTGAAAAGCACGGGTTTTGGCACATAACTTCGCTTTGTCTTGACAACTTGAACCATCGTTACTTCGACTCACAGCACATGCACAGCACTAATTAAGTCTAAACACGACCGTGCTTTATTATTGCATCAGTGACAGCACTTACTGATGACTAAAGTTTAGGATTCAGACTGTCTTCATCCCCTAGAGAAATTGTCGTATTTTTTATTTCAACCGCCTTGCGTACTTTTCTGTGAAATTGTGAAATTAGTTGTAAAATCCCTGGGCTGATGTGATTCAATCTCTAAATGAATCTGGTCGACTAGGTGATTTGTTAGATTTTACCAACCGTGATGATTTTTTACTGTTTCGGCAAGAGGCCTTTTCGTCAAGCTGAAAAGTAAACTGTCACATTTACAGTGCGGCCTGTTATTTATACATATGGGCGCACTGGAGATGGTTTGTTTTGTTGTAGATCTAAGCATAAACGTAGAGCAGAGCCATCTAGATGACTAAATGATAACTAAAGCGGAACCAGTAAAATATTAATTAAATTTGCTTGTAATTAATATTATATAAATTGTGTTACATTTTTGTATTTATATATATTTCTTAACGCAGTATTGGTTGATATGACGATATCATTTAATAGTTTGGCTAACTTTGTTGCCCGCCAACACATTTTTGTAATTTTATAACTAATTAAATTTATCAAGACGTATTTCGGCGCTTTAGCTAAAGGAACTGTAATTCTATATTGTTTCTTAATTATAAAGATTAATTGCAAGGTCTAACATACGATAATTTAAATATTATGTATTATTGAATATGTTTTGATACTAAGTTATGTTGATGCGACGGCAGGCGGCCATGACACTTTTGGTTCGGACATTCGTAAATCATATCGTATCGTGATTTAAGAAATATATTGCAGTTAACAGTGAATTTAACTAGTTTCTTTTATGGTTCCTGGGGTGTACTGACGAGTGAGGGTGCCCAGGCGCCGATAGCAGCGGTTGGGATAAACGCCCCCTAAGAGACTTTGGGATCTACGGTTGGCGCGAGAGTGATGGGTCTCTTGGCTTGGCCGCCATTACCAACGATGACCTGAAGACTGATGGGACAAGCGCTTTGAAGCCGTGTTTGGCGCTAGTCAACCCTGATCGGAGACCACACGGTGTGTCGGAGTTATGGCGAGCACGTCTACACTTCACGTGAGGCCACGTGCGAGCGAGAGCGACAGAGCGACTACGACGGGGTGCACGCACCGGGGTGTGCTGTGGCGTGAACGCTGTTCTGCTCCGAGTTCCACCAGAGGTTGCAGAGTCGGGTTGTTGATGCACTGACTAGAGGTATTTATCCAGAGCTGATTTGATTAGAGTTTTTGAGAAACATCCTAATTTTATAAATTATGGTGCTTACACGATTACCTACTGTCCCCGTAAGGATTACCAGATAAACGTTATACAGTCAAAATTACGAACATTACACCCCAAATAGAACTTATAGGTAACTGTTGCTTATCCACGTTTGGTACATAGCAGTGCTACTGTGCTTAAAGTCATGTTATGCCGTCGGCCCCAGCCGAAGAGCCCCAGCTCTTGTCTGTTTATTAATCGTTAGGCCATGTCGGAAACTTTCTGTAAAATTTACTATCTACACAAGAAAGAGAAAATAGATTCATTGTTATGTGGTTCTACTTATGTAATTATTAGTAAAGAACGGGCAGTTATACCCTTTTCAAGTTGAAGCTCTGATATAGATGCATTGTATAAATTACCTGATTTGCTTTCAGTTTAAATAAGTTAATTGCTGTGGTAAATATGAATTCAATTGGTAGTCAATAGGTTATCTTAATAGTAAAACATTAAAGGAATCAAAACATTATTTATAGCCCTTGGTTACACATTACATAAGGCTAACTAACTGCATTACTTATGGCTAGTGCTCACGGCGCGATTATATGAAACCTCTCTTGATAAATGACTATCCACCACAACAATAAATACTTGCATAAAACCAGTAGTTTCACAGATAACTGCATTCAACAAAACAAACTTCAGTTTTATTATATTAGTACAGATATATATTCAGAAGGTAGATATAAAAATAAATTTGTGATACACATTTTTAAAGCTAATATTTGTAAAGTTACAAAATAGGTTTTATTATTATATTTGTGGACTCTGTAGGTGCCTACATGATTTCATTGTAACATTGATGAAATTGTTACTGTCAACTTGCAGCTCAAGTTAAGGTTATATAATAAGACAAGGCAACCCGACATATCTTAATATTTGTCGCTGAATTTCATATCTGTATAGAATGATTTGTTCCCACCATGATAAGTCCTTGCTTAACCCAAACTACAGAAGCTAGAAACATGAGATCTGGACAGTAGATTTCTTTTTGGAAATATGCACTCACTTAGGTTTTATAAAAGTCCATCTGTAAGCATTTTAGGTTGAAAGTCTTAAGGCAGGTGACTGCTTATCTTTTATAAATAACAAGCCTTAGTGTTATACTCGGTAAATACAATTTATTTTAGTTGTGAGTTCATTTGCTAAGTTAGTTGCATCTATATTCAAGATGACAACCAGTGATAAACCAATAAAATGTAGTGCCAACCTTATTGCTTAGCTCTTTTGGGACGCAAGACAGTTAGGAATATGATTATTAGGATAATGATAAGTGGGTTTAAAGAACATAATGTGACAATCCATATTATCTCTTTTCCCATTTAGCAGTATTTATTCTTGGCAAATAAAAGTAAATGTATGGACTACTCATGCTTTATTTCTAAGTCAGTTGTGATTAGTCAGTTTAAATTTATTTATTCAGATAAACAATTATGAATTGTGTATGAATAAATAAGAATTACATTAGCACCACATGTTAACAGTTTAAAATAAATATTAACATTATTTAGAAAATTCCCTTAAATATAAAGTCAAATAAAACTATTGATATAAACTCACCACCATATTAACTATACAAACTGAGTGGAATCATTTTTAGAAATAAGACTGCACTACTCTCGCTTTGTAATATTGGTAGCTTGTAAATTTCTCTTTTATGGCTCAGTTGGCAAATAGTTCAACAATTTCACAGCTTGCACTATGCCTAAAAATATTCAATATTGGATTAAACATGTTCTTACATGAGTAATAATTATAGCACGAGTATTTTCGAAATCCTTGGATCTGCATGGTTTGAAATCATTTCATATTTATCATCAACAGTGCGCCTGTTCACGGCTGAACATAGGCCTCTCTTTGCTCTTGCCATTTTGTTTTCCTGTTTGATGTGGATACAACTAATTTTGAATATATTAGGTTTTAACTGTTTTATCAAAACTGCAAAATATGGGTATCCTGATAACTTTATATTTGACTATCTAAAATGGCACTGTCAGACAGAACCTGAGAAAATTCAGTGTCTTTTGTATTTTACCTTATGCGTAAAATATGGGCTCCAACACTGTTGTAGCTAAGATAACTATAGACCAATGCACAGGTTGAACATGCCTGATATATAGATATAGCTTCATAGACCGGAGCACTTTGTGAGAGTAGAATTTTATTACATCTACAGTTACGAAGGTTCATGGAACTAATATTTGGGTGGGAAATGTTGCCCACCACCTGTCTTTTGAGTGTTGCAGGTTGATGATGACATCCTAGCAGATGACCTGACCTTGGTGTGAGGAGAGGATGGACGAGCGGTCCTTTACTGATTGGTATGTATGGATGACGGTGGCCCGCCCTTTGACGTCGGTGGTTTTGTGTGTGGGCTGCGCGCACACGTGCCGCATTGGTGCTGTACTGGACTGGAGTCAAGCATTGTTTGCTAACCTTTATTGCTGATCAACATCAACAACTGTATGAGCAGCTTGACCGTATGGGCGGAAGATTCGTTAGATACCGATTTACGTTGGGGGGGGGGGGTCCTCTACCTCCTCCACTGTCGTTGTTGGACCTATGTAATTGCATTGTATCGATATAACTGATCATGACGAACGATGATGATTATTTTATGTATATGCATTGATGTGTTTATGAGGCAAATTTTGCATTTATGTGTTTGAGTAAAATTTTATTTTTCCTATCCAACATCCTTCCCAAAACGCTGGCTGGCCACCATGCGTATCCTTGATCCTGGTCTTGTTGGCTACATCCCGTGAAGGGTGATGCCGTGTGTTGGCTAGATCCCGTGATGGGTGATGCCGTGTGATGGCTAGATCCCGTGATGGGTGATGCCGTGTGTTGGCTAGATCCGGTGATGGGTGATGCCGTGTGTTGGCTAGATCCCGTGATGGGTGATGCCGCGTGGGCTAAATCGACCCTATGTGGGTGATGCCGTTTGTGGGCTAGATCCCTATGTGGGTGATGCCGTTTGTGGGCTAGATCCCTATGTGGGTGATGCCTGTGTGCGCTAGATCCCGTAATCGGTGATGCCGTAATCGGCTTAGCCATGGGTGAAGCATTGTTTGTTAGATCCCGTGATGGGTGACGCATGCCTCAGGCTAAGATCCTATGACTAGGTGAAGCCTTGTAAATAACTTTTAGTTCATTCTGTATGATAAACGCTTATTTATGTAATTTTTATATTCCTTATTTTTGTTTGTTATGCTGTTTATTCTGTAACCGTTAAATAATCAGCGCGAGGAGCGCGCTGGATCAGAATGGCCGTATGGGCGCAAATTAATATATAATGATTATATTGTTACGAAAATGTTGATAATATTTAAGATTGATATTTAAATAACTATTTGTGAACACAAAGCTGAGAACTTCACTACTTTACAATATTAGACACTGTATTGGCTGCTTAACTTTTTATAAAGATTGGGTATTTAATTTATCGCTTACTGAAACTTTCAAAGAAAAATCAATTAGTATTAAATAACATTATTCTGACACTTATTTTTACGGTAATAAATAACATGCGTTTGTATTTGCATCCTGTTGATAGCGCCGTCTGTTGACAATGTTGTAAAGCAGCATTTGGTTAATAAAATAAATTTTTTATTCGTGTAAAATAAATCATTTGGTGTTCTGCAAAATTCATTACAATATTAATGTCGATTTTTGATTAGTTTAAAATAAAAATAAAATAAAATTTGTTTATTTTCATTTTCTTACAAGCTAGTTAACATCAGTAGTTGAGGTACTCCTTTTAAGCATGATAAATACTTGTGTTAGGAGCCCCCGCTCTTCACATTACACAATTATGAAACTAGACAGGTAAGTTTAGTTTATAATTGTACAGTAATTTCAATTATATGTTGAAAAGGAAGTGGCAATTGTTAAACAGTGTAATGACGGTTAGTGTATAAAAAGGACTGTAGTTCGCATTTTAATTCAATTCTGTGCTAGAAATCAACTAATAATAAACCAAGTAATATTACGTGAGTGTTTTTATTATGGAGTCTGTCCTGGCTTATCGCCGACATATACAAGCCAGTTAGAGTCATCTTTTAATGATTTTAGTTTATCTAATGATCATTAATTTACGTATGATAGATTTGTTAGATTGATTGAAGCAGCAGCGAATAATTTTATTTCATATATTAAAATAAACCCTAATCCTAAATAAAAATTTGTATCAAAGCCCAATTGGAATGTAAATATATCTAAATTAGTTGCCGAGCGTAGCCTTGCATTAACTAGATTCCGCCGTGATCCAACACCTTATAATTTAGCAGTTCTCAAGAATAAAATTACTGCGGCTCAGAGGCTTATACGTCAGGAAAATCAAAGTCTTGGCAAGAATATTGCTCTTCTATCGATAGCTCAATATCGTCAAGCGAATTTTGGCGAAAGTTAAGGTGGTTCAAAGGCTTAAGAGTAAACGGGTACCAAGTTAACGAAAGCAATGCACACGAACTTCTGCAAAGAATGACACCTGGGGCCCAATTCTACTAAATAAATACATACACATACATACATAGTCTCACGCCTATAACCCCGGAGAGGTAGGCAGAGGTGTATTTCTACACCCACTTTTCGCCAGATATACTTTAGTCCCACGTAATAAGGGGCGAGCCTATTGCCATACCGGGCACATTTCCAGACTCCGTGCTAAATAAATATAGTTTCGATATTATGTCAGTGTCATACTGACGTCACGAAAAGCGTATTCTTCTTATTTATCTGATAATTGAACGAAGTTGTAACGAGATCGTAAATTGAAACAAGTGTCAAAATATGCGTCAACGGTGTACTTTTTATTTCAAATTATACGATAATGACATTAGGCTATCAGAATACCGCTTCTCAATCCATTCAAAATATGATATCAATGTCATATAAAAATAGCAGAAGTGGCCCCCTGATTATGTTTGTACCAAAGGTTCTATTTTAAAATCAAACAATAGCACGTTGGATTCTGAAATATTGAGGCAGGAGATAGATCGTGTACTCAAGCACAAGGACAGCTCTCCGGGAATAGATCAAATTTTATACTCGATGTTGTTACACCTAGCTGACAATGGAAAATCAATCTTAACATCTCTCTACAACAAATTTACTTTTGTTCCTTCGCAGTGGCGTGAAATAGCTATTATTCTAATACCAAAACCAGTTTGTGACATTGACTCCTATACTGCACTTTGACCTATTTCCATGATATCCTGTATCTGTAAAGTTTTTTACAGCAAACTAATCAACAGATTAGAGTGGTTGGTGGAGTAAAATAACATTTTAGCCTCTAATACAGTAGGATTCAGGAAAGGTCGGTCTACTTTCGACAATATAACATACCTGGTTATGCATATTCAGCTAGGCTTCTTGCAGAAAAAGTCCACAATAGCCTGTTTCATAGATGTTGACAATGCATATAATTATGTTGACATAAATTAGTTATTAGAATGCCTGGATAAAGGTGATGCCGGGACACAGCTGTGTAATTATTTGTGGTTATTTTTAAAGGAGAGGAAGTTGGGCATTCATTTGAATGAGACCATTTGCCGTTAAAACGCAGCGTGGATTAGCGCAAGGGGATCCGCTATCTCCCCTGCTATTCAATATTGCAACCTCTGTTATCTGCAAAAAAATTAACAATGTGAACACTTTACAGAACGCGGATGATTTCGTGCTCTTCGACACATATAGCGACATAAACGCGGGCTGTCATAAACTACAGATAGCTTTGAACCAATTTGCTCTCACTTTGTCAAAGATTAGCCTAACAATATCGCCAGCGAAAAGTAAAATTTGTGTGTTTAGAAAAGCATTTTTAGACCAGCGGTGAACATCAAAATTAACAATCATCAATTATAGATAGGAAATAGTAGATAGTTTTAAGTATTTAGGCCTATGGTTTGACAAATCGTTAAGGTAGGGTAAGCATATAAGTGAGACTAGAGAAAAGGTGACAAAATTACTAAACATATTTACTTGCTGGGTCAGGCTGGGGAATGCACCCCCGAAACCTCAGAAGATTATACATATCGTGCGTACGAAGCAAACTAGACTACGCGAGCTTTATTTACGGTGATAGTGGTAAAACCCATTTAGGCAAATTGGATAGGGTTCAAAACCAGTGTATGCGGGTTATTGGTGGATTTATACGCAGTACTGCAATACATGTTATGGAATGTGAACTACAATTGCCCCCCTTATGCGTGCGAAGATACTTTCTTGCTGGTAAATATTGGTTAAGGACTAAAGCTTGTAACTAAGAAATTGTAAACAAGCTAAACAAAGTATATGCCGGTTAAGAAAGTATACTATGGCGTCATAGAACTAAGCCAATCTTAATATATATAATCCTTGCGTTACTGACTGACTGACAGACACGCTACAGCCGAAACTATTGGGCGCAGGAAGCTAAAATTTGGCATGTATGTTCCTTGGGGACCGTATGGGTAAACTAAGAAGGGATTTCCCGAAATTCCCACGGGATCGGCCAAAACGGGTAAATTTAAAAAAAATGCAGGCGTAGCTGCTGGCGTCCTCTAGTATTACTATATATTTCAGCGCCAAACATGAAATGTATTCGTTAGATAAAGCGTCGTAAGCGTCGTTAGCAGCGTGGATGTCCAAAATATTATCACTCATATTGATGTAATTGATAAGCCTAAACATGCATACGACCCAAATGTAATCAAAAGTCTATGCCACAGTTATATATCTTCAAACGTTTTCAACCATTTTAAAGTTTTTACGGACGGATCAATAGAAAACAATGTGTCAGGTTTGGCCATTTTTAATCCACAAATGAACACCTCAGTCAAAATTAAAATAAATTCTAAAATTTGTATAATGCACACGAAGCTAATTGCTATTGTAGAGGCAGTTTCTTACATTGATAGTTTTGGAAGTGGTAACTACGTCATTTTTACCGACTCAATGAGCGCTTTGCAACACTTGTGTCACTGCACGTCAAAATATAGATGTACTCCTATAGCATACCAGATTTTAAGGTTACTTAATCGAATGTCAGAGGTGGGTAAATATGTTACGCTTCAGTGGATTCCATCCCACGTCGGGTCGTACGGCAACGAGCAAGCAGATCGCCTAGCCAGGGAAGCTCTCGTGGATGGTATAATTTTGAACTGGTTACCATATCATACTGACCTTTTACCTGTAATTAGTGAGGAATGTAGGGATAATTGGCAACTTTATTTTGACGAGAGGTCGCTCACGAAAGGCATATGGTACAAAACTATTCAGCCGCTTGTAATGGAATAGTTACATTAATGAGACTTCGTTCCGGTCACATTCCATTGAATAGATTCGCTCACCTCATGGGTAAAACTAACTCTGCAAATTGTACCGAGTGTAACCAGATTGAAGATGTCTATCATGTTTTGATGGAGTGTATTCGGAACAAAGTTGAAAAATACAATTCATGCAAATGTTTAATATAAATTTGTTTATGACGGGCAAATGTTATGGTATACTGTCCTATCCATTATCGGAGGAACCTAAATGATTAGTTAAATTAGCAGAAATATGTATTAATCGTAGAAGATAACTGTTTGTAAATGCTCCCTCGAGGGTGGCATAATCATTGTGATTTAACCCTCTATAAATAAATAAAAATAAAAAAAAAAACAATTAAAGGCCAATTACTATAGCAAAATATATTCAAATATTGTTAACTTGGGTTTTATTATTTGATCAAACTTTTGAGCAATTTAATATTTGTTTATTGCCATAAGTTTAAATGTGGTGCTGTTTGTGAAGCTTATAATAATTGGCCAATCTGTTGTGCAGGACAAACCCGATTATTGTCTATGGCCCACTCGACCTCTTTGACACAAGCAGAAGGAGATGGCAACATACATACATACATACATACATAGGCTCACGCCTATAACCCCGAAGAGGTAGGGGGGGGGGGGGATTTCTACACCCACTTTTAGATAGATATACTTTAGTCCCACGTAATAAGGGGTGAGCCCATTGCCGTACCGGGCACATTTCCAGACTCCGTGCTGCTACTGAGAATTTCGTGACAGAAAAACCCAATAACACTGCCCGACCCAGGAATCGAACCCGGGACCTCCCGATAGACATTTATGCCGCGAGACCAACGAGGCAGTCGAATAGGGTTTGATGTCGAGTTTTCCGTCTCTACGCAAATATGGTTTTTGCATCGTGTTATCCCTTAGTCGCCTCTTACGACACCCACGGGAAGATAGGGCAACAAATGTTTAATTAAATAAAAATAATATACTTTAATTAAATAAACGCGGCTGTGGTGCATCTCAACCTCCACAGACGATCGGCCATTTACTTACGTGCTCTACGGGCCCGGAGTCATGTACGCTTGACAACCTGTATGTGTAGGTAAGGCCAAATGCCATTCGAGTGGCCGAGTTTTGGGCCAGATCTATCGACAAGATAAGTAAGAATATATTACATTTTATTAGTAGTTTTAAGTGACACGTCGAGCCGTATCCACTAAGACGCGCAAGAAGAAGTATGCAGCAATTGGTACAAAAAAAACATCGCCTAGTCTACTATCGCATAGTCTGTTCGTGTATAGCCGAACTAATTTGATCTTATTAGACCTATTTAAGAAGATAATTAGAGCTATTATCGCATATTACCAAGCAGGTCAAAATAAAAACAATTGAGATCTATGCCTGGAAAATCTACATAATATTTAACTTTTATATCTCCCTCGTTTATTTCAACTGATACCTACTATTGATGGATGTTTTGTCACAAATTCTTCAATAGAAATATTTTGAAAGCAGATTACGGCACTACCTAACTACCTACCTTATAGACCTGATGACTGTTTGTTTACTTCACGAGCTTTTAGCGCCATCTTCATTTGAATTTGCGTAATGCTAGGTTATTGTCTTTAGATTTCTAGCGGATACGAAGCTTTAAATAGATCAAATTTTAAATAGTAATTTTACAAACAGAATATTTATGCTATTATTATTATGTTTCTCTTTAACACCGTTATTTTTTAATTTTTTGGTGTTAAAAGAATAATCGGACCATTGCATGGCTTACACGGGGATATATATACGGATCCAACGTGCAGAGGCCCGTATAGAGTTTTAATCTAAAATGCCTCCACGACTGTACTACTGAGTACAACTATGGACTAGCCGTAGCACATATAGGACTATTGTAATGATGTGGAGCCTAATTTAATTGGGTTATGGGGATGGGTGTTAAATGGACTGAAAATGATACTATGGATAACAAACTGTCATGCCAGTGATACTCCTATTATTATTTATTATTATGCTAAGTTACACAATAAATACAACGTTGAATTTATTGTGTAACTTAGCATAATCAGCGGAATATTATAAATATGCTTAGCCGTAATCTCCGCTATAAAGCAATAAATACCGCGGCGTAAGCTAAGTATGTCGTCAAGATAATAATGATAATGTCCAAGAGAAACGTTTTGGAGGTTCACTGACTTGATTGTCGTTTAAACGAAGCAATTCTACGGACCATAATACTGCGAATAAATGGAATGTTATTCTTATTTACTTTTGAGAGGAATCTAATTGTTCAGCAGTATTTATTTATGAGTTGACTGGCTTGCATTTCGAGATTGCTTACTTTATTATTAAATATTAACGGAATAAACATACGTTTGACGAAGGTTTATTTGAACTTATCTTTCATATTAATATATTAGTTGTGTGCTGTGCTGATATGTAATATAAAGAAACGAACATTAATAATGATATATTAATTAATTATTAATTATATTAATATAATTGTTCCTGAAATGTAACGATTCAAACAGTTGAAAATTAGAATCTATAAAAGATGAAGGGTCCTAAAAATTAACTGCGTCACGGAAACAATATACTACATAATAATATACTACGTATCGTCCATACGGTACAATATGGCTTAATATATTACAAAATCCTTCTCGCCAGCTAGAGGCAGAAACTGCTAGCTAATTTCATTGGCCCGTCCTCCATTAGGATAGCCTTAATTGGTTTATCGTAAACTGTTACTAATTCTGCGGCCCTAGTAGTTGGGTGCCGTGAACATTACTCTTCTTTGGCGAAAATCCTCCACAGAATACTAGTAGAATACTTAAATATTACAAATGTTCAATTCACTTTTGTGATATGTAAAATAATGAACGATGTTGATGATGAAAATACGAAATATCTATAGTATTATAATCATCATCTCAGCGTTATCTCGTTTTCTTTATCCAAGACGTCGAATGGAAACCCTGAGGTCCGCTTTTTAACTACATTCACAGGATATATATTAGTTACACCTACATGATTAACTTTGCGTCAGAGATGTTCAGTTCAGTAGAATACTGTAAAAAAGTTCTGAAACTAGCCATATATAACAAACTAAGCTTCCGCAATAGCGGTGATATATTTCACAAACCGCCTCCAAATTATTCCAAAACAGTAGAGGTCTTCCTCAATTTACAACCGAAATAAACTACGCGAACAACATAATTAATATTAACAAACATTTATTTAAAATATACCAGCGGGTCTTGTAACTGAAAACTATTTGGAACTAACAAACTTGATTTAAGTTCCTAGTTTTGGACGTTCCTAGTTTTGGACGGGAGTTGGCACATCGCCAGAATTTCGGACCAACCGAGATTGAAATGGGAGACATTTCGATACGATTTCCAATTGACCAAACGGTGAAGTTTCTGTGTATTTTTCCTTAGTATTAGACGATTTCGTATTAATATGTATTAGAGGACATGCAATCAAAGAGAATCGGGAATAGAACAGAGAAAAAATAAAGCATAGAGAATTGTAGCTGAGTCGTCATTTGTTGCTTTATTTATTTTTATATTCTTCTACAAAACAAAGGAAATGTACAAAGGCGGTTATGCTGGTAGTCAACCTTTAGGTTTTCTAATTAAAAATAATACAAAACTATACATATTAATAAGCGGTACATATCCCTACTAATATTATAAATTCGAAAGTGTGTATGTATGTATGTATGTTCCGTTTTCACGCGAAAACGACATAACCGAGATATATTGGACCATGGTGACGGACATAGGCTACCATAAGTTGCAAAAATTAAACTGGGAGGGATTGTAGGGAGGATAGAAGTTTGTACGGCAGAAATTTTCCTCTTGGAAGTAAGAACGCATGCGCGAATAATTGAGTGATGCGCATGTGCTATCTGTCAGTACTGTCAAGTGTCACATCATACATATTGTCATATTGTGCGTGAAATACATTGTTCGCATATCTAAACTAATAATTATATATTAAGATTTTAGTATATTTACTTGTTTAAGTACCTACTGACAATATAGACAAGGTCTTATACTTGTGCAGTGCAGCATTATTTTAGAATAGGACGGAAAAGATGAGCGAGCAATAATTTGATTAATGAGCTAGGACTATTCTACTAACAGTACACTAACCACTACCCACCCGGAACAAACAAGACAACAATACACAATTAAGATTCCCGCTCAAGTCAAACATTTATGTGCATGAACATGGATGTTTGTCTTGGTCTGGGTGTTTCTATGTATAATATGTATGTATTTACAAAAAAAATATTTATAAGGATGTTTATCCATTATCTAGTACCCATAGTACAAGCTCTGCTTAGTTTGGTGATGTGTGTATGTGGTAGAATATTATTATTATTATTCACATGTAATCGATATGAGAGCTAATCATCAAAATAATGCACACATTTCAAAACAGATTGCAAATTGACAAATAGTTACCAATCTTTCAAAATATGTAGTTTGTACAGAAACACGAAACTATAAGCATAGTGTCTCAAACTTTTGCTTCGCTGAGGTCTGGATTACATCCAAATTTTGCATTAGACTTTCGAACGGACGTCTCGAAAGGTACGAATTTGAAATTGGAATGTGTAACAAGTTTACGAATGAAATAAAAGAATGTACGTCTACCTTCGGAGAGCAACACCATACGCTTACGCTATTACATTTTTCTGATTTCGAAAAATGAATAAAAGCATTTGCCTGTATCTTAGGGCTTTGAACGTGTAACGTGTATTGTTTATTTCTTTTTAGAAAAGAAGTATAGGGAAGAAAATATTACCTCAGTATTCACATGTGGCACGTGCATGTGTCAAACATAGCAGGCAGATTCTATTGTTGTGATGAGCAAATAGTCGAAATGGGTTTCTTTCTGGGAATACGTGTCCATTAATAGATTCAAGCTTAAGATATTGGTTTTTCGTTCAATCTCTTTCATACATGAGAGTGATGATGGAAAAGACAGTGCACTCGCGATTGTGCATGCACATGTAGACTATTATATTTATATCTTTAGCTTTTGGTTGGCCTCCGTTATGATTGCAGGACAAACTTGATTCGTAGGATAATACGATAACATAATATTGTTTACCAGGCATCTAAACAGACACTCACTGGTAGTGCTAATATTGGCGACAGGCTTATACCGGTATATTCTGCGGACGGCTGGCCCGTGAGATCACAGTCTGCCAATCAGGATGGCTCGAGAAGTAGCTCATTTGAGAGATGAGAGTCTTGCTCTCAATCATCATTGACGGTCTACCTCACGCTAGCATGCATATATGACATTCAGATATGTCATAGGTATTAATTTAGTTCTTGTGACCCCACCTTAGACAAAGGGTAGAAAGAGAACCTCCGCGGTGGTGTAAGTGGAGTAGGTACAAACGCCTCTAGGAAAGTCTCAAAGTCCCTCTCCATCAAGTCGTAGATCGGAGACAGTCCCGACACTGCTTTCCACCGCAACCCCAAAAAAAATCAGTCGAATTGAGAACCACCTTCTTTTTTTAAACTCAATTAAAAGCAATTGAAAATATTATTAAATCGCAAACAAATCAGTTTTCAAATAATATTAATAATTTTAAACCAAGGCGATAAACTATTTGAATAATGCATGCGCATAGTTGTTACAGAATGGTGATAAAATATTAAATAAACGTTAATAAAATCAACAAAATTAGAACAAGTAAACTATTTTGATGATAAATTATAATACAATTAAACATTCTTGTTACGGTACTTGTACGAGGTAATCGTGTTACATAAAATAATTCTTTATACGGGTAAAATTTTTATCACCTTATAAAGTGTGACCGTGTTTCGTGTTGACCTTAGGAGTGAAGTTAGTGCCCAGAAATTAGAAAACTGTCAAGAGCTTATTGATAAAGGATGGCGGATAAATCGAGCAATGGAAACAAAAATGTTATTCGGCGTAATTAAAAATGTAGACAATAATATCGATAATAAGGAGATTATGAATACCTTAATTTGTCCGAACGGTACTGAATTACTCTCTGCTTACCGTCTCAATCGTCGAAGCAATGAGGAGAAATCCGAGTGGATAGCTAGCGAATCGGTCCGACTGTGTTTTAAAGGATATTTTCGACCAGCGTATGTTAGTGTGGATGGTCTGCGCATCAGAGGTGACCCTTATGTGTTCCCCGTTTCCCAGTGCACAAAATGCTGGAAACTGGAGCACATTGCAAAACGGTGTCCAGGCAATAAAATCACCTGCTCAAAATGCGCGAGTGCCAAACATCAGCTTTGCGAGACGACCAATTTTAAATGCGTTAACTGTAACGGTAGGCAAATGGTCCTGGTAAGTGTATGCCCTGCATTTGTTAAGCAAAAAAAACTGAGAGACATAACGGCTGAATTTAATTGTACGTTTTGGAAAGCAATCACTATATATGTCTCTCCCGAACTACTAAAGAAAAGTCAGACCAGTCTGACGATGTAACAAATGCTCTTGCTGTTGAGAGTGATGCACAGGTTCAGACTCACCGAAATAAACCTTAATTCGCTGAAATAACAAAAAGTAAGCCAGGACCTCGTCGAGAACATGTACGTGTGCTTTCCAATAACAGACGTCGCAGACCTTCTTCTCCATATGTGTGGTCCGAACAGCCGGAGATAAACTGCTCTCCAGAGCCAAATACGCTTGAAGCAGAAACTTCAACAAAAGTGGATGAGAAGGAAAGGACAGTACACTTCAAGGAACTTTGGGAGAGATTGAAAGAAATTCTTTTCATGAGAGTTATAACAACACAAAGTGCAGATGGTTTTGAAGAGTTGTATAGAATGGTTGGTATTACTAGTAGCTGACGTAAAACCGGAGTGGCCTATACTGAATTCTATTTTGGGTTATCTATGTTCCAGAGATTAATCTAAAAAGAGTCCGAGTTAATGTCATTCATTGGAATGCCCAAAGTTTAAAACTGAAGTTATTAGCACTGGAACAATTTTTATGTAAAGAAAACATTAAGATTGCTGCCCTGAACGAAACGTGGCTGGCTGCACACTATAAAATTAAGGTAAAAGGTTACAATATTTACCGACAGGATAGGGGCGATCGTTATGGAGGAGTTGCAGTTTTAGTTCACCATTCTATTAAATCTAGTTTGCTGAACTTAGCTGTATCAAATGCAGTCATAGAAATTACAGGAATTTTGGAAGGATATTTAACTGTGATGATATCAAAAATCTGATTACTGTTTATTGTTCTCCTTCAGCTTACACTACCCAACGGGACTGGGATAGCGTATTTTCGTTACATACATACATACATAGACTCACGCCTGTTTCCCGGAGGGGTAGGCAGAGACTACGGAACGCCATTTGCAACGATCCTGACATATCTCTCTTGCTTCATTCACTCCCATCAGATTCCTCATGCATGCTCTTCTGTTCAGGGTACTTCTCACCTGTCCTGTTCTTAGAATGTCTCCAATCTGGTCAGAGAACGTCCGCCTAGGTCTTCCTCTTCGTGCTGTCCCTTCCACACTTGCCTTATATATCTGCTTGGTCAGTCTTTCGTCATCCATCCTCTCCACGTGCCCAAACCATCTTAGCATACCTTTCTCGATGCTTGTCACTATATCTTCTTTTACCCCACAACACTCTCTTATCACACAATTCTTTATTCTGTCAGTCAGTGAAACATCACACATACTTCTCAGTGCTCTCATTTCTACAGCATTTATTCTACTTTCATGACTCTTCTGCCATACCCAACTATCACTACCATACATAAGAGTAGGTACTAACACCCCTCTATGCACAGCCAAACGTGCCTTTTTGGACACGTTTTGGCTATTCATAAACGCCTTCAGAGCTCCATTCACTCTATTACCTGTATTAACTCTTCTTTCAATATCTTCTACATTCTTACCATCTCTTGTAAACAGCGTACCTAAATATACAAACTCATTCACTTGCTCCACTCGCTGTCCATCGATCATAACATTACAAGCCGTAACGCATTCCTCCTTTTCAAAAACCATAACTTTCGTTTTACTTACATTCACTTTCATTCCTTTCCTCTCTAACGCACCATGCATGATTGTTACCATCTCCTGCAACTCCTCCGCTGAAGACCCAAGCATAACCTGATCATCAGCAT
Organism: Euclidia mi; assembly: GCA_944739405.2. NCBI lineage: Eukaryota > Metazoa > Arthropoda > Insecta > Lepidoptera > Erebidae > Euclidia > Euclidia mi. The sequence goes on from OX123181.2 coordinate 107,533,589, forward strand.
AAAGAAGGCATTTGACAAGTAACTCATTCATCCTTAATCCACAATCACTATGTTTCAAATCTTGCAAACAACTGTCCATGAAGAGGTTGAACAGCCACGGCGACGCTACACATCCCTGTCTAACACCTGTGTTGATGGTAAACCAGTCAGTGTATGCCCCGTTTATCCTCACATAAGCTCTAGAATCCTCATAAAGGGATTTCAGAGCTCGTATGAGGCTGCTGTTCACCCCATACATCGACAGTACCGACCACATTTCATTCCTCACCACTTTATCATAAGCCTTTTCCAAATCCAGGAATGCGCAGTAGACCTTTTGACCTTTGGCCAAAAATTTCTCGGCTATGCATCGCAAGGAAAAGACTTGATCCGTACACCCCATTCCCGAATTCCGCTTGTACATCCCATATTTTCTTGTCGGTTACTTTCATAACTCTTTCAATCAGTACCTACGCATACAATTTGCCAACAATGCTGAGAAGGCTAATGCCTCTATAGTTTTTGCAGTCTTGTTGCGAGCCTTTTCCTTTATAAAGAGGCACAACTACTGCTGTGGCCCAGTCATCCGGTACCCGGCCGGTGCTCCAGCACAAGTTAAATAAACGCTGCAGCTGACTAACTATGATGCCCTGTCCAGCCTTCAGCATTTCGACTGTAATCCTATCATACCCTGCAGCCTTACCTAATTTCATACTGGCCAGTGCCTTCAAAATCTCATCCACGCCAATATCGCTTTCATCATTGCTATCATTATCATTCATTTCACCTGTTGATGTCTCTGTCGTCGTTCTTTCAAATAATCCTTCAAAATACTCTTTCCATCTCTTCAGCACACACGATTCACCATTCAGTATCTTTCCATTATTGTCTCTGATTGCTGTGTATTCTGAGGATTGAGTTTTTCCTCGAACTGCACGAACGGATTTCCAGAAAAACTTAATGTTTCTCCGAAAGTCGTCAGATAATCTACTATCAAACTCATCTTTCTTTTCCGCTTTTTTCCTTTTAACCATTTCTTTCACTATTCTTTTATACCTAACAAACTCCTTTCTTGCTTCATCTATGTCATTACTCGTTGCCTTTCCCATTCTTTCATTTGCTCTGGCAGCCAACCAATCTAACTACGCTTTCTTCTTCTCTGACACAGCTGATTATACATCCTTGTCCCACCATGTATTCTTAACCTTTCGTAGTTTCCTTCTCTTGATCACACCACATACTTCAAACGCTACACATACTACATCTTCTTTAAAGGAATGCCATAATTCTTCCATATCATTTATGCCATCGAACCTCTCAAATCTTGCTATCAATCTTCGTTTATACTCATCTTTCACATCTTTCTCTTGCAGATTTTCTACTTTTATTCTTTCCAAAACCCTCTCTTGATTATTTTCTCGGTGTCGCCATCCTCTAAAGAGCCCCTTTATCCAGCTTAACACCAAAAAGTGGTCTGTATGGATACCGATCCCTCGAAACACTCTCGTATCCAACACATTCTTTCTCAGTCGTTCATCTACTATTACAAAATCAATCATACTTCTCCTAACATTTTTCGCCTCACGTGTATACAAATGTATCCTTTTGTGATCAAATATGGTGTTTGTCACACAAAGGCTCCACTCCAACCAAACCTCAAGCAGTTCTTTTCCATTTTCGTTCACACTCTTATCACCGAATCCACCTAAAACCCTTTCAAATCCATCTCGCTTTACTCCCACCCATCCATTGAAATCACCTAACAAAATCAATCTTTCATTATCCTTACAGGTCCTCAGAATCTCTCTTAAACTCTCCCAAAACTCCTGCCTTTCGTCTTTTTCTTGTTGTGACATACCCGTTACTATATTGACCGGGGCGTAAACCCCTACAATAAGAAGACGAGTAAGTCCTACTTTCATTTTCATCCATAGTAGCCTTGCATTTACACATTCAAACTCTTTTACGCACTCATTCATTCGCGCAGACAGTACTAAACCAAGTCCCTTGCAGGCTCTGGTGGTACTATCTACTCCAAAGCAATACGCCGTGTAGCTGCCATGCTTGTTAGTGTCACATCCTTTCTTTTTCGTTTCATTCACACACAGAATATCAATCTTTCTATCATCCATCATCTGGTATACTTCATCCAATTTTCCGTCCATTCCACCGCCAACATTCAATGTTGCAAATCGGCTTTCCGCAGGCCGCTTTTCGCCCTCGCGGGAAACGTGACGTGACGGGTTGCGAACCGCGTCGCCGCCATTTAAAGAATTATTAATATACGTCCTCATAGCGTTCCCACGAGTAATAGGGATTTAAAATGTCCATCCCCGCAGAGCCCTGTACGGGGGTAAGATGGAATCCTAGCTGTGCCCTGTGACCACCAACACAGGCACCCTCCGTTTGAGACCAGCTTGCCCTCTGGCCACGAATCCCTCGGCACGGGTCGGTTGACACCTTAGATCGGGTTTTTGTGTCGGGTATGCTCCCTGAAAGTTGGTTTAATTTCGGAGTTTTCCTTCTCCTAGACAGGTTGCCAACCAAGGCTAACGTGGCCCATCTCCCAGAACGTTTGGTTTAATTTCGGAGTTTTCCTTCTCCTAGACAGGTTGCCAACCAAGGCTAACGAGGCCCATTTCCCCGAACGTTTGGTTTAATTTCGGAGTTTTTCTTCTTCTAGACAGGTTGCCAACCAAGGCTAACGAGGCCCATCACCCCGAAAATGTTATATTTTCGTTAATGAGTAGAAAATGTATTATGAGATTGATGATGATTAGATGAGATTTAAATGGGCACCACACAAATTGGTCCTGTAAGATCGATCACAGAGGCATGCAGATTTTCGATGCACTAGTTGACAACGCGTTTATAACATTAAACACCGGGGAGCCGACTCGCATGAAGTTGGTGAATAATTTACTTTAGCAGTCTTCGCCGGACATTGCATGTGCGAGTTTAGATATAGCTTTAAATTGTCACTGGACTACGGTTAATGAAAACTTAGGATCTGATCATCTGATTACTAAAATTACGTCACATATACTTGCTGAAAACATTGTCAAAATTAAAATAAATTTTAGAAAAGCAAATTGGCCCACGTAAACAAGCCAGTTAGAGTCATCTTTTAATGATTTTAGTTTATCTAATGATCTTTAATTGACGTATGATAGATTTGTTAAATTGATTGAAGCAGCAGCGAATAATTTTATTCCATATATTAAAATAAACCCTAATCCTAAATAAAAATTTGTATCAAAGCCCAATTGGAATGTAAATATATCTAAATTAGTTGACGAGCGTAGCTTTGCATTAACTAGATTCCGCCGTAATCCAACATCTTATAATTTAGCAGTTCTCAAGCATAAAATTTGTGCGGCTCAGAGGCTTATACGTCAGGAAAATCAAAGTCTTGGCAATAATATTGCTCTTCTATCGATAGCTCAATATCGTCAAGTGAATTTTGGCGAAAGTTAAGGTGGTTCAAAAGCTTAAGAGTAAACGGGTACCGAGTTAACGAACGCAATGCACACGAACTTCTGCAAAGAATGACACCTGGGCCCAATTCTACTAAATAAATATAGTTTCGATATTATGTCAGTGTCATACTGACGTCACGAAAAGCGTATTCTTCTTATTTATCTGATAATTGAACGAAGTTGTAACGAGATCGTAAATTGAAACAAGTGTCAAAATATGCGTCAACGGTGTACTTTTTATTTCAAATTATACGATAATGACATTAGGCTATCAGAATACCGCTTCTCAATCCATTCAAAATATGATATCACTGTCATATAAAAATAGCAGAAGTGGCCCCCTGATTATGTTTGTACAAAAGATTCTATTTTAAAATCAAACAATAGCACGTTGGATTCTGAAATATTGAGGCAGGAGATAGATCGTGTACTCAAGCACAAGGACAGCTCTCCGGGAATAGATCAAATTTTATACTCGATGTTGTTACACCTAGCTGACAATGGAAAATCAATCTTAACATCTCTCTACAACAAATTTACTTTTGTTCCTTCGCAGTGGCGTGAAATAGCTATTATTCTAATACCAAAACCAGTTTGTGACATTGACTCCTATACTGCACTTTGACCTATTTCCATGATATCCTGTATCTGTAAAGTTTTTTACAGCAAACTAATCAACAGATTAGAGTGGTTGGTGGAGTAAAATAACATTTTAGCCTCTAATACAGTAGGATTCAGGAAAGGTCGGTCTACTTTCGACAATATAACATACCTGGTTATGCATATTCAGCTAGGCTTCTTGCAGAAAAAGTCCACAGTAGCCTGTTTCATAGATGTTGACAATGCATATAATTATGTTGACATAAATTAGTTATTAGAATGCCTGGATAAAGGTGATGCCGGGACACAGCTGTGTAATTATTTGTGGTTATTTTTAAAGGAGAGGAAGTTGGGCATTCATTTGAATGAGACCATTTGCCGTTAAAACGCAGCGTGGATTAGCGCAAGGGGATCCGCTATCTCCCCTGCTATTCAATATTGCAACCTCTGTTATCTGCAAAAAAATTAACAATGTGAACACTTTACAGAACGCGGATGATTTCGTGCTCTTCGACACATATAGCGACATAAACGCGGGTTGTCATAAACTACAGATAGCTTTGAACCAATTTGCTCTCACTTTGTCAAAGATTGGCCTAACAATATCGCCAGCCAAAAGTAAAATTTGTGTGTTTAGAAAAGCATTTTTAGACCAGCGGTGAACATCAAAATTAACAATCATCAATTGGAAATAGTAGATAGTTTTAAGTATTTAGGCCTATGGTTTGACAAATCGTTAAGGTAGGGTAAGCATGTAAGTGAGACTAGAGAAAAGGTGACAAAATTACTAAACATATTTACTTGCTGGGTCAGGCTGGGGAATGCATCCCCGAAACCTCAGAAGATTATACATATCGTGCGTACGAAGCAAACTAGACTACGCGAGCTTTATTTACGGTGATAGTGGTAAAACCCATTTAGGCAAATTGGATAGGGTTCAAAACCAGTGTATGCAGGTTATTGGTGGATTTATACGCAGTACTGCAATACATGTTATGGAATGTGAACTACAATTGCCCCCCTTATGCGTGCGAAGATACTTTCTTGCTGGTAGATATTGGTTAAGGACTAAAGCTTGTAACTACGAAATTGTAAACCTGCTAAACAAAGTATATGCCGGTTTAGAAAGTATACTATGGCGTCATAGAACTAAGCCAATATAACTATATATTTCAGCGCCAAACATGAAATATATTCGTTAGATAAATGGGTTAGCAGCGTGTATGTCCAAAATATTATCACTCATATTGATGTTATTGATAAGCCTAAACATACATACGACCCAAATGTAATCAAAAGTCTCTGCCACAGTTATATATCTTCAAACGTTTTCAACCATTTTAAAGTTTTTACGGACGGATCGATAGAAAACAATGTGTCAGGTTTGGCCATTTTTGATCCACAAATGAACACCTCAGTCAACATTAAAATAAATTCTAAAATTTGAATAATGCACACGAAGCTAATTGCTATTGTAGAGGCAGTTTCTTACATTGATAGTTTCGGAAGTGGTAACTACGTAATTTTTACCGACTCAATGAGCGCTTTGCAACACTTGTATCACTGCACGTCAAAATATAGATGTACTCCTATAGCATACCAGATTTTAAGGTTACTTAATCGAATGTCAGAGATGGGTAAATATGTTACGCTTCAGTGGATTCCATCCCACGTCGGGTCGTACGGCAACGAGCAAGCAGATTGCCTAGCCAGGGAAGCTCTCGTGGATGGCATAATTTTGAACTGGTTACCATATCATACTGACCTTTTACCTCTAATTAGTGAGGAATGTAGGGAAAATTGGCAACTTTATTTTGACGAGAGGTCGCTCACGAAAGGCATATGGTACAAAACTATTCAGCCGTTTGTAATGGAATAGTTACATTAATGAGACTTCGTTCCGGTCACATTCCATTGAATAGATTCGCTCACCTCATGGGTAAAACTAACTCTGCAAGTTGTACCGAGTGTAACCAGATTGAAGATGTCTATCATGTTTTGATGGAGTGTGTTCGGAACGAAGCTGAAAAAAACAATTCATTCAAATGTTTAATATAAATTTGTTTATGACGGGCAAATGTAATGATATACTGTCCTATCCATTATCGGAGGAACCCAAATGGTTAGTTAAATTAGCAGTAATATGTATTAATCGTAGAAGATAACTGTTTGTAAATGCTCCCTCGAGGGTGGCATAATCATTGTGCTTTAACCCTCTATTAATAAATAGAAATAAAAAAAACAATTATAGCCCAATTACTATAGCAAAATGTATTCAAATATAGTTAACCTGGGTTTTATTATTTGATCAAACTGTTGAGCAATTTAATATTTGTTTATTGCCATAAGTTTAAATGTGGTGCTGTTTGTGAAGCTTATAATAATTGGCCAATCTGTTGTGCAGGACAAACCCGATTATTGTCTATGGCCCACTCGATCTCTTTGACACAAGCAGAAGGAGATGGCAACATACATACATAGTCTCACGCCTATAACCCCGAAGAGGTAGGGGGGGGATTTCTACACCCACTTTTAGATAGATATACTTTAGTCCCACGTAATAAGGGGTGAGCCCATTGCCGTACCGGGCACATTTCCAGACTCCGTGCTGCTACTTAGAATTTCGTGACAGAAAAACCCAATAACACTGCCCGACCCAGGAATCGAACCCGGGACCTCCCGATCCCACGCGCACATTTATGCCGCGAGACCAACGAGGCGGTCGTATAGGGTTTGATGTCGAGTTTTCCGTCTCTACGCAAATATGGTTTTTGCATCGTGTTATCCCTTAGTCGCCTCTTACGACACCCACGGGAAGATAGGGCAACAAATGTTTAATTAAATAAAAATAATATAAATATCAGCATCCTGGGTGTCACACTAAAAGATAAGATACGGAACAGTATACTGCGCTCTAAAACAGGGCTAAAAGACGTGGGTCAAAAGGTTGCCAGCCTTAAATGGAATTGGACGGGTCACGTCAGCCGCATGCAGAAAGAACGCTGGGCAAAAGTTGCTACACTATGGGGGCCGACGGATGGACAACGCCGCAGAGGCCGGCCCAGAAAAAAATGGCGAGACGAGCTGGATGCCTACCACGAGAGCTGGCTAGAGGTTGCGCATGACCACAAAATGTGGAAAGACTTAGGGGAGGCCTTTGCCCTGCAGTGGGACAGTATAGGCTAAATAAAAAAATAAAAATAAAATATATAAATATACTTTAATTAAAGAAATGCGGCTGTGGTGCATCTCCACCTCCACAGACCATCAGCCATTTACTTACGTGCTCTATAGGCCCGGAGTCATGTACGCTTGATAACCTGTATGTGTAGGTAAGGCCAAATGCCATTCGAGTGGCCGAGTTTTGGGCCAAATCTATCGACAAGATAAGTAAGAATATATTACATTTTATTAGTACTTTTAGGTGACACGTCGAGCCGTGTCCACTAAGACGCGCAAGAAGAAGTATGCAGCAATTGGTACGAAAAAAACATCGCCTGGTCTACTATCGCGTAGTCTGTTCGTGTATAACCGAACTAATTTGATCTTATTAGACCTATTTAAGAAGATAATAAGAGCTATTATTGCATATTACCAAGCAGGTCAAAATAGGAACAATTGAGATCTATGCCTGGAAAATCTACATAATATTTAACTTTTATATCTCCCTCATTTATTTCAACTGATACCTACTATTGATGTATGTTTTGTAACAAATTCTTCAATAGAAATATTTTGAACTACACTACCTAACTACCTACCTTATAGCCCTGATGACTGTTTGTTTACTTCACGAGCTTGTAGCGCCATCTTCATTTGAATTAGCGTAATGCTATCTTATTGTCTTTAGATTTCTAGCAGATACGAAGCTTTAAATAGATCAAATTTTAAATAGAAATTTTACAAACAGAATATTTATGCTATTATTATTATGTTTCTCTTTTACACGGTTATTTTTCTAATTTTTGGTGTTAAAAGAATAATCGGACCATTGCATGGCTTACACGGGGATATATATACGAATCCAACGTGCAGAGGCCCGTAGAGAGTTTTAATCTAAAATGCCTCCACGACTGTACTACTGAGTACAACTATAGACTAGCCGTAGCACATGTAGGACTATTGTAATGATGTGGAGCCTAATTTAATTGGGTTATGGGGATGGGTGTTCAATGGACTGAAAATTATACTATGGATAACAAACTGTCATGCCAGTGATACTCCTATTATTATTTATTATTATGCTAAGTTACACAATAAATCCAACGTTGGATTTATTGTGTAACTTAGCATAATCAGCGGAATATTATAAATATGCTTAGTCGTTATCTCCGCTTTAAAGCAATAAATACCGCGGCGTAAGCTAAGTATGTCGTCAAGATAATAATGATAATGTCCAAGAGAAACGTTTTGGAGGTTCACTAACTTGATTGTCGTTTAAACGAAACTATTCTACGGACCATAATACTGGGAATAAATAGAATGTTATTCTAATTTACTTTTGAGGGGAATCTAATTGTTCAGCAGTATTTGTTTATGAGTTGACTGGCTTGCATTTCGAGATTGCTTACTTTATTATTAAATACTAGAGGACGCCAGCAGCTACGCCTGCATTTTTTTTAATTTAGCCGTTTTGGCCGATCCCGTGGGAATTTCGGGCAATCCCTTCTTAGTGCACCTCTACGGTCCCCAAGGAACATACATGCCAAATTTCAGCTTCCTGCGCCCAATAGTTTCGGCTGTAGCGTGTCTGTCAGTCAGTCAGTAACGCAAGGATTTTATATATTAAGATTAACAGAATAAACATACGTTTGACGAAGGTTTATTTGAACTTATCTTTCATATTAATATGTTAGTCGTGTGCTGTGCTGATATGTAATATAAAGAAACGAACATTAATAATGATATATTAATTAATTATTAATTATATTAATATTATTGTTCCTGAAATGTAACGATTCAAGCAGTTGAAAATTAGAATCTATAAAAGGTGAAGGTCCTAAAAATTAACTGCGTCACGGAAACAATATACTACATAATAATATACTACGTATCGTCCATGCGGTACAATATGGCTTAATATATTACAAAATCCTTCTCGCCAGCTAGAGGCAGAAACTGCTAGCTAATTTCATTGGCCCGTCCTCCATTAGGATAGCCTTAATTGGTTTATCGTAAACTGTTACTAATTCTGCGGCCCTAGTAGTTAGGTGCCGTGAACATTACTCTTCTTCGGCGAAAATCCTCCCCAGAATACTAGTAGAAACTTAAATATTACAAATGTTCAATTCACTTTTGTGATACGTAAAATAATGACCGATGTTGATGATGAAAATACGAAATATCTATAGTATTATAATCATCATCTCAGCGTTATCTCGTTTTCTTTATCCAAGACGTCGAATGGAAACCCTGAGGTCCGCTTTTTAACTACATTCACAGGATATATATTAGTTACAACTACATGATTAGCTTTGCGTCAGAGATGTTCAGTTCAGTAGAATACTGTAAAAAAGTTCTGAAACTAGCCATATATAACAAACTAAGCTTCCGCAATAGCGGTGATATATTTCACAAACCGCCTCCAAATTATTCCAAAACAGTAGAGAAGTCTTCCTCAATTTACAACCGAAATAAACTACGCGAACAACATAATTAATATTAACAAACATTTATTGAAAATATACCAGCGGGTCTTGTGACTGAAAACTATTTGGAACTAACAAACTTTTTTTAAGTTCCTAGTTTTGGACGTTCCTAGTTTTGGACGGGAGTTGGCACATCGCCAAAATTTTGGACCAACCGAGATTGAAATGGGAGACATTTCGATACGATTTCCAACTGACCAAACGGTAAAGTTTCTGTGTATTTTTCCTTAGTATTAGACGATTTCGTATTAGAGGACAAGCAATCAAAGAGCATCGGGAATAGAAGTACAGAGAAAAAATAAAGCATAGAGAATTGTAGCTGCGTCGTCCTTTGTTGCTTTATTTATTTTTATATTCTTCTACAAAACAAAGGAAATGTACAAAGGCGGATATGCTGCTAGTCAACCTTTAGGTTTTCTAATTTTAATAAAATGTAAAACTATACATATTAATAAGCGGTACATATAGTTAATATTACCGCTTAATATAAAATAAGTAGATTAATATAAGTAACACACAAAACGATGGCAATGCTTCCGCAGGAAACAAAAATGGATTCTGTTCCATCTCTCAAGAAGGCTGTTAATTAAGGAATCTGAAAGTCTCAGTTGCTGCAAAGATACCGTTAAACATTGTAAAGTGTTATTTTGGAGTGTAACAAATGCGCTTTTTAATATTTATGTTAAGTATGATAATATGAAAATAGCTGTACATTCTTTACCTTGGTCTCTCATAACTGTGATAAATTACCTTACTCATGGCTATTCTAGTTGAAAATATTTTTGCTGACTTAGACGAAATAAAAGTTGCAAAGTGTTACGGATGTATGCCACATGAGTGCGTATATTACTTAAGGGCATTAAACAAGTCTGTTACAATCCTACATTTATATATACGCAGTATTAATAAGAGTTTTAACGAATTATTAACACTGTTGTCAATAATTAAAATTGAATGTGAAGTTATAATATTAACCGAATGTTGGCTGAGTAAAACCAATAATCTACCTATATTGGTAGGCTACACGTCTCATTACACAAAACATATTAAGAACCAGAATAACGGCATTGCAATGTATATAAAAAGTAGTGTCCAGTGCAATAATTGTAAGATATGCTGCCACCGTTTGTGTGTAGCATACACACAACAAACTATTCGGTACTTATACAGTATTCTACTGAACTGAACATCTCTGACGCAAAGCTAATCATGTAGGTGTAACTAATACATATCCTGTGAATGTAGTTAAAAAGCGGACCTCACGGTTTCCATTCGAAAGTCTTGGATAAAGAAACCGAGATAACGCTGAGATGATGATTATGATACTATAGATATCTCGTATTTTCATCATCAACATCGTTCATTATTTTACGTATCACAAAACTGAATTGAACATTTGTAATATTTAAGTATTCTACTAGTATTCTGTGGAGGATTTTCGCCAAAGAAGAGTAATGTTCACAGCACCCAACTACTAGGGCCGCAGAATTAGTAACAGTTTACGATAAACCAATTAAGGCTGGCGAGAAGGATTTTGTAATATATTAAGCCATATTGTACCGTATGGACGATACGTAGTATATTATTATGTAGTATATTGTTTCCGTGACGCAGTTAATATTTAGGACCCTTAACCTTTTATAGATTCTACTGTTTGAATCGTTACATTTCAGGAACAATTATAGTAATATAATTAATAATTAATTAATGTTCGTTTCTTTATATTACATATCAGCACAGCACACAACTAATATATTAATATGAAAGATAAGTTCAAATAAACCTTCGTCAAACGTATGTTTATTCCGTTAATATTTAATAATAAAGTAAGCAATCTCGAAATGCAAGCCAGTCAACTCATAAACAAATACTGCTGAACAATTAGATTCCTCTCAAAAGTAAATAAGAATAACATTCTATTTATTCCCAGTATTATGGTCCGTAGAATTGTTTCGTTTAAACGACAATCAAGTTAGTGAACCTCCAAAACGTTTCTCTTGGACATTATCATTATTATCTTGACGACATACTTAGCTTACGCCGCGGTATTTATTGCTTTATAACGGAGATAACGACTAAGCATATTTATAATATTTCGCTGATTATGATAAGTTACACAATAAATCAAACGTCGTATTTATTGTGTAACTTAGCATAATAATAAATAATAATAGGAGTATCACTGCCATGACCGTTTGTTATCCATAGTATCATTTTCAGTCCATTTAACACACATCCCCATAACCAAATTAAATTAGGCTTCACATCATTACAAAAGTCCTACATGTGCTACGGCTAGTCCATAGTTGTACTCAGTAGTATAGTCGTGGAGGCTCCGCGGCATGTGTCCCATCCCATTTTAGATTAAATCTCTCTACGGGCCTCTGCACGTTGGATCCGTAAATATATCCCCGTGTAAGCCATGCAATGGACCGATTATTCTTTTAACACCAAATATTAGAAAAATAACCGAGTAAAAGAGAAACATAATAATAATAGCATAAATATTATGTTTGTAAAATTACTATTTAAAATTTGATCTATTTAAAGCTTCGTGTCCGCTAGAAATCTAAAGACAATAAGCTAGCATTACGCTAATTCAAATGAAGTTGGCGCTACAAGCTCGTGAAGTAAACAAACAGTCATCAGGGCTATAAGGTAGGTAGTTAGGTAGTGCCGTAATCTGCTTTCAAAATATTTCTATTGAAGAATTTGTGACAAAACATCCACACTTCTGCCACATACACACAATTCACACAACAGCCTGTCAAATCGTCAACTACTACATCAATTATTACAAGATATTGTCCTGCAAAGTTTTGATAAACAAAACATTCAACAAAATAAAACTGCGTACTTCTATATTTTTTGTAAATACCCACATTAGCCAAATAATAACATTAACAACAAAACGTATTAAAAATATTCTTAATAATAAAATATGTGAATTGAATGGCTTAAAATGCATACATAAATATAAAACTACCCTCCTAAGTTCATTGAATCGCGACTTCGATTTAAATTTAATTTAATTAAAATTTAACCCGCTACTAACTATGGTCAATAACGTTGAGATAGATAATATCGAATGCAAAAGGTTGAATGAGCCATCCGATTGTTCACATTTAATATCTGGAACCAAAAATAATTCTTTATTAGTTTTTACTGTCAATATTCGAAGTATAAATGCTAATTTCGATATATTTCTTATGTTTGTTGCAAAGTTTTGTGTAATGATAGATGTTTTGGTTCTAACAGAATGCTGGACTAGTGAACACTCTTTGCCGCCATCTATACATAATTATAACATGTTTTGTTCAGTTCAGATCAAATGTTTCGCTAAACCAGATTCATGGAGTTGTGGTTTACTTTAAATATTTATTGTGGTTAGAATATTAAATTAAAACATGACACGTACTGAAAAAAATTGCAATTCTCGAGCTTGAGCTCGAGATCTGCTGCCATGACATGACACACATGACGTATACTCTTATATACCTGCAGAATTAGTGGGCAAGAGCCATAAAGTTTTTCAATGCACGTGATAACATTCAAACAGTTTTTCGCAGACCACTGCTGGGAATTCTCAAACTAATCGCATGCAACCTTTGGTAGTCCACTGCTGGACATATGCCTTTCCTAATTTGCATCTTAATAGTATTGTAAATCTATTTAGAGATATGACATACTATACCACGCTGGCCAGATGAGTTGTTATTGGTTTGATATTATGGAATTTTCCTTAGTTACCTCTTACGATACGTACGGAATAGAACATTGTAGAGACACTTTGTATTCATATCCACTACACAGACAGATGAGAGACTTGGTGAATATTGTTTAGCATCCACTCAGTAGTCTCTTGCGCCTCTGCTGGATACACCCCCACAAGCTTAATATAAGTAACTATTTCGTTATCTATTTCCCGCTTCTCGTTAGCGATGCAACATGTCCCTTCCACCGACGCACTCAGGGGGGCAATTCTCCTATTTTTATATGACATTGATATTATATTTTAAATTGACTCAGAAGCGGTATTCTGATAACCTATTGTCATAATCGTATAATTTGAAATTAACAGTTCGTCGTTGACACATATTTTGACACTTGTTTCAATTAACGATCTCGTTACAACTTCGTTCGATTATTGATAATTTAGAAGAATACACTTTTTGTGACGTAAGTATGACACTGACATGATATCGAAACTATATTTCTGGACCTGCGATGCATATGGTCGGATCTGGAAAAAGTGGGGTTTTCAGGCGAGCAAGAACAGAATTTGAAAACATTTTTGCCAATATTTAATATATACCAGCAAACTGGAACAATTTTATGAATTATATTTATGGGTAACAATTGTATCTTATATTTTGTAACAATTCGAAAAATCTTAATGCTAAAATACTATCGTTAATAGCATTTATAATAATTTTTGGCTCTAATCCGACTTTATGGTTGTAGTAAATCGTTTATTAATAATACTTTTCGAAATTATAATATCATACGTTTGTATGCTTGAATCAACGATTATAATAAAATATCTCTCTCAATTATATTTTTTTGTAATTATAAGTAGGTAATGTAATTTAAAATCACAGAAATATCTTCAAACAGAATTATCTGAAATTATAAACCTAGCAAATATAATCTCGTAAGTCTCAGGAAAATCTGACTCATTAGCACAGCCCTTAATTTTTTTTTTATGTTTATATATTAATTATATTTTTAATCGTGAAATTTTTGTGGCGCAATGGCAAAAGGGCAATTAAATCTTTAAATTTCGCAGAAGATATTGGTTTTTCTTTCTTAAACACGGTAGGCCAGCAAACAATTTTACTCCTCTAGAAGCATTTCATTCTAAAGATATCAGAAAAATCAACTAAAAAGTGTTTTTATAATAAAGCACACCCGGTGGCTGTTGTCTTAACTTAATATAAGACAAATAAACAAGAACACACATTCTGATATTTTGTACTTTATTCCTTCTAAGTTTTTCTTTTGCTGTACTAAAGGTCCATTGTTTTTATACAAAGAGGTGAAGTCCTTAAAATGTGCAAGTTTCATATTAAACAGTTTATTTTGAAAAGCACAACAATCATCATAATCATGTATTTACTGATGATCATTTAAACGTTAAAGCTTAGAAAAAAATAAACTTTCTTTTGCATAAAAATATTCAGGTGTCTTCCCTTCATTCATTTGTATTTTATGATGACCATACATAGTTGCAACATTAAGATCTGGTCCTTAATATATTTTTCTCAGTTTTTGACAAGAATGGCTTTCATAAGATGGGTAAAATTGAATATGATCCATTACCATTTTAATCTTAAGTTCAGGTGACTTGTTTCTTGGATCACGTTTGACTCTCTGATATCCAATCGTTAGGCCTCCTTCTAATTGTTTTTCGATGCTTAATTTTCCAAACTTTTCTCCAATTGAGAGTCTTTTGAAATACTTAACCTTGCAAACCTTTTCACGTTAGCCTCCAATAGTAAGACTGTAAGGATACAACAAATTTCTACAGTCCGACTCTACATTTCCGCCTGTTTTCATCAATCGCTTTTTGTCTTGGTTTGGGTGTTTCTATGTATAATATGTATTTATTTACAAATATATATATGTTTGTTTATCCTATGCCTTTGCTGATCCCAGCCTTTACATTGTTTCTTAAATTGGTTAAATATAAGCTTTAGATGACATTTTGCTTTATATGAATAAGGAAATTTGATCGTACGGTCTTCTATTTTGATTCTTTTTTAACCACTTTAGAATGATATGGAGATTCTTTCTATCTTGCAATATTGGATGGTTTTTTTATTCATTCTGATGTATTCACAACTGGTTTCTTTACTTTATGCTTAATAACTGGATCATAGCTTTCTTTGTCTGTCCTCAAAGTGTTGTCAAATATTTTGTACCATCACAGTCCACAGCCTTTACAACATAATATAAAGGTGTATTCAAATTATAACCCAAGCAGTACTACTTGAGTCGTCGAAAATTTTAGTTGGCAATGATATATCTGATACTTTACTGATATTTGCTTGATAAACGACTAGAAATTTAGAACAATTTCATTGATGATAATTTTCTCCCGGCATGGTTTTTTTGCATGAGGTAAAAAAAACAACAATATATGTTGGTCATATAACATTTACATATATGTTAAATCTTCTAATATAACCATACTCATCAAATTATTACACAATATATTGTATCTCACTCTGTCACGCTTAAAAGCAATGGCACATGAGTAAGACAAACAAATTCGCCTTCCCGTCCACTCCCGAACGGTCCGCACGGACAACAGAAAAATCGGAAGTAGTTTCAGTACCGACCAAGCTTCAACTTGATTATTAAGTAAAAGTTGGCAACATAATGATTCATATTAACATACAGTCCAAAAAGTTATGTAATGAGTATTATATTACAGCTATAATGTCTTATTATTACATTCGACTTAATGTATAATAAGTTAAAAAACATATTTTCAAAGCATAATGGTGAATGTTATGATCCGTACAGTACGTATCTGTAAATACATCCAATGAAAACATGCATTACTTTTAAAAACTCTTTAAAAGCATACAGAATTATACTGCGACTCTGTTATATATTAGTTATTTATGGAAAAAAGGTGCATATTAAAATATGGCTTAATACCAGGCAAATATTTCGGTAAATTGGTAGATCAGATATTATGAATGTAACTATCTCCACAGTAAATAAAAATAGAATTATAAGAATTAGTTTGCCAGAAAGAGAAAAATGAACCTAGCATTGTGATGGTAAAAAGTGATTTTGGGTGGATCTTTAGATACGACCATATGCATCTCAGGTCCAGATTTATTTAGGAGAATTGTGCTCCTGGTGTACCAACATACGCAGTATAATCAATATTTGATGCCCTTTATGGCGGACACACGGTATACATTGTTTATTGTATACACAGTTAACGTCCAGTCCTGTATAATATGTTAGATATCCGAGAGATAGATTACCTACTTCATAATTATACCGTACGACTTGGATTGATACCAATATCACTTTAATTGTAGATGGATATAAGTTTATATTTATAAAGACTGCGCGGCATGATAGTCATATGGTTTAAATCTCAGCAACGACATTCCTGGAAATGACTTACATATCTATAACTTCGTATGCATCAATAACACATAAAAGTCAAAGTTGTGTGAGAACACTTACATGTCATGTCACGCACTAGAGGACGCCAGCAGCTACGCCTGCATTTTTTTAAAATTTACCCGTTTTGGCCGATCCCGTGGGAATTTCAGGAAATCCCTTCTTAGTGCACCCCTAAGGTATCTAAAGAACATTCATGCCAAATTTCAGCTTCCTGCGCCCAATAGTTTCGGCTGTAGCGTGTCTGTCAGTCAGTCAGTAACGCAAGGATTTTATATATTAAGATTTTATTGTTTGGAAGTTTCAAGATTTATGGAATGCTATCAAGTTCTTTACTGTCGAATAAATTTAAATACATACAGTTTTCGTTGTTTCCACAATAAAATGTTATAAGTTTTGAGTGCAGGGCGTCGATTGTGGTGACATGTTTTATTACTTTTTGTTGCAGTCCTTTGAACTTTATAGGCCTCTTTGGCAATAGGGACTAAATATAGCAACATGCTTCCCCTTGTCACCTTAGATATTTTAAAGAAACGCTTGCTTCGTTCCGGCACTAGTTCTAAAGAATTTTCAGGACAGAGAATAAATAGAACATGCGTACGGCACAAATGCTGTATTTTGGGCTTCTTTGTAAGCATTCAATTAACGGACATAAAGATAACCCAGACACGAAACAACAATTTGTAGATTACCCAAAGTATTGTTCCGTGTGGGTTCGGAACCCGCTACACTCAACAGTACTGAAAAATAATATTATAACCTATTTGTTTTTACTATTTTCTTTTATGCACTCACGCCTATATGCCTATGACAGACGTGTAATATCACACACACATTTGCCATGTTATGCAATTTTTGTCCCACGTAATATGGCGAGCATATTGCCCTCACTGGAAACATTTCAAGACTCCGTGCTGCTACTGAGAAAGTGGAAAACTCAGTAACACTTTTGCTTGACTCGGGAATCGAACCCGGGGCCCGATCAGCAGACGCATGCACTATCCATCAGACCACGGAAGCTGCCTAGTTATTAAATTAGTTTTCGCATCGGAGTTTTTATGACAAAGACCTTTTTTTTGCATTGGATCATCGTGTATTATTCTTTTGTGACAATTTATTTTAATAAAATACAATTTACTTTAGCAGCTTACACAAACTCCTTACAATCTGTCAGTTTGTAGCTTACTTTGAGGCAAAGCATTCAGATTAAATGCCAAGACTCAGGTTCGCTTGCTTCACTTTGGAGTGCACTACGTTGAATCAGTTAGTACTTTTACGTACAACGTGACGTGATGTAGCTTTACTATATAATATTAAACAGCAGAATTAAGCCGTCTTTGCGAAACTGCTGATATTGTAACAAAAACTTTGACTTGGAGATGTTTAAGAAGTAAATTTATTTGGTTATTTCTCGAAAAACGTTATAAGAACTTTAATGTCGTTCATATAAATGGACTGGTTTACATTCCGATTTTACACGAGAATGATTGTCGCGTAGAGTTTTTTTCTGTTTGATCTACATCTAAGTTTCGTGACATGATCTAAGAAAACAAATTGAAGGGTTTTTTACAAAAACTACACAACTAACAATTTGAAGGTTTTTTTTTTTAATGATGGCAATATTATCTGATATGGAAAAAGTTACACTAGACAGTTTAATTCGATTTTACAAAAACAGCGTAATGAGCCCAGAATCACACTGTGAAAAAACACATAATTTACAAAAACTACACAACTGCGTGCAAATTTTTCAAGAACGACGTATCTGAACGCAGTTAAGTAGTTTTTGTGAAAAAAAAAATGAAGTAAAAAGTATCACTCATGACATGTTTTTTTATCTGATAAGGCACTAGAGCCTTATTTTTTTAAAACTTGTAAACCAGCAATGAAATTTAAAGGTGCAATAGTGATAAAAATAGATTAAGAATCACCATTTGTCTTGGTAAAGTACAACTTTACTTAAAAAAAGACAAGAATCTATGTAGGGACAAAGCCTACACTGCCTTTGGAACTGAATTTTAGTCCATTGTACAAGACTCAAAATCCATTAAATCCTAATAAAGCTAAGGATATTCAGAGATTGAAACATTTTTTGGGTGAACCCCACAAGATTATTATTTATGATTAAATATGTGAAAATGTAGCAGAGGAAGGAGAAGATGTTGATATTGATAATGAAGATGTAAGTGAAGGAAAAGAATAAATAATAAGTTTATTAGACTGTATAATGGCTGCAAGTGTTTTGTATGGCAATAAACTACTTAATTATGATTAATTACATGTCTTTCATTGCAAAACTTTAACTTTAACTTTTTACAAAAATAACATAAATGCATTGTTTTTACAAAAAGAACACTAGTACAAACTACATTTTATCATTTTATTCCATAACAGTAGCTATAAATAAAAAAAAAAACATATTCAATACAATACATTAACATGAATAAATGATCAAAATTCTAACTTAAAAACGAAAAATATGGATTGGAGAACGTTTTTTTTACTTCCTGTAAAATTGTTGCTGAAAAGTTGTGCTGCTTTTGAAAAAATCCCTTCAATTACTCCGTATTATAAGTCGTTGTTACAGCTTTTTTCTAAAACACCTGAGCATAATTTCTAATTATTTCCACAAAATAATCTAAAATAAAGAATATTGGTATCCCATTAAGTATGCAATTACATTTACTGAGCAACTCCATAAAAGGTCTGTCACGAGGACCCACGCAGGCTGTCACGGGTATTCCCATCAACGCAACTGTAGGTACTTGCACGTTGATAGAGAAAAATCTGAAGTACATTGCGTAAATTGTAAGATTAAAGATGAAGAGAAAACTCAAGTTCCTATGGAACCCATTCGTACTATCTTTTATTGAGTCTGGTCTAACCCCTTATTTCCCCTACTGTAAGCTTGTGATTTTTCTCGCTAACAATGTGTTTCCACGCATAGGGTCGCCCACATAACGCAGTTCCAAGCCAAAAGCATGCCGTACGGTCCAACACAAAAATGTACCCCCAAAAAAATAAAGGAAATGGCTTCACCGAGTCAAGAAACCGGAGCTTTTACACAAAAAAGCCATTAAGCGATCGGCGAAATAAGATGACAACCGGTCAATGGACTATACATCAATTTTAATATTCTCCTTGAGAGATAAAAGTTAAATGGAAACTAAAGAATGATTTGCGATATCGTTGGTAGTAGGCAGGAAGTAAATGCTACTATAAAAAGTCTCATTGATAGTTTTTTTTATGACCACGTTGATTTTAAAAACTATTACAAAACGATTAAATAGTTTACCAAGCAGACAAAACAGTGAAGTACATTATTAAAGAGCACATACTGATTCATGTCGACAATACTTTTTGTCTTACCCCGGTAAGACAAAAAGTTGCGCTCGATCTCATATTACTTTAAAAAAAGTTCTCATAAGCATCTCGTCTTCTATTCGAAATATAGATCTAAATAGGTTAAAAACTATCGTGAAATGCCTAGAACCAAGAATCAAATGTACTCGACATTTGCGTACACCCGTAAAGGACGGACATAGAGTACATCCTGAGTTGGTGTTACCAGATGTTGTAAATGTTTACCCTACAATTCTACGAAATACATATTAACTTTTAAGTAACATTGTATCAAACCTGAATAATAATAAGAATATTCGACCACATTCACACAACACCATCTAGTCCCAAACTAAGCAGAGCTTGTACTATGGGTACTAGATAATGGATAAACACTATACTTATATACTTTTTTTGTAAATACATACATATTATACATTGAAACACCCAGACCAAGACAAACATCCATGTTCATGCACAAAATTTTTTGACTTGTGTGGGAATCGAACCCGCAACCTTCGGCGTAGCAGTCGTTTACACTCCCGCTGCGCCAACCGGTCGTTCCGGAATTGAATACCTTACCAGACATCTGAGACCGCGTTCTCCTATAATTTTTAATCAATTTGGTATTTCGATGAATTTATGAGCTAACTCGAGAAGTTCCATCAATATCCGTTTAGGTATTTTTGCAACGAATAGTAATAAATATCTATATAATATAATTTACAGCCCAATAAAAAAATAAAAATATAGCTAACCTTACAAGGATGTTTAAATCCATCCATAAGGTGTGCGATAAGTATTTTTTATACTTAATATTATTATGTATAACAAAAGTGTCGAATATGTGGGACTGGCTTCACTCGCCAAATAAACACGAGGCTCAGAGTTATACATATATCTTTTATTATATTATTTGACACTCAACTTTACTGTCCTTTGAACAAAATTAATTTTGTATACAAATTTCTTATTTTCTCTTCTTTATCATTCGAGAATGATTCCAAATAAGTACCTATTGCGGGGAGTTTTCCTAAAACACTTTTGTTCAAAGTGTTTAGAGCATACTCTTGCATATTTATTCGGATCCCAGTTTTCTCCTCCTGTTGCACGTATCCACAATTATTTTTGGATCGTGCAGTCCTTTGGGAATCTATAAACAAATAATTTCATTACTACAAAGAATCGGAAAACAATAAATAATTAATCTTAGGTTCATATGAAACTAAGTAACGGCAAATTGCCCAAAATTTGGGTAATTTCCCAAACGCTTCAGTGGTATCCCTAAAAAACATTTAACGCTGCAAAATTAAAAAGTATCGATGACTTTTGGCTAGCTCAACATTCAACGACCTATTGAATTCGATTGTGTAATACTAAAATCGCGGTTATAATAAAATAGCATTTTTTGGTTTATTGATGTAATTTAGAAATTATTTCCTTATGTAATGATACGCTATTTGTATCATTCTATCAATATTTTCATGTATAAATAGATATTATAACTAAAATATCGTACTTAGGAATAAATGGTTATGTTCTCACATTTCTGCTCACTATGGCTTTTACAGCCTAAAATGTAACAAATCACCATAATAAATCTGAACCAATGATATTTTCACTAAGCATTCACAATTAATAACAATAATAACACAATTTTCCGCGGAAATTATCGAGAGCTCAAACGTTTGTTGGTCACAATATTCAGTTGTGACCAACAAAAAAAACGAAAACTCTGACAAATACAAAAAATGCTATCTTTGTCTCTTTTACTCTTATGTATTTCTGTATGTCATTATCTCGGTCTGTCACGGTATCATTATTTGCTTGTCAAATCCATAGAGATACATCATCCTAGTGAAATGCTGTCACGACAATATATTTCAGCTAGCCGTGCGTGTCATAAACTGTCAGACTTTTCATAAAAAAGTTAAAATGCTCTTCATGCCATCGAAAACATCTTGTTCATCATTTATTTTGTGATACTCTAACGCAAGATTCATTAGAGTATCACAAAATAACCTTAAATAACCTAAAAGGAGCGAAACGGTTCTTAAAATACAGATTCCATTTCTTACCTATATTATCATGATATAAAATTCCTTGAGATAAATCACTACTTTTATCAAGGAGGTATGCGTGATATGGCACGATTCTCGTTGCATTCGCAGAAACAGTAATTTATGTATTTTCCTGAAAATTCCTGCTAAAAACGTTATAAAACTATAAAAAACATTTACTGAATTTCATTCCATGGTGACATCGTTGGAAATCTCACTTTTACGTTATTGTCTTCTAAATGAATTTGATGCTGTTCGGTACAAGTTATAATTTCAGTTTCAGTTTGCGACTTTGCTGTACGTCGCCAACGTACTACGCGTTTATGTAGCATAGTATTTCCCAGATCTCGAGGGTCCTTATATTTTACTTGTATTTAATATTATTAAATCTTTCATATACTTATAAATTAGCGAAACCTATCGAAACCTAGTCCTTAAAGTTCCTCTAGGTAAAATATTTCATTTAAATTACTGTTCATATTAAATTAATGAGAATTTATGTTCTAGCGCATTATGATATTTATTTTTGACGCAGTGGGCGTATTAGAAGGGTATTCATAGAAAGAAATAAATATTGCTGTCTCCGTGACAGCTGGCAAAACGCCATGGACTGGGTACCACGCACTAGGTATAAGGTATATATTCCGAACGGAATAGACCGCTGGCCCATGTACAAAAATGGATGTGTCATATGAAGTACCAGGTGACGTATATAGGACGATATAAGAGCATAAAATAATAAGATTCAGCACTATGCCGTCACTTGTAAGCTGTCCAACTGAGTGCTGGTGAGGATTCAAAAGTGCAGGTAGAGTGAGTACATTTTTTTTGTACGGCGTTGCGGAATAATGCATTAGAAGCTGTATTCAAACAGCATGAAACTGATGCCGTACAGAATCAAATGACCAAATTTACCCTGGAAATTGTCAGAAAATAAAAAATAATTACCGACTTTGTGGCGCACCATTTTTGTACGGCACTGCGCGCTTTCTTATTATTTTTCATGGATCTATCAATGGTAAAAATGCCGTTCAAAAATATATGACCAAAATGTACTCACTCTACCTGCAATTTTGAATCCTCACCAGCACTCAGTTGGACAGCTTACAAGTGACGGCATAGTGCTGAATCTTATTATTTTATGCTCTTATATCGTCCTATATACGTCACCTGGTGGTTCATATGACTTATCCATTTTTGTACATGGGCCAGCGGTCTAGAATGGATTAAACTATCGGTGGTCAGACCTTTGTATAAAAAAGGTAATAGGAGTAACATGTGCAATTATAGACCAATCACATTACTGCCAGTTATCTCCAAAATATTTGAAAAGGTTATGCATGATAAATTAACATCCTTTTTTAATAAACATAATATTATAAAAAATAATCAATATGGTTTTCAAAAAAGTAAATCTACAACAGGTGCGACCTTTGCTTTAGTAAGCAACATATTACAAAACCTTAACGATAAAAAATACACAACAGTTGCTTTCCTAGATATGTCTAAAGCGTTTGACTTTTTTTCTCATAGTCTACTGTTAACAAAACTAGAAAACAACGGTATTCGAGGACAAGCCCTAAATTGGCTGCAAACTTATCTAGGAAATAGACGTCAATGTGTAGAAATCGCCGAACCCAACGAAAAAGGATCCGTTCAATCATATAGGTCTGATTGTGAAAATAATAAATTTGGAGTCCCACAAGGGAGCGTGCTTGGTCCTCTTTTGTTTTTGACATATATCAATGATTTACCTGACATTACGGATCATAAAACAATACTATTTGCAGATGACATTTCAATTATAATAACTACTAATAAAGACATGACAATTGCACAGCATGAAACTAACATTAATGATACACTGACATTAGTTATAAATTGGTTGAACAATAATAATTTACAAATTAACATCTCAAAAACAAATTTAATTAATTTTAATAATTTTAAACACAATTCTCTTCATTATAATGGACATATACTATTAAATAATGATTAAGTGACATTTCTTGGTATAATTATTAATAATAAACTCAACTGGAAAGAACATATTGAAAAAACTTGCAGTAAATTAAATGGATTCTCATTTGCGCTGTACAAACTTGCAAAGGTTGCAAGTAACCATGCAGCATGTATGGCCTATTTTGCATATATTGAATCTGTGCTACGGTATGGCTTGTTGATATGGGGAAACGGCACAGATATAAATAAGGTCTTTATTGCCCAAAAGAGGTGTATAAGGGCTATCTGTGACATTGCGCCGGACGTTTCCTGTCGTCCTTATTTGTCGTACAACCTAGGTATACTGCCTTTGCCATGTTTATATATTTTGGAAGTCGGACAATTCGTCAAACAAAATCAGAATTTATTTATTCTTGCCAGAAATGTAACCAAGAGAAGTAATATAAGTAACCCAGACAGATTGGTTCTTAACATGATACCAAAAAGTTCACGCTTTAAAAATAATTGTTATGCTATGTGTGTAACAATATATAACAAAATTCCAATGTACATAAAAGAGCAAAGTTTATCAAAATTCACTGGGGATTTGAGAAATTGGCTACGTCAACAAATGTTTTATTCCGTTAAAGAGTTTCTGGATTGGAAATAGTACTGGTATACATGCAACATTATAACCCTATTGCTTAAACGTATCTCATTTACTAATTTGACCACATTATAACTAGAAAAGGAAAATATATATTTTCATCCCTTCTATTCGAAAAGTGTCACTTTGTTCCTCTTTTAGCGGGAGCAAAATAGCTCTTTTCTGTTAAGAGCTTTTTAGCGGGGCGGCAAAGTGATTTGAATTTGGAACGTATATCACACATAGAAATCGAACGCAAATTGTATGAATAACTGGCTGGTACGGTATTGGCTGCACGGGCGTGATCCAAGCTAACAAAAAAAAAATCCGCGCGCCGCGAATTACGTCTCTGTACTCGTAATCAGTAGGTATATACTTTATTGAATTTTGCAAAAATAAAGAGTTCTGCGTTGAGTTATGAAAGCGAATGCTTTAATTCCTAAAACAATAAATATAGAAGCTAACAATGACGTACAAAACTTATTACCCACGAACAGAAAATTATTTATTTTCTCATAGAAAGGGGATGAAAAGTAGAGTATATGACTCGAGAGCAAATTATTTCTCCCTCGGGCAATGTACTTTGAATCACTCGCTGGGCTCAGGATTCTACGTTAGAATCCTTCGCTTCGCTCGTGATTCAAAGTAGCGCCCTCGCCGTAAAAATACTATTTTGCTCCCTTGTCATACAATCTACTATTGCATGCTATCAACTATGGCTAAATGGGCTTGTTCTTAATATTATATAATTGTTTGAATGCAAATATTTTATGTAACCCTATTTACAGTGAATAAATGATTTGAATTTCATTTGAATTTGAACGGAAGCTTCTCGACTCGAACCAACTCGGTTGGGCAGCGCCCAACCGAGTTGGTTCGAGTTCGGGAAGCTACGACATATCTTCTCGTCTGATTTCCCGCAGTGTCTCAAGACGAAAGTCTTTGACCAGTGTGTGTTGCCAGTGGTGACTTACGGATCAGAGACGTGGTCGCTCACTAAGGGCCTTATCAGAAGGCTCAAGGTCACTCAGAGGGCGATGGAGAGAGCTATGCTTGGAGTTTCCCTGCGAGATCGAATCAGAAATGAGGAGATCCGCAGTAGAACCAAAGTAGCCGACATAGCTCTTCGGATATCCAAGCTGAAGTGGCAGTGGGCAGGGCACATAGCTCGAAGAACCGATGGCCGTTGGGGCAGAAAGGTTCTGGAGTGGCGGCCACGTACCGGAGCAGAGGTAAGCCCCCCACAAGGTGAACCGACGATCTTGTCAAGATCGCGGGAGGAGGTTTGATGCGGGCGGCTCAAGACCGGTCTGTGTGGAGAACCTTGGGGGAGGCCTATGTCCAGCAGTGGACGTCGTTTGGCTGATATGATGATTGAACGGAAGCTGAATGTCGCCAAATGTATATCACATCGACAAGAAATACCAATAAGTATTCATATATGTGTATTTAAAAAGGAATATTCTCCCTTCACGTATCGGCAATCCAATAGTATCTTTGCTCGGAATTTTGGGTTGTGTGGCAATGGGAATTATATTCCATTTTTTTTTAATGTTGGCTCGTTAAAAATATGTTTGCAAGACGCGAGGGAGAGATGCCTTTAATATTATTTGATTTAAAGATACGAATTTCAAAATATGCAACTGATAAGAGACAGATAAATTTATTAATTTTCATTTTAAGTCATTGTTAAGTAAATTCCTACCAATAATTCAATCCAAAGGTAAAGTACCTTATATTTGACTTCTACTACTTTATATTGGTAACACAAACTCTGCGTGAGAATATTAAAGGTTTCATTATATTAAACTGAGGCTAGAAGGTTCATATTCATTTAAAATCTTAACTTCTATTGATAGAGTGCAAATAGCACAGAAAATTTATCAGATCTCTGGATAGACTTGAGAAAGGCTAATTTAGGACAATCCTATAAGCAATGTGAATTAATTAATATGATACGCGTTGCTAGTATAAATCATAACATGGAAAATATTATTTTAACTGAAGAGCATCATAAGCCATTATTAAATTCGGGGTAATTAAGCTATGCAGCAATATTTATACTAAATGTTATAGTAAATTGAGTTTGTACTAAAATTATTTTCCTATTAGTCCCAGTGTTTTGACGTAAAGGGTTTCTAGGCCTTTTAGTAGTTTCTCCATTATGGCAAATTGTCAGACAAATAATTTAGCTATTAATGTTTTCTTCAGAAAAGCACTTGAACTCTCAATCAGCTAATTATTTAAATCTAAAAGAGATTTTGCCAATATTGTCATCTATTGCAGTTAGAAACTAGATCTATTCTAACTAGATGATTAGGTAAAAGGAGGTCGTTCTACTGAATCAAGAAATCTAATGCCATAAGTCTTTATGCGTTCTGTTTAAGATAGATTCATTCGTTAAGGCGCTGTACTTAGTCAAAATAGGCTTCACAAAACAGTTTTTTAGCCAAATGTATACATTTTAGAGCAGTTAAAAAAATATATGTTAATCTTGATCATATTTATGGGGGGACCATTGTGTTCAAAACACGTTTTCGGTAAATTTTCTCGATAAAAAAACCATAAAATAACCATTTAAATTGTAGCAATTGTAACTGTATTATTTATAAACAAATCTTGATAATATTAATAACAGTGATGTTATATATAATAATTAAGGTTGTTTTTATTTATCGATTGGAATAAGATATTTGTAAGGATTAATGTATTTAATGATAAATAACTCGTTCTGAACGTCCCGTCGTCGTCGCGCTTCTCTTTCTTATGTATACAATCCGACAGTGACAGCAACAGCTGAACTCGTTAGCTGTACTCGGCGCATTAAACCATATTTTTGCAACGAAAGTTTTAGGGTAAATTACACAGTTGTAGTCTTACTGAATTTGATTATTAACAGATTTTTTATAATTACTATAGTAATAACCTGACCTATAAAAGTCAGCAACTTTACCATTTTTAACAACAACATAAACATATTCTAAAGCACACCTATAAAAACGACGACTGTTTGGCGAAGCGGGAGTGTAAACGACCGTACGCCCAAGGTCGCGGTTTGATTCCCGCTCAATTCAAACATTTGTGTGTGTAAACATGGACGTACATATATCTTGATCTGGGTGTTTCTATGTATAATATGTATGTATTTACAAGAATAAGGTATATATGTATATCCATTGTCTAGTACCCATAGTACAAGCTCTGCTTAGTTTAGGACTAGATGGTGTTGTGTGAATGAGGTGTGAACATAAAAGGTGGCGATTTAAGAGACTTCATGACTGACTATGACTTGCATTCTTGCACTGATTTCTAATTTGCTTTCACTCAAGTTAGCTCTACTCATGTAGAAGAATTTTCAAAAACATGTTACGAAAAATAAACAAGAAACAGGAGAACGCACACTAAAAAGCTAGTATACATATCATATGAGAGTGTATCAATTTACCATGATACCTTTTGCGGAACAAGGAGGTTATAAAACGTCGGTCCACTCCTGGATGAATAAGGTTTTATACATATTACTGTAATAAATCTTCAGCGAGGGTTATGTCTGTACTTTGATTTATTTTTGAGAGACAATTTTTAGATTGCGATAGAAAATTCTTTGGCACGGATGTCAATCATGTCTCAAAGTCAAAGTCAAAATCATTTATTCATCTAGATCGCAAGGTGACGCTTATGAACGTCAATTTTAGAATTATACTAGTCGACGCCAGCGGCTTCGCACGCACATTTTTTCGAATTGCCCGTTTTGCCCGATCCCGTGGGAATTTCGGGCAATCCCGTCTTAGTGCACCCCTACGGTCCCCAAGGAACGTACATGCTAAATTTCAGCTTCTTGCGCCGAGTAGTTTCGGCTGTAACTTGTCTGTCAGTCAGTCAGTAACGCAAAGATTTTATATATTAAGATTACTTAATGCTTAATCTATATTTACATTTACTGCCTCGTTCGCAAAGCAATAGGTAGAACCAGGAGAAAGAACGGGCAATAAAACTCGTGGCCACTCTTTTCAATCGCCAATATTATGGTACATATTTTTATTTTTGTAAGGAGCTGCAACTGTTACACATTGTACTTAATTACTTGTAAATAGTAATTAGTTAGTCATAATACTTAAGCAATTAATGCAGTTACTAAATTAAGTGCTTTAGTTAGCCTTCCAATTTGAATACTGTGTAACAGGAGCATCGACTTACGTCTTATAATGTAGACAACTCATGACCATGTTCAGAACTATGGTGGCAATATGTATGTTACAGAAGTGACGGTATATGAATACACAAAATTACAAAAACGTTAGTTCACTGTATGATGACGTCCTTGGAGTCTTTTAAGTTTAGGCCAGTCTTAATTTCTACCAAATACAATACGAATCATTTTAAAACGAATACGAAAAATATTAATATAATGTAGGTGTACATATAATCTCATATACTATAAATAGAATTTGATCATATTTTTTGCATTTCACAAGCCATTTGTTACTGAAGATTTTTAGATGTATTCACCATTCTAATATTCTAGAAACTGAGCAAAGTGATCCCTTTGCTTAGTATATAAAAGAAAATATAAGAATGCCTTTTAGTTCACCACGAAACCCGAATGGCATTAGCCAAAAAAACCGGAGAACACTGCAGATATATTCAAATAATATTATAAAAAGCTTACCCAATACTAATATAAACTCAGCTTTACGATTCGCAAATGCAAGCAGAAACTTATGCCCCGCAATCTTAATGATAGAAACATTTTACGATTTGTAAAATAAAATATCTAAAATTCAGATTATCATCAATTTGCTTTCACTTACGAGTATATACAGGGTGTCACAGGACCCATCACCAAGCCGAAGTCTACTCGTTTTATACATCATGCTAAGTCATACTAAGCAAAAATAAAACCTGGGAAACGATATTTTTTTAAGTTGTCACTTTTTTCAGGCTGCCATAAAAAATGCGCGCGTGCAATTTTCGAAATACCTACTAATCCATGGGTGCATAGGAAATCTATAGAACAGGTTGGCGGGGTAAATGCATCTATTTTGTACCTAATTACAAAAATTCCATAGTAACTTTGAGCCTCAATATCTCCTGAACCAGTAATTTCCCAGGTATGATGCCGAAGCAAAAATTATCGTAATGATTGGTACAATATGGGGTTTCAGTTTTCGTTAAGGGTCTTTTTACACCCTGTACCTTCATACAATTCTATCTAATCTTGTTTGGTAACCTACAAACATTTTTCACTGTTTAAAACTGTCTTGTTAAACGAAGGACTAACATAGCTCGAAGATTTTTTTTATGGACTCACGCCTGTAATCCCCGAATGGGTAGGCAGAGGTGTAATATTACACCCACATTTCGCCATGAATTTTTTGGTCCCACGTAATAGTAATAAAAAGGGGCGAGCCAATTGCCGTTACCGGGCACATAGCTCGAAGATTAATTCTTTCAAAAAGCTTCGATAATTTATATAAAAAGATTTTATATAAATTATCGATAAATACGTATTCGCCGTGAGGTTGACGGCATAGAATACAAGTGTCACCACCCCCTATCTTCCCGTGGGTGTCGTAAGAGGCGACTAAGGGATAACACGATGCAAATACCATCTTTGCGTAGAGACGGAAAACTCGACATCAAACCCTATACGACTGCCTCGTTGGTCTCGCGGCATAAATGTGCGCGTGGGATCGGGAGGTCCCGGGTTCGATTCCTGGGTCGGGCAGTGTTATTGGGTTTTTCTGTCACGAAATTCTCAGTAGCAGCACGGAGTCTGGAAATGTGCCCGGTACGGCAATAGGCTCGCCCCTTATTACGTGGGACTAAAGTATATCTGGCGAAAAGTGGGTGTAGAAATACACCTCTGCCTACCCCTTCGGGGATAAAAGGCGTGACGATATGTATGTGTATGTGTAAATACGTATTTCTTTTGAGATGTTGATCTATTTTTATGCACTATGCCATGAGTAATTGGATGCTTGCAAAGTATTCTAAATTTTGTGGCGAATAAAGAAATTTCGAAAAAAATCATACAAATTAAGTATTTTTTAGAAATTACCAAGTTATAGTCTGATTATGTTTAATGTATTTTGTGGATTATAAAATATATTTTTTCCATAAATTGGCAACTGTGGCAGTCAATGTAGTTTGTAGGTCACCACGCATAAATAAAAAAATAAATTGATAACATAACTAACATAACATAACTTCACGCCTTTTATCCCCGAAGGGGTAGGCAGGGGTGTATTATTAAATAAATTGATGTAACAATAATTATAACTTCTTCCCTGCTATTTAAAGAATTTCTTGGACGGATCAACACGAAGCAAGTACTCGATCGCCAATGACTATAGAGAATACAAATGTCTTGCTAACATAATGGTATCTATAAATCTAAACATATAAATAAAATTGAAGTATCCGTCTGTAATTTCAAAATAACTATGATTTTTTTCTAGTGCATATAGTTAGTTACACGATTCTAAGTCCAAAACAACCCTTTTTAACATTTTTGTCTGTCTGTCCGTCTGTCTGTCTGTCTGTCTTTCTGTTTGTCCGGAGTAATCTCTGGAACGGCTGAACCGATTCAAATGAGACTTTCACTGCAAGGTAGAGGTCTTTATAGCGCTACATATAGGCTGCAATTTGACCTGGTAGTTGGCGCTGTTGTCGCGATAACAAGTCTTTACTTCTACTCATCTAGATACATCTATAAATATAGATAAAATTGAAGTGACTGTCTGTGATTTCAAAATAACTATGTTTTTTCAAGTGCATATAGTTATTTACATGATTCTAAGTCCAAAACAGCCCGTTTTAACATTTTTGTCTGTCAGTCTGTCTGTCCGTTTTTCTGTTTTGCCGGGGTAATCTATGGCACGGCTGAACCGATTCAAATGAGACTTTCACTGCAAGGTAGAGGACTTTATAGCGCTACATATTGTAACGGAATCCTATGGACCCCAGGCTGATTAAAATTTTAGTTTTCTTAATAACTGGGTTTAAAATGCCAGCCCCGCCAAGTAATTTTGTGGCCAGGGTTCCTGCGCACCTCCCCGCGCAGGACCATGGAATTCGTCCTTACTTTATATTCCTCTGCTGACAGCATTTACCAAACGTAAATGCTTATAATTGAATGAAAGTGGACATCAAAATACTAAAGACAGCGATACATTAGTATTGGATTGTCATCACAAAATCACTCGCCATACATTCATGTTTCACATATTGGTACTTGAGAACAAGGCAGCGTATCTCAGAGACGGCAGCTCCAGGGAGACGGAGAACATGATCCAGGTATATTAGTCATATAGTATTATCGGCGCCGAGTATTTCAGCGATATCCAGTGTATAGTATTGAGCGTACAGTAACAGTCTCAGAACTGATGTCACAAAACGCCTCCTTGCCGCAAGTCACAACATTGAAGCCCATACAAACATAGTTAATTAAAACGTATTAAGCCATCGCGCATAGTTTGCCGGGAAGCTCTCATTACAATCGCCGCTAGATTAGCCGCCGGGACTTATGGTTACCGCGTGACCGACAGGTGGCTCTTCTTTCGCTCTTTAAAACCTTGTCAGCTGCTATGTACTGGCCTGTACGCAGGTTTAGACAGCGATTGTGAAAGTCCTGCATTCTACCACCTGATCGCGAATACGGAGACTCCCATCATACATCGCTCGTCTTCACATTCATCATCAACAAGGTACGAACCACTACTAATGGTACACGCGGTTATTAATAATATAACTATGTACAATATCTCATAGAGAACTTTATATTTTAGTCAGCCTGGTATATATATACATATATATATGGTGTGATATAGACATAGATACACAACAGATTTATTAATGTTATACAGTTCATGCAATAAATTACAGTAAAGTGAATAACAGACACTCACCGGCCTTTTAGCTGCGACGCTGCCAAACTTACCCCTTGCCTTGTGCTGATCACCTTCTCTTGAAGCCGCTCGCCTTGTTCTTCGATATCACTAAGCACTAATTATCGACCAACACCGAACCTCTTTCGCGCTAGGCCAGGTCCGATCTCTCTCGCACCATAAGACCAACTGTCTTAACTACCACGCGAGTTTGTTCCCGAGCTGTGCCCTCTTCCGCGTCTTAAGACTGACTGTCTAAACCACCACGCTAGAGCGTTCCCGTGCTCTGCCCTCTTTCGCGTCCCAACATTGACTGTCTAGTCAAACACAACCAACGCAACGCCTCTCGAATCCTTACTACCTGACAAGGTCCGTTTCTTATCGTTGATCCCCTTTTTTATGATCCTCAACTACACCGCATGTGAACACTACAGTGCCAATATTTTCTCATATTTCATGGCTATTTCTTTACTTATATGCCTGTCACATAACTCTTATAAATTTGTCAAACTCTTGGGATTTATGAGTTTCCTAATTGCATAACGTTGGCGCCAGCGTAGCGATAAGACAAACACATGTGGAAACAAGTATGCGACCTAAGGACTATATATTATTATTTAATTTGGTGTAGCCAGTAACACCATTACAATATAGGCTACAATTTGACCCAGTAGTTGGAGCTGTTGTCGCGATAACAAGTCGTTACTTCTTCCACTCATCTATATGTATAAATAAAATTGAAGTTTCTGTCTGTGATTTCAAAATAACTATGTTTTTTCAAGTGCAGATAGTTAGTTATACGATTCTAAGTCCAAAACAACAGTTTTTAACATTTTTATTTGTCTGTCTGTCTGTCTTTCTGTTTGTCCGGGAAAATCTCGGGAACGACTGAACCGATTCAAATGAGACTTTCACTGCAAGGTAGAGGACTTTACAGCGCTACATATAGGCTACAACTTGACTCGATAGGTAGCGCTTTTGTGACGATACCGACTCTATGTAGTATATATATACATATATGTGTATTTTCAGTTATTATTAACTTTCGAAAATCGCCAGGCGTATAAAAAATTTATTTGGCTGAGATGTAGTTTATTTATATTAGGCGTCCACTGTGAACGAATTTTACAAAAGCGCTTGATTGATTACTATTATTATTATTATTCGCGTGCGAAGCCGTGGGTACCAGCTAATCTTAATATATAAAATCTTTGCGTTACTGACTGACTGACAGACACGCTACAGCCGAAACTATTAGGCGCAGGAAGCTGAAATTTGGCATGTGTGTTCCTTGGGGACCGTAGGGGTGCACTAAGAAGGGATTTCCCGAAATTCCCACGGGATTGGCCAAAATGGGTAAATTTAAAAAAATTGCAGGCGTAGCTGCTGGCGTCCTCTAGTTACTCAATAAAAAAGCTACTATTTCTAAGTATTTCATAAGTTTCAATGCAGAGACTGGTGAAAACAAAGACAGCAGGATTTTAGAGGAGTAATTGAAATATGTACCGGTTTTATGAGCGATTTGTCTTCGTATTACTTGATAAGGAACAAAGCCTCATTGACAAGGAACTATAAATAAAACTGATAACGTTGAGTAATAAATTAAGATACTATAGTGGTAAGTACTAAAATAAATTAGCAATTAAAAATTAATATCTCTAGTACGCTCTTCTATTACTATCGATGGTCATCGACACCGACACGCATTTTCACGGTATATTTAGTAGGTTTAAAAAGAATACTCTATCTATTATAATATCATGGAAATATCGCCAGCACTTTTTCAGCGAGACACGTTAAGCTGGACAGAATGCCTTCTCAAATGAAAGCAATTTTACTATAGCTCTATTTAATAAACGTGACCTTAAAATTCTAATTGAATCTTCAAAACAATATACTATTTTTGGATGGTACAGTCGAACAACTTCCCGCTAGACCACCATAAGAGCGAGAATCGCTCAGCAAGACATCGTCGCTTCCAGTGCTATTTTACATGCACATTGACACTCGTATACAAAACCAGTTTCTAGTGTGCCTCGACTCTATGAGCGAGCCAAGTGATTTTTTTCAAACTGGACCAGCGCCGACTTATTTGATTGTACATTAAAAATAACGAACAGGCTACCGATATAATTATGATTTTAAGCTTATCTCTTCGCTGTCGGTGGGGCTGATCAGTAAGTCCTTAGTTTGATTCTTAGATCGATCAAATCCGCAGGTTTAAGCACAAACTAAAGTGAGTAAAATGTCGAGTAAATTTTTACATTTTTTCTTATTCATCTATTTTCTAATATATAAAAATGTTGCGTTACTGACTGACTGACGGACAAGGCATAAGCAAAACTACACAACATTACATGACTTCACGCCTTTAAAGTATCCCCGAAGGGATAGGCAGAGGTGAATTACGCGCCCACACTTCGCCAGTTATGTTTCGGTCGTAATTTAATAGGGGGTGAGCCTATTGCCATCTACTGGGCGGACATTATTAAGCGAATGATAATTAACATTTTTAACACACAAATAACTTCGAAAAGTCAGACCGTTACGTACACCACTGGGCTATTACCACTGTTGGCGATAACCAAAACTGTCAGGTGTAAAAATCTAAAATTTGGCATGTATGTTCATTAGGGAACTATTTTGAAGAAAGGACTTACCAAAATCTATGGGATCGGTCAGACACGGTTAAAATGAAATGTACGGGCGTAGCTGCGGGCATCCTCTAGTGTTAGATAAAATTATAAAGAAAGGGATCTTAATTTAAAACCCTTGTATTTCTGTATTGTATCCAATTAAAATTCTATATAACCTTATTGTTATAACCTGTCAATTTCCGGAGCACCTGCTGAGTAAATTACCCATCAGTAAAAAATTCTATATCAATTGAAAAAGGGACGAGGTTGAAATAACACGAAAAGTTAAACGACGATGTATAAAACAGGTGAACTTTTCATATTTCCCGGAGAGCAATACACTTAATGTTATTTATTATCTACATAAAGTCTGATAAATAATATAATGCGTGGTTCATACCTACTGCAACAATTTTGACAGCAAGCTACTAGCTGGCGATGAAAAAGTTGATGGATTAGCAGCTATTTAATGCCACTATGTAGACAACTTTTCATTCTTTGGACCTATATGATCTATCATATAATGAAAAGTTGTCTGGCAGTCACCGGCGACTAATGCTGCCGCCGTGAGAGTCGCACATATGTTAGTTTCTATAGATGCAATTTTTCCATCTATAGACTTATCCACGGCTGCCATTCTCAACATGTAGATTTATGATAACCAGTTGGCGCCGCGGCAGTGTAAGCGACTGCTACGCCGAAGGACGCGGGTTCGAATCCCGCTCAAGTCAAAAATTTGTGTGCGTGAACATGGATGTTTGTCTTGGTCTGGGTGTTCCTATGTATAATGTGTATATATTTATAAAAAAAAGGATATAATTATGTATGTTTATCCATTGTCTAGTACCCGTAGTACAAGCTTCTGCTCAGTTTGGAACTAGATGGTGTTGCGTGAATGTGGTAGAAATTATTATATTATATTATTATTATTATAGAGGACGTTTTTAGCATACTCTAGTGCAGTTTTAATTTCCTTACCCTCATAGTTTACTGCTACAGCATCTGACGCTTTAAAAGGAGGGATTGTACAAAAGTTTAATGGCTTACTGAAGCGCAGGGTTATAATATCACTATGTGTCTTCCTAGCTGAGAGCTCTTATTATTTATTTGCTTACACAAGTACCTAATTTCCTATCGTGACCCGGGAATGGACCCGAGAATTCATAATCTGCTGTATACTAGCTGAGCTGCCATTCCTTTCAAGAATGCACAGGGACGACGCTTGTTTTTAAAAATTGGATTTAGTCAACAACATTGCCGTTTCCTGGAATAGCAGACAACTACAAAGAAATGTAGCTTCCACATTTCCAATACTTAGATACGTACGCAAATTATATTATTGTTCTAAGCAAATGTATTCACAAAATCGGTAAAGTCGCCTTAGACCCGTAATAAACCAGTAAATCCATTTAATTCCAGGTCCTACGTAAATATTTCAGAAAATCCAGAAAATGCTGCCTATTTTAGGCATTTATTTACATTGAAGATCTAATTTTGATATGGAGAGTTTGAATAAAATATTTATCTTAGTGTTACTTAAATACAAGGCTTAAGATACTGCCGCATATCTAAGCTATGCCGTTATTTTTGAGGTTAAAATGGAATCAAGAGAGAGGATTCAGATAGTTTTCAAGTACAACGTTGAGTCAGAATCCAGTATTAAAGTAAAGACGAATCCTATAACAATATATAGTTACCAGTTTTGGAGAACAAAAGTAATAGTGCCATAATGACAATTTCTACGGCAAAATATACCTTATTAAAGATGCCTACGTCCTGAATTTATGCGACCTGTAGTCGCTAAGATTCATTAAAATTGGTTACGTAATAACAGTGTGCGTCACAAAACAGACATACAGGTAGATTTCTTGTCGCATTGACAGTATAAGTATACCTACAGTTTAATATTTGAAGATATCAGAATATATAAATATGACATAGACTGACCAATAGTTAAGAAGTGAGTAGAAATAAGTTAGATTCCAAAGATTCGATTAAACCATCAAAAATATTAGACTGACCAAAAACATTAGGCAGAAAAATTATTTCATCTATATTTTTAAATGATTGCGCAATTTAAAACTGTTACATTAACTATTCTTGGCTATTTATTTTAATATCGGAATACTAAAATACCTTTGGATGAAAAATAGCAGAATAATTTTCGTCAAAATGAACAGTTTATACTTTGGTTACACAAATATTTAAACATATTTTACTATCGCAGCGGGTCAATTACTGAAATATCTTATGATGCTTGTGGTTATTATAGTTACAAATGGAATTTAAGGACGATTTCGAACTTATGTATTTTCTGCGCGTATTCGGTCATTACGCCATACTCGCTTACACGCGCGCTACATTACGCACTTCACTAAACCGAAGCGCACATCGTGATCGTTGTCATATGGCGAAAGGCGCTTGTTCACGCCTATATGCGCTTATTCTAATCGCGTCCAATACTTCCTACAGAATAATGTCAACGTCGTCAAATAAATTCTATGAATCCAATAGTTATCTCTATATCCACGTGTACACGTCACTGTCTGTGTAAATGATAACAAACTTAGTATTGACATTCATACATATTTATTATGAACGCTTGTTGATTCAAGTTCCAAATATCAACTTCAAGCTGTTTGTTTGTTCTAGTGTGAATTAAGTCGATGGCAGGTGCCACCGTGGAAGTTGAATTGTTATTACGGGGTTACTTGTTTGATAAACATTAATGTGTAATGAAACTTGTCATTGTAATTACGACTTGATATATGTACAAGTAAACATTTGAAAATATGTATTTATAACTTTACTTCTCCGTTGAAAAGAGTACCTTATATTTACCAATGACTCAATTTCTAAACATGTTGATATTACTTCAATATTTGCTAGAAGGTCGAATAGAGAGGACAATCACGGCTACTTAAAAGAGGACATAATTTAGGGTCATCCATCATGTTAGACGTAGTCAGAAAAAACGTGACATACAAAACTGGAACAACGGATTTGGGAATAAAAATGGCGATGGTAACGGGACGATAAATCACTTTATATTCATGAAGAGATATTAAATTCCAGATAATATTATAGATGAAAGACTAGAATATTTAAGAAGTATTTTGTAAATGTTAATAGATTTATCCCCATAAATCATCATCAAATTTACATTTACAAAATACTTCCAAAATACTTATGTAACGCTAATTTTATAAATATTTGAGCTCAGAAATCGTCACTTAATGTCTAGTTATTCTATCAAAGAAATGTTTATTGTAATTTGCTTTAATTATTTAGAAGTACTGTGCAAATTTCTTTTTGCAACAGACTTTGTCCATAGGATAATAATTATCATGGGAACCCCGCAGTGGATCCCAGTATATATATGTTTCTTTTTGGGATCTAAAAGTGTCTTAAATACGTTTGCTCGCTTAAGAAATCAATATTTTAATAATTATGCATTAAGAATCTATAACAAGCATGCTACATTAAGATCACTATAAAGGCTGTTTAGAGTTGGGCTAGAAAGCTGGGAAGGTGGTTCGCAGAATGCAGTGGAAGCGATTAATTCATCCAGTCTTGTCTAGCCAAGGCAAAGGTCAAACATATATACTGTGATTGCACAGTGATTATATTTCAACTAATAGGTACATGTACAAACTTACCTGATATCTTCTGGTGATGTTCTTGAGTAGACCTATAAGATTACACTCATAATTTTGGCCAAAATTACAAGCAAATCGTTATAGCTAGCGCAGGATCCAGTTCGGCGTCCTTCTTCAGAGCACGTTTCAAGTAGATGACGACACACAAATTTTACACGGGTTCAACAGTTCACAATTCTATCACGAATAAACCGATGCCGGCAGATCAATTAGCGGCAATTCACAAGGGTTTTAAATTTACTTAAATTAGCACAAAAGCACGCGAGAAGGCAAAAAGCGTGGACAGCAAAAAATCAACGTGTCGTCAAAAAAAATTTTCGAGAACAAGAGTGAGTGAATGATTTGACAGTTCATAGTGTGACCATAGTCAGAAATGTTCAAAAGACAAAGTAACACGCAACTAAACTAATATAATCAATTTAACTTATCATAAATAATATTTCTATTTTAAACATCCACCCGCCCCCGAACGGCCTACCGGTCCGCTAATCAGTTGGTAGACGTGACAACGTTGCAACCGCTCTCCTCAGAATCGAACCGTCCACCAAAACCTCAGCAAATCGGGGAACTCCATCAATCCCGGTTACCAAACGAAGAATGCGCCCCCTGCGCCATCTGAGTGGCGAAAGGTTAGACACCTTGATCAAAACGAGGTCACCAATCTTGGGTGGATCGGTCTTGTCAGTCCACTTAACGCGTTGCTGGAGTATGTGCAAATATTCCAAATTCCAGCGTATCCAAAAGCTCTGAGTAATCTGGCGTACCAATTCAAAACGCGAGAGACGATTAGGTCTCGTATCAATATAGGGGTACTCAGGCAAGGCGACAAGTGGGCGACCAATCAAAAAATAGCCCGGTGTAAGGGCTTCCAAATCATTCGGATCTGAGGAGATTGGGCACAATGGCCTCGAGTTCAAAACGGCCTCAATCTTACAAAACACAGTTGCGAGTTCCACAAATGTAAGGACATATTCACCGATTGTCCTGCGCAAGTGTGTTTTGGCCGATTTTACAGCGGCCTAAAAAATACCACCCCAGTGTGGACAATTTGGTGGGGAAAACAACCAATTTATCCTACGTCGGGCAAGCCTATTGCCTATACTGATATAACCATATACCTTGTTGGTTTCAAGGAAATTAACTACGTCTTTCAAATAATTATAGGTGCCCTTGATGTTAGTGCCGCAATCAGAACGGATCAAGGAAGGCAGCTTTCTGCGAGATACAAATCTGTCAAATGTGGCTACAAACGCCTCGGTCGTAAGCGAGGAGACCAGTTCTAAGTGTACGGCCTTTGTGGAAAGACAAACAAAAACGCACAAGTAGGCCTTAACAGTCTTGCTAATTCGAAGTGTCGATGTTTTCACCAAAAAGGGACCAGCAAATTCCGTGCCTACACCGTCAAACGTCCTGCTCCCTGTTACGCGATCTGCCCGTAAGTCTTCCATCAAGGGCATGGTAGAAGCCTTGAGCTTATAGCAAGGGATGCAGCGAAAGACTACACTCCGAATAATTCTTCGGGCAGACAAAATCCAAAATTCGCGTTGCAAAATGGCCAACAAAACATTACAACCAGCATGCGAATTTTTAAGGTGACGGTCAGTTACCAACAAGCGTACCAAGTGACCGTCCTTGGGTAACAAAAGGGGGTGACGTGCTCCGTAAGGGAGGTTGGCGTTCTTGAGACGCCCTCTAACGCGCAAGAGACCCGTATCGTCCAAAAAGGGGTTCAATTTAGATACAGCGCCCGATAATTTCAATTTCCCTGACTTGAGGATAGCAATCTCCTTCTCAAAGTGCGCCAATTGCACAGAACGAACCCAAAAGGTGAGGGACTCCTGTCGTTCCTGTGGTGAGAGAAACGGTGTCAGTTGTTTCTGTTGTGGGTGCCTAAAATTAAAAACAAAACGCTTTATCCAAGCAGTGACACCTAACAACTTGTCGAGGGAGCTGTAGCGATTCAACAAGAAATCTGGGTCGAAGGCGCATTCCACCTTCTCAAGAGTGGGCGTTCGTAGACCTGGCAAATTAGAAGTGTTCAAAACTGGTGTTCGAGGC
Source organism: Euclidia mi (assembly GCA_944739405.2). Classification (NCBI taxonomy): domain Eukaryota; kingdom Metazoa; phylum Arthropoda; class Insecta; order Lepidoptera; family Erebidae; genus Euclidia; species Euclidia mi. The sequence goes on from OX123181.2 coordinate 107,574,678, forward strand.
CAATCAATTTCTGGTCGACTCAACCATTCCGGACCCCACCACAGTGAATGGCCTATCAAACTAGGCGTCAAGCATCCGCGCGAGGCACAATCAGCGGGGTTGAGCTCACCTGGCACGTGTCTCCAAACAAGCTTGACTTCAGATTTTTGTATTTGGGAAACGGGATTAGCGACAAATACCTCCAAGGTGTGGACAGAAGCCTTCAACCAACAAAAAACAATTTGGCTGTCTGTCCAGACGTAGGTCCCATTAATACAAATAGTTTTACCCAAAGTACTAGACACGTGGTTCAATAAGCGTACAAGTAGTGCTGCTCCCGAGAGCTCCAATTTTGGAATGGTCAAAGATGTCCGAACGGGTGCAACCTTGCTTTTCGCCATGATCAGGGAAACCCTCACCTGACCTGAGGCACTGACTGTGCGCAAGTACACCACAGCCGCGTGACCACGTTCCGATGCATCACAAAACCCGTGAAGGGTTGCCTTGTACTTCCCGGGAGGAAGGATGGGACGAGGCAAGGAGATCTCATTGACGGCAGGAAGTGAGGATACAAAAGAGGTCCATTCCTCAACAAGAGTACCGTGTAGAGTTTCGTCCCAGGTCAATCCTGCTATCCAAAGCTTCTGCAAGAAGCATTTTGCCCAAAATATGACGGGACAAATCCAACCGTTTCCATCTAAGGTTCTGTCGACAGTAGACAACACGAGACGTTTAGTCCAAGAACAAGGCAATTTCAAGTCTACGTTGTACGTAAAGATGTCTTGGACTGGTCTGTACTGAACGCCGAGAACAGCCATCATGGCGGGGTTGTCAACAATCTCAAATAAATGTGGATCCTGCTGATGATCCTCTGGCAAGCCTTCCAAAAGCGCTGGTGAGTTGGAAATCCATTTGCGCAACTCATAACCAGCGGAGGCCAAAATACCTATCAATTCGTCTATTTCTGCCTGGGCGGCGACCGGTGGCCAGGACCAGGCAAATCAAACCGAGGATGCGGTCTAAAGTCCTCAAAGGTGCGGTGATTTGTGCCGCGCGCCATCTGTGGGGGGTCATAATGACCCACCCGCCCAAAACGAGGTGGGCGCGACTCAAGGCCGGGACGCTCCGCCAAAGGAGGGGAGTACCTGGGGCAGCAGTCATGGTGCTGGTGACGTTGAGCAGTCGCACATTCTGGTGCGCGAGAGAGAGGAGGCGTGCGCACGCTACGGTTCTTCAAACGGGGTGAGTGGCGATCCAATGATCGAGGCGAGTCTCGGCTGCGTGCCGGTGAGCCTCGGCTGCCACCTTCAAAACACCCGCCCGTGCGCGGCGTCGGCTGATTGGACAAGCGGCCTATTTCTCTGGCATTCATGCAGAGAATGTCCAAATGCTGTCCTCCACAGTGAGGACAGGTGCGAGAGTTTGGGCAGTCTCGCTGGTAGTGGGACCCCAAACACGAAAAGCAAAGGCGGCGGGCATTCGCGATGCGCCTACGAGAGGCGACATGACGGTCCAAGAATGCCCTACAACTGGCCGTTCTGTGCCACGTGACCTTGCAGTAAGAGCACTCCGCTGGGCTCTGCGTGACTGCAAAGCGAGAAGGGCGCCGATCAACATTGGCTCGGGTGTGAACTCGAGCCAGCTCCTTGACCTTGGGCAGCTGCGACTTAGCCGGCGTGTCAACACCGGAGTTATCCAAGACCCGGCACTTATCCTCGAGACACTTCTCCAAGTCTGCAAAGGGGGCAGATGGGTTGCACTTTCCCCACCAAAGCGCTGTTTACTGCTGGTGCAAGCAAGTGGCAGGTATTTACTGCCCAACAAAATAATAGTTTCGATTATATTGACACAAAAACAAAAGTTATTAAAGGTTATAACTTACAGTAAATTAAAAGTTGAACTTTAAATTAATTAATTAATTATTTGCAACAGACAGGCTCACTGGGTTATATTTTATGATATACAATAGTAGAGTATGTGTTACCTAATAATATTATCAATATACTAGAGGACGCCAGCAGCTACGCCTGCATTTTTTTAAAATTTACCCGTTTTGACCGATCCCGTGGGAATTTCGGGAAATCCCTTCTTAGTGCACCCCTATGGGACCAAGTAACATACATGCCAAATTTCAGCTTCCTGCGCCCATTAGTTTCGGCTGTAGCGTGTCTGTCAGTCAGTCAGTAACGCAAGGATTTTATATATTAAGATTATAACAAACAAAGGTTTATCAATGTGACCGGCCCAAGATGCAAGGTCAAGTTTGAATGTTATAATGTTTGAAACTCAATATATGCAATTAACTAAATCAATTGACACATAAAACCGCCATGTATCCAATCAAACCGACTTATCAATGCTAAAAACAACAAATTTAAGCTAGATTTCAACAATTCAAGTCAAACAATTACTGATTTGAGGTTATGTATGACATGTGTTTCAAATTAAGTAGGTCAATTAATACAAATAAATATTATGTATTAAAGGCAATACTGACCTGACAAATACTACAATACTGTCTACAATGTGATAAGATACAAGATTACAATATTAATCTGAGGTTAGCACTCTCAACAGCGACAGCGGTTTGATTCTTTTTTTTATAGTAATGAGCGGCAATCGAGCAGACGGATTGCCTGATGGTAAGCAATTACCGCCGCCCATGGACACAAGCAACACCACAGGAGTCACAAGTGCGTTGCCGCCTCTTGGGATTGGGAAAAGGGATAGGATGAGGAGTGGGATAAGGGATAAGGAATAGGGGATAGTGCCTCCGGCACTCTCACTCACCGAACGAAACGCAACAGTTTAGGTACTGTTACTTTACGTCGATTTTCTGTGAGAGGTCCGTACTCCCCCGGTCGAGCCGGCTCATTCATGCTGAAATCAGCAAGGCTCTACTACCTCAAAAATATATAGTGATCTCTGACTCTGATACTCAACCAATGAAAATAAAAATTAATGATTTGACAGTTCATAGTGTGACCATAGTCAGAAATTTTCAATAGACAAAGTAACACGCAACTAAACTGATATAATCGATTTAACTTATCATAAATAATATTTCTATTTCAAACAAAGGCTGAAAATTAAATAATACATAACAAACCAGATATATATAACAAAACAGCAAACGGAGCCAAGAGACAAAAATTTTAAAATTTTACACGCACCTGACCCGAATTTCAGCAAAGTTTACAAAATTCTTTGCAGTATTTTTGTTTTCGTCCCATCATGCGATTAAAAATGTTTAATGTTAATTTTTTTTTAAGGAAGTAAATTAAGTAATTTGCTTTACCACAAATATTTTGGGTTAGTAACAAAAGCGCACAGACTCTGAACAACAATTTGTGGATCACAGAAAGTGTTGTCCGGTGTGAGGATCGAACCCATAACACTAATTTATACGACGAGGCGAGACGGCCACTAAAGCTACTACGCCAACCGTGCAGTTTCGTTGTTATTATCGGGTTTATTGTCATTACACTACAGCGCAACTCAATACTGATCAACAGAGCAGTTCAAAAACCAAGGTTACCGATCCGAATGACTGAAATAGAAGCGTAGATCATCAAAAAGTACGGTTGCACTACGGCAGGAAATCATCGACAATCCTTTCAACACTCATACGTACTATATTTACCATCGTAGCGGTAGGCGGCGTATTACACCCACATTTGGTCGTCCCACGTATAGGATGGTACATACCTATTTTCACTGGGTAGGTACAATACCCCTTACAGCAACGAACCTTTACGTCTCGAAACAACTGTTGGATTACATAAAGTGCCATAAATAAACTAGACTACGCTCGTGGAACCGCTTGCGTGGGATTTTTTGGTCTTATGCCACCTCACTGTTTTTCTCCTTAAGGGAGAGGGGTGGAGAATTGGGTACTCCTCTACCCTCCGTAAGGAATATAAGTACATGCCAAATTTCAGCTTCTTGCGTCCCGTAGTTTTTTTACAGTGCGCTGTCAGTCAGTCAGTAACACAAGAAATTTAAATTTTACAGATTATCAAGAAAAATCGTCTCTAAAATGACTTTAACAATCAATTACAAAATAAGGCTTTCGTATACACAAATTAGGAAATACCCTTTTGAATAACCACCAATACTGTATAAGGATCAACTCTTCAATTAGGGTGCCCATTCACTGGACCGCTCTCGGACCTCCAATTACGTGCATTTCCTTGTCTCATTCGGTATTGTATAGTTATTTTGGCTTAATGAATTTGGGTGCGTTAGAGTTTAGAATAGCTTACACAAACAACGGTATTAGAGCCATGCTGATTTCAGTACGCATGGGCCGACTCAAACCCGGGAAGTATTACTCTCAGACTAGATATCGGAGTAGAAATCTGACTTTATGTCAGATTTCTACTCCGCCGGCACACTTACTCACGGAATAAAAGATAACAGCACTGTATAGATACTGATTCTTTATTACTTTAGGTCGATATCTAGTCTGAGAGTGATACTTCCCGGGTTTGAGTCGGCCCATGCGTACTGAAATCAGCATGGCTCTAATACCTATACAAGGTATAAATATGTATTCTTACTAGACTTTAGGGAAGACATGCCTCGTGGGTGCTAATTATAAGTGACAGCTATGTCGCACTGTTGCTTACTTACTTTGTCTATTAGATAAATTAGACAATCAAGCTGAGTAGGCTACAGTGAACGTAAGGACGAGGCATGTCTTCCCTAAAGTCTAGTAAGAATACATATTTATACCTTGTATAGATATTAGAGCCATGCTGATTTCAGTACGCATGGGCCGACTCAAACCCGGGAAGTATTTCTCTCAGACTAGATATCGACCTAAAGTAATAAAGAAATAGTATCTATACAGTGCTGTTATCTTTTACTTCGTGAGTAAGTGTGCCGGCGGAGTAGAAATCTGACACAAAAGTTGGTCACACACTCGCACGGAAATAATAGTAACCGAAATACAAGCCTCGGCCAACCGACATCAAACATAGCTTAGCCTTCACCTGACAGCGCAAAATCTATTGGGCAAGTGATTCGAACAATTACACTTCGGTAAACAAAAAACGTAAACATCAATTGATTTAATGCCCACTAAGTGGTCAAGAAACGGTAACTTAATAATCTGTGTCGTCACCAATCAAGCCTCAAACCCTACTCAAGTTAAATTATTAATAATGTCAACGATTATTTCCCTAAGTTCATCTGAGCGACTTATCCGAGTATAGTTTCCTTAGTGTTTAGGGTTTTGTTGACGTCTTAGGCATATGTCGTACTGATAGTGGATAGCGAGTGGATTAATAAGATAAGACAGGAACAAGTCGGTGAGAAACAAAACGCGCCTAAGTTGTGAAGTTAACTTTCATATTGAGCGACTGAGTTACCTGATTATAGAAATCCCTTATTATAAATGCCCTTCAAGGAATCTTTGGAGTATTTTCATTTTATCTCAAAGCATTTTCTTTTAGACCTTTGCTACTGTAAAACTACTACGTAGATGGCAATCTGAACAATCAGTGATGTAACATATTTATTTGCTTTCACCCACTGTTCACGGTTGGTAGGACAAATGCCTTACGGGCTGTATAAATTCGACAGTAACTTAGTTTATACTCTGTGTGTTAAACATTTATTTTTTGTTTATCCTTCTGTAGAACATTACACCGGCAATCGCTTTTCGCGGTCAACAGAGCTGATGCCTTACGGGGTACATAATCGATCATAAATTATAACAACCCCACGCACCCTGTAGTTTGTGTTTAATTTGTTATGTTATGATGGAGTTTGATAGTGAAGTGTGAAATGTTGCTGCAAACGTAATAATAATGAAAATGATGTTTCATCGTCTTCTTCATCGTTCACACTGTTTTAGTATATCTAAAATTATAAAGTAGAAACAATTATTATAAAATATATATTATATTGATTGGCGTAGTAGTTTATGCGCCTCGCCGTTTCACACTAGGCCAAGCGTCGGTTCAATTTCCATACAAGACAACAGTACTTACAACAACAATATACCACATATTTTGTGTCCTTTACCTGACTGTTTGTAAAGTCGACATTTGTACCATGCCATTGGCTGATGTTCTGCATCGACCTTAAAACAGCATCTGATCCTCGTATAATCCGACATCGAACAGCGAGGTGACGTTAAAAAGCTGTTAGTCTATCTTCGGTTAAAAGCCACTTACTATCAATGTTCAGTAATGTGTCCGGTAAATGTGTTCGGTGAAATTATGTTTTATGCCACAATTTTTCTGTTTTTGACCTTCGTACTCAAAGCGTCAGAGAAATTAAGGGACATAACTTATGACTGTAATATAAGTCTATAAGTGAACGATGTGAATGTTTGAGGTAAAGATATTGGGTTGACTTTTCCGAGTTATGTGCGTATTGCGTTACAAATTATTGCTTGTCCCGTGCCGCGTAGGACACCTTTAGCTGTCAATCCCGACTGCCTTGACGATCTTTGACAGTCGTTATAGGAAGTCAGTACCTCTGAATAAAATGACGCTAGACTTAACCATGGCAAATCGCTATCCATTTGGGTTAGTTAATACGATATCGATATACGATAATTTATACGACGATCTGGTTAAGATCGCGGGAAGCGGTTGGATGCGGGCGGCTCAAAATCGGTCTGTGTGGAGAACCTTGGGGGAGGTTTATGTCCAGCAGTGGACGTCTCTAGGCTGACATGTTGAATTTATACGGGTTTGTTAATGCTTATATAGGAACAAAAGACAGCGTTTGACTTAGGTCATCATCATTCTCTTAGCGTTATCCCAGTTTCAATCTGGGGTCCGCTTACTAGTCTAACCGGATTTGGCTGAATATTGCTTTTCCACAGAGCGACTGCCTATCTGACCTCCGCAACCCGAAGGGATAACGATATTCCATGGTTTAGACCAGTGTCAGTTTATTTAGAACCGACGGCTTAACGTGCTCTCCGAGGCACGGGACAAGCGATAATTAATAATTCAATACGCACATAACTCCGAAAAGTCATTGGTGCGCGCCGTGGATTCGAACCCGATACCCTCTGCATGGCAGTCTGTTGGTATCTCCACTCGGTTATCGCTGCCTTTAGCGCTTGCCTTAGCGTTTGACTTAGGTATATCCGGATATTCTTACTATTTGTAGGTCGTGTTCCAAGTTACAATAACAAGTAACATGTTAGATAATTGATTGAATACGTTTGATAGCTACATCTTATTTTACGACAATAGCGCATCAAGTTATCAAGCCAATGCTATTAGTGTTTATGCGCTTTGTTAAAGACCCATTCGTTCAAGGAAGCATATTTTTGCTCTCTACGAAAGTTTTAGGGTAAATAGAAAACTTATAGTCTTACACAGATTAAATATTAAATACTACCTGCTGCCCGCGACGTCGTCTGCGTGAACGCTATACAGCTCCAAATCTTAATATATAAAATCCTTGCGTTACTGACTGACTGACAGACACGCTACAGCCGAAACTATTGGGCGCAGGAAGCTGAAATTTGGCATGTATGTTCCTTGAACCGGACCGTAGGGGTGCACTAAGAAGGGATTTCCCGAAATTCTCACGGGATCGGCCAAAATGGGTAAATTAAAAATAAATACAGGCGTAGCTGCTGGCGTCATCTAGTTATTAAATAAATACCTACGATTATACCTCTTAAAATAACATTCATTTACCCATTTCTTCTTTACGTTTCATATCAACGGAAAGTGCAGTACCAGAGGGAGACAGTCTTTTGCAAAATTGACCTTCAAAAAGTGCTGATTTTCAGCCTGCTTTGAATAGATGACTTTATGGTGATTCTGCTCAATTAAGTCATAAGTTGTGACTGAAACAGATGGAGAAAATAATGAATAAGGAATACAGAATAGAGTAAAAATTCATACTTATAGGACTACTCGATAAACATCATTAGTGGTTTGGCTCTCCGCAGCCAAGATGTAAAGAGAGTCAGAACTGGTGACGCGGGAGCAAGCGACGTTCAGCTAGCTGTGTGAGAAGCAGCTCATCTTGAGGTCGACACCCGCTGCCCTCAGTGTCTGCCCCTGCGACTTATTAATGGTCACCGCGAAGCAAACACTCACGGAGAACTTTATGCGCTTGAACTGGGACGGGAAGTTATCAGGTATGAGGGGAATGCGTGGTATAAATACTGCCTCGCCAACGATACGAACCGTAAGAATTTACACCTCAATGGTGTGTCTGTGAAGCGAGATGACTTTAAGGCGGGTCCCGTTACACAACTTCGGAGGAGATAGGTTCCGAAGAAGCATAATCGGGACACTGACCTACAGCCTGATAGTATGAGCTGGAAGTCCAGTTGCTGTCAGGGTGTTCAGAAATTCCAAGGGACAATGTGCGGCGTCATCTTGCTCGTTTATGAAGTTGTAGACCACTTCATTCCCCTCAATTTCCAAGAGAATGCATTCGTTAATTGCTCACACACCCAAGAATTCTGCTGGTGCCGTATACGACTGATGTCTCCGTACACACTAAGCTTGAAACAACTCTACCGAGAGACTCTGGAAGCACCACCTGTCTACCTCTCTCCTCTGGTAGAGAGCCTTTGCCAGAAACTAAAACTTAGAAGGATTTCGGAGAATTGTTGAGCACGTGCATTGCCGCCGAGCCGAGCTCTCATATTAATGGTCAAGCGCAGCGTACGAACTCGAGACCACAATGAAGATCGTTTCAACGAAGTATTCACCTCGTCAGCCCTCGATCCCCGCGTCACCACGTTTGTCGGGAATCGCCACTGAACAGAACTGTGACTACCCATCAAATGTTCGTTCCTGCGGATGTCCTTTAAATAATAAAAATATTGAAAGAAAAACTTCATAGCCTGCTATAGCTATGTTAAGCTAAACAATGATAAAATGCCTGTAACTAGCTCAATATGAAAATGAAAACGAATGGTTCTGTGACTATTACTTAACTGTTTATAAATGCTTTACTTTATCTTATATCCTAAACGTAAACTAAATTTGAAGTTATTTTCTAGTTCTTCGTTTTAAAAATATATTTTTTTAGCCTGTGCCGGATTTTTTTGCCAACCCATTCGCATCATAATTTTGACATGCAAAATCTGATATAAAATACTTTTAATCCAATAACCAGATCGGTGAAGGTCGCTCTTCTACAGATCTCAGACTATATATTAAGCTTTGATATTAAGATCGAGATGTCAATAATGTGTATCAACCACTTCATTTGACAGTATTGTAATGGTTATCTAATCGTAGTTACTACCGTTAAGTCACATAAAATACTCGCTTGCGGTACCTAGATACTTATTATAAGACTGCATGTTTGAGTTAAACTAGGCAGCTGAGCTGTGAAGAAAGCATTTCACTAAGATGTCATTCTGAGGTTAGAAAATAAAATAATACTCTCTTCTCAATGTTCTCAGCGAATTAAGACCAGGCAAATAAGAGAAGGCCCGCGTGGCCTTTTCAGCGAGTGATATTAAAAAGGAAGCTTGTGCCTCAGAAAATATACGTATAAAAAGTATGTGTCACATTGTTAAAAAGCTACACTTTTGAATAAAGGTTGTCATCAAGTGTTGCCATGTCGTGCATTTTGAGCGAGAATACCTTCAGAAAGGTTAATTTAACTTCAGTCGTTATAAAGACCACGATATTCATTTAAGTCTACACACCGCTCAACTAGCTGATCTCAGATGTATTCGCAGACATATTCCCGCTTCGCTAAAGTGTATAAAATGTCTACTAAGTAGCGTTTTAGCCTAAATTCCTAAATATGTTCTCGACTTTAGCGCTCAGTATATGTTAGATTAATCATTGTTTATTTATCCGCTTAAGTCTAGCGCTGGATTAGAAGGCTTATAATATTTGCTTAAGTTATTTATTAAATAGTTCAGCTATGTTGAGAATGGCTTTTATTTGGGTTGGATTTCATTTCGCTTATTGCGTCAGAATACTGCGCAAAGTGTTCATTATTTGATATTTGCCGGTCCCTCCGCAACCACAACCGTTGCAAGCCGGTAGAAACGTATGAGAATAACAGAGGTATTTATGCCTTGAACTAAATAAATTATCGCGACTAAGACTCGCTAAATAATATTGTATGATGTATTTGATATTTAGCAGGTAAGTCTAAAAATATGTGGTTTTGTGCTATGAAGCCTACCCAACCTATCACTTCATTAGGGTGTACCAACTGGTACCAACATTACGGTTATAAGGAATCGAAACACGACTTTCACGAGACCTGTATACTTTCTTGCGTGGGCTCCTTTAGGTTTGAATTTCTTGACTCTACTACAGGTTTTAACCGACATCGCAATCTTGGGAGTATACACGACTGGTGCTGCTATACTGATTGTCTTCGTTTTTGTGGTTATTTATAGACTTATGTAAGTTTGTGTTGCCTTCAGAAAGTTTTAATGTCATACATAAATTTAAATGAAATTATCTATAATCTTCATAACATTCAACTTGTCACTTTTCAGGGTCGCTATTTTATCAAAGTCAAAATCATTTATTTATCTAGGCCACAAAGTGACGCTTATGAACGTCAAAATTTAAGTTAGGTAATTACTTAATGATTCTACATTTACATTTACTGCCACGTTCGCAATGCAATATGTAGAACCACGAGAAAGAACGGGCAATAAAACTCATGGCCACTCTTTTCAATCAAATATAATGGTTGTACATTTTATTTTTGTAAGGAGCTGCAACTGTTTCACATTGTGGGCATCTACTAGTAAAATTTTTAGTAACTATTGATATCATACTCAAGCACTCAAGCAGTAATTAGGCGCGCACCAATAACTTTTCGGATTTATATGCGTCATCATCATCATCAGCCCTATATATAAACTGACCCACTACTGGGTACGGGCCTCTTCTTTATATGAGAAGGGTATTTTATGTTTATATCTAAACAAAAGGATCTATTGTTGCTGAACCCTTTAAAACTTCTACGGGTATGCCGATCTCTACGTATCAGCTTTAATTGTATGTTTTAAATATGCTTTTTGCAAATACATTGTTTTAACACTTTTTGCCTATCATTTAGTAGAAGAGAAATATCAGTGTACATTTTAAGCGAAATCCCAAATCCAATACCTACCTGAAAACCGCCTCCCTGCGAAGCAAAATGCGCTACAAAAATATCCAAAAAAATAAGGTAAAGCGCCAACTTTTGGCATAAATACAACGTAAATAAACAGGGGTACGCTAAAATCTGCAATAAATTCATGTACATTTGTCAGCTAAGTAGCGGCGCATTATCTATATCAGAAGACAAACATTCATCTTCTATCATTAAGTCGAACGATGCGCGACGCAGGAAACTGAGTCTGGGTAATTTTTGTTAGAGCCCTCCTACACGAGTCAACGATACAAAAGACATAGGTACATAATTCTGGTTGTGATTTTTTGCGAGTATGTTTTGAGAGTAGGGTGACTTGTTCGTTGCGTAATTGCATTTGCAATGATTTTGTTCATAAATGTGTTATGAATATAGTAGTTATTAGTGGTTCAGGATGAGAAGTATAAACATATTTAATTTCATTCATATAAAAGCATCAGAATTACATGGCAAAAGTGAATTTTCAGGCAGTTACTGATTATTTATAATAAAATGTACTTTCATGAATAGTATTTTTATTTTAAGAATTACAGTCATTTTAGTTTGGGGTGTTCCAGCACCCCAGTGTATGAATAACATGTGCGCCATATAGTGTAGGATTCTAGGGTTAAATTAGTTACCTTAGATTCCATTACATAGTTAGTTACTTACATGTCGAGTTCCAGTTCATATCTTCCGGCTCCATCATCAGTTCAGTTCGACAGCACCATATTATTGTATTGTCATCAGAACTACATACAGCTGCCAATTTTCATTACGCTACGAACCTTGGAAGATGGTTAAATTAGTTAGCTTAGATTCCGTAACATAGTTACAGTGCCGAAGGCCCTATCCCCTATTCCTTCTCCCTCATCCTATCCCTTTTCCCAACGCAAAGGGGCGGCAACGCACTTGTGACTCCTTTGGTGTTGCTTGTGTCCATGGGCGGCGGTCATTGCTTGCCATCAGGCAATCCGTCTGCTCGTTTGCCGCCTATTACCATAAAAAAAACATACATGACGACCTAATATATTTTTTTTATTTATTTATAGACTCACGCCTGTATCCCTGAAGGGGTAGGCAGAGGTGTAATATTACACTCACATTTCGCTATGAATTTTTAAGTCCCACGTAATAGGGGGCGAGCCTATTGCCGTACCGGGCACATTACCAGACTCAGTGCTACTATTGAGAATTCGAAAAAACCCAGTAACACTTTTGCCCGACCTGGGAATCGAACCAGGGACCTCCGATCAGCAGTCGCATACGCTATCCACTGGACCACGGAGACCAGGATTTTATGTAAACAGATATAACAGAATAAATTTTAGAGGGTGAATTGTCTTAAAATTGTATCGCGAAACGCAAGGCACAATAAAAAGGATTTCGTTGAAATGAATAATGACAGGGCGAGCGTAAACTCCGTTTTATTTAAGACTAGAGGACGCCAGCAGCTACGCCTGCATTTTTTTTTAATTTTCCCGTTTTGGCCGATCCCGTGGGAATTTCGGGAAATCCTTTCTTAGTGCACCACTACGGTCCCCAAGGAACATACATGTCAAATTTCAGCTTCCTGCGCCCAATAGTTTCGGTTGTAGCGTGTCTGTCAGTCAGTCAGTAACGCAAGGATTTTATATATTAAGATAAACTTATATTTATAAAAATAAATGAAAATGTTTTAAGACTGCCCGAAATTGTTTTTTTTTATGTGGCAAAATGTGGTGTGTGGTGGACACAAGCAACGCCAGAGGAATCACGCTCTTTGGCATAGGGCAAGGAATAGGACGAGGAGCAAGATGAGAGAGAAGGTAAAGGTTAGTATTTATGGTTTTCCTTTTTTATTTCACTCCTTATTGGCGATGCAAAGATTATCCGCGCGCCTCTAGCGGCGAATTCGGAAGTTGTCCGGGTAGGACACTTTTGACAGCTTTCAATAAAACTTTGCTTCGAGGTTATAGTGGGAACTGTATTGAGCTGTCAAAAGTGTCGTACCCGGGCAACTTCCAAATTCGCCGCTAGAGTCGCTAGTTAGAATCTTAGCATCGCCAATAGACGGGATGTTGTATTTACCTTCTTTATTGATCTGCGCTGCTGACATAAACGTCTCTGAGTCCTGTAGAGGGCTTGGGTTTTCTGGTATCCTTGAGTAATCACACTGATAAATATTATATTCTGCGGTGAATTATAGCAAATACTAGATACTTGTTTTTACTCTCATAATAAAATAATACGCGAAAATGTTATAGTCTTTAGGGATTGTAATAAATATATACGACAATATTAATAACAGTGTATTGTATGGAAGGCTTATTATGTCTCCTGACAGAGGACCAAGTAAGAACAAAGGAGACTCAAGGTTTTTATTGTCCTGTCTATTGTTCTGATATAGCGGACTACCTACGGTACCTCTCTGCTTGCAATCTAAAAGGGTGACCGTAAATCTTACATAAGATAATGTAATTTTAATATTATTCCTATGGCATGACCGTTACGTAATTATATTTGGATTGGATGGCTAGTATTATCTGTGAAACATTTTATTATTCTAGTGTCAAATATCATCCCAGCCAAGAGAACTGCTGATCATAAGACACCCTAAAAGTTCATCATGCCAGACATACTGATCTTGAGTTACCCGCTTTTAACCGTTTCCAGAAATCCCGATACTATGGTTGTACCGACGTGGACCTATGCGTAATGCCAGAACCTTCCTGCCCCACCGGCCACAGGTTTTTTAAGCTATATGCCCTGCGCAATATCATCTTAATTTTACCTGGTTTGTATTTGATTTTAGGAAATTCCACATAAAATGTGAACCACAAATTTGAACACAAAAGAATTCGACGCAACGTTCAATGCTTGCGGCCACGTCACGTACATATGTACCTACACCACAAAAAGAAAATGCCAATTCTAACCGAAAAGGTTGGCACAACAAGAATGTTTCAAAGTCACTTTATCTGCACCAAAAATGAAATAGGGGCCAAAAGTTGGAGCGTAAAACCTTTTTGGAAAAACGAGGTGAAACTGGCTGCATAGTTACGTCAAAAGTTTGACAGCTCTCTAGCATAGTCAGTGGTGTGCAAAATTAGCGGGAGTATGCAGTTTAATAGCATGAATTTCTCATTTAATAGTGGATGTTCTAAGTTTAATATGCTTTGCAAGTCTGCACTTTTATATTATAGAACTCATTTGCAAAGCTTTAACATTTTACTTTTCTCATTGAAGTTTTCAAACAAAATGGAACTGCAAATGTTTACCTATCTTTCCATCCAACTGTTACTCAGAACGTGCCTATTCAGGGAATAGAACCTTAATACTGCACAGTCCCATAAGTTTCGGTTTTATAATGAAGAATACATTCATACTACTTTCTTTCAAATTATGATTTTAGCTGTCAGATAGTGGCTGTCTATAGTGCTGGTGTACTAGTCCTCAAAGCATAAACGTACACCTACCGAACAAAATTCGTCTTGTAAAAAGTTGGTAATGAATTATTCTTAAAATATTTATTTTGTTTGTGGGTGCAGATGAGATCGGTCAACCCAGGTAAAATCTAGTTAGTATTTTTTTTATTTATAAAAATATGGTCATGGGTATCTATCCGTGTTTGTCTCCAATACGCTCTCGTATAAGTTGTGGCTGTTAATCTAATATAAAACAAACAATATCCAATACCACGTCTGGTTACGCGGCCCGACGCGGGAAGCGAACGTCAAACTTGTACCAGCAGGCTAGTCATATTGAGCGATTTATCTAGCTTAAACTTTTTATATAAGCCGTCATAAATATGAAAGTGTATGTATTATATTTTTTCAAGTGAATAGAGCAACAACCAAGCATGGGTAGTTATTTTTGAGTTTACAGATAGGTACCACTTTAGAGTTGAGATTTAGGTTTAAACGCCGAGCATTGAACTGACGGTGTATTCCTGTTGTCCCCATTGACGCTGTCCCCATACAATGGGGACAACAGGACTTAATAAAATTAATTAAAATTTATGCCTGTTGTCCCCATTGCCTGTTCATCTGTTAATGGGGACAGCGAAACTCAAAAAAATAATTAAAATTTATGCCTGTTGTCCCCATTGGCTGTACGTAATTCAAGTAACTGAATAGGTTATACTAGGTTCTCTTTTGACCCTTAACCCAAAAATAGGAGCCCTGCCAAGCAGGGCTGCTATTTTAGTCTTATGTCTACTTACCTACATATTATATATTTGTGATATAATATAATATAAACTAAGTTGACGGAGCCCTGCTTCGCAGGTCTCCTATTTTTGGGTTAAGAGTCAAAAGAGAACCTAACATAACCTATTTAGTTACTTGAATTACATACAGTTGCACCTAATCTTTGTTGTCCCCATAACGAGAAAACGTCAATGGGGACAACAGGAAGGTCATTTTATGACTTCCCATTGTCCCCATAAGGAAAAAGCGTCAATGGGGACAACGGGAAAAAAATATGTCATCCCGCTGTCCCCATCCTGGGGACAGCTTCAGTGGGGACAACAGGAATACACCGAACTGACGCGTGACGCTTTCTGAGCACCCGTGTGTTCGAGCAACACTGTCTGTTCTCGAACACTCGTATGTTCGGGCATAAGTGAATGCAAATTTAGAATGTATAGCAGTTGTAACTCGTCACAAAAATTTAATTAATGTACTTAATAAAAATTTTAGCAAATTTGCGAGTCGGACTCGCGCACTAAGGATTCTGTACCATCATCTATAAAAGAAAAAATGTTTGTTTTATATATACTTAAATATTTTAAAGTTTCTACGTGTTTATTAAGATCGAGTAACAAATTGCTTAAATATTATGTTTGTTGTATGTCCCTTTATTATTTACTTTTTTTATTTAATTCTTTATTTTAAAAGGTTTTATACAACTACATATTCTGTGAAAATTTTAAGCGTCTACCTGTTACCGTTAGTAATTTTGAGCAAAAAGTACGAAAAAAAGCACGTTTATTGTATGGGAGTATAATAAATTAATAATTTATTAAATATTTTTTTTATTTAATTAATATTTTATTTTTTTGATATTTTTAGTATAATTACGTATGTTGTTTTAGCGGCAACCAAAATACATAATTTGTGAAAATTTCATCACGGTTTATGAGATACAGCCTGGTGACAGACAGACAGACAGATCGACAGACAGACAGCGGAGGCTTAGTAATGGGGCCCGTTATTTACCTTTTAGGTACGGAACCCTAAAGATGAATAGTGATTGCAAAGAGTGACATTATAACATGAGATTTCGTTGCACTCACATATCGAAAGTCAGATTCATTCAGAAATGAATACGTAAATTGACGTTAGGTAATAAGGTTCCCATTGTGACCTGTAAATGACTTTGACTTTGAAAGGTAAACCCTAAAAAACAATTTTAAATAGCACGTTTAGATTATTCAAATACAAGAAAAGTGTTTATCTTGGTCAATCAAGCTGCTTTAACAGTCCAATTGCATAATGTGTCCAATTGCTTAATAGTGACTGCCTTATTTCTGGTAAACGAAGCGCTGTTTCCTCTTAGTGTATCATAAAAAACATCCAACACTATAAATGTACACGAACCATCAGGATACCCAGTTAGTTACCTCATTCACGTAACTTCGTGTTCCCAAACTTAGACATAAAACAAATAGAAGCTTGTGGGCCCTAGACACAAGTTGTGGAACAAATTGTGAGGGACCAACAAACTTCACCTGTTAAGGACACTCACTAAATAAAGTTGTTGATCGTACACTTTCTGTTAATGTAAGCAACGAGACTACGGAAAGTGGAAATAATATTGAATTAATCTGGAGCGTTTTGTGAGCGGCGAAGTGGAGTTCTGTTTTGCGAAGTATCCGCTCTCTATTGCCTTGAAAATATCAATAAAAAATCTTAAGTTTAAGAAAAAGTAGCGATTATCCAGTGGAGAGACCGACGGACTGCTACACAGAGGTCTCAGGTTCGAATCCACGGGGCGCACCAATGACTTTTCGAAGTTATGTGAGTAATAAATTATTAATTATCGCTTGCTTAACGGTAAACATCATGCTTAGGAAAACATCATGAGGAAACCTGCATGATTGAGATTTCTCCATAATTTTCTCGAAAGACATGTGAAGTCTGCCAACTCGCACTTGGCCAGCGTTGTGGACTATGGCCTTACCCTTCTCATAGTGAGAAGAGGCCCGTGCCCAGCAGTGGGACAGTTTAGGTATATACAGGGCTGATGATAAACATAAAGTAAAAAAGTAGGAACAGCTTGAACTGCGAGAGAACCTAAAAAAGAACGACTGCAATAAATAGTCGCACACATACATAGATTAAGTAAAAAGGGTATTATATCTGTTATATTGATGAGTCGATATAAAAATCTTTCGTTCGTGATTTTCTTTCGTTCTGTTTTTGAAATTTGGCATGATTTCGTGAAAATCCTACTGTCCGAAGTTGCTAAGTACCGACAAGCGTACTGACAACCCGCCGTAGCATGGTACGAGTATATAGAGTAGACGTAGAAAATTATAAGTTATTACGCCCGGTTCCAATATTTGATCCATTTATTTGGAGATAAGAGACTAATACTTGTTTGACATCTTTTGTATGGAGCTTATGTCAATTTCTCGAAAGTTATGATTCGTTCGGTCATTAATTTCGGTCCATAATAGCCAATTTTAAATGACTAGTTAATCATGGCTTATAGCGGTGCTATTATGGTACATTATGTGACATGACCGTAATGGTACTTTTCGTAACCTAAATTGGTGACTTGACATCTAACAATTAGTACATCAGGAAATTCTACTTTTAATAAATTCCTGAGAGGCCTGAAAGTCTATCAAAGCCACAGAATATGGAATAAATCATTTTTCGTTTTATTCTATATTCGTGTATTTCGTACCTTTGGCTACAAATAATTTATTTGTGCCAGCAGTAATGTAAAAATATGACAAAGCAAATCATTCAATACGTTGTGAACAATTTTGTATTGAAAAGTATTTTTTTTGTAATAATTAATTTCCTTTATAAGTAACTGTTTCTAATTCAATAGAATATTAATAAAATATGGCTTAAGCTCGGGAATCTCAATAGGCTTGTGTCCACTAAAAATAAATCGGTTTGATTGTAATATCTATAGATTCAGATGTCAATAAAGTTTATTATTTATTATAAAAAGTAAGATTAATGTTATTTTTATTATTTTAAAACTAAAAATAATGTATTTATTCTTGTGACAATGAACATCAATCAGAGAGAATTATATTTGTGTAATTCACAAATTGTTGTTTCCAGTCTGGGTGTTCATTGTCGACACAGGATTTAGTCCTACTGCGGGAGTCGTCTTAAAAAAAAAACTTTCTACCTGTCAAATCGAATATAACATAATAAAAGTGGGTAGATCAGACCAAATTTCATTCACGGTTTGTTTTGTTTTTCACTTTGTGATATCACTCAACCGCCATGATGGTTTACAGCGTTTTCGTGTCAAATACAAAAAGTTTTTAAAAAGCCGTAATTATTATTATTGCTGATCGATTTTTGAAGAAAAAATCAGGTATTTCAGTTTAACATCTAATAAAGGACCGAATCAATCGCTGATTACATTTTAGGACACAAGCCTATGATAGTATGTAAAACCAGTGTGAATTCTTTCACACTGGTTGGAAAAGAAAGAAAAGACTATGATGATAAATAAAATCCTCGGACAACGCCCACACTATCATCTGATCCCAAACCAGACAGAGCTACCACACCAGTGATAACCGATAAGCACTCTTATTATATTCTTATGTGCGTAAAACATAAGCAATATAGAGATAGCGATATCCCATGCTTTAGACCAGCGTCAATATATTTAAGAGTACCGACTCCCAATTTCATGACAGCCGGGATCGACGCCTCAACGTGCTTTACAAAGCACGAGAGCATCGACGAGCAATAATTAACAATTTAAAACATATTCTTTTCGGCTGGTATAATTAATAATTTGTCTTGGGTAGGAATGAAACCTACGGCTCCTAATCAATATTGATTACCTATTCTGTTATCGTGGACCCATGGACATGGATAAGTTATAGATATCCAATAATAATAAATCTTACTGTTTGTCCCAGATTCCAGATCCGGCAGACCTACGTAATTTTACCCAAATACCCAAAATAATATTCCTACAGTCTTTTGAGACAATGTAGTGTACTCACACGCATTCATGCGTATGAATAAAGGCCGCACGCTCGCACTCTTAGGGAAAGTTTCATGGCGTCTGGCTGGACGACTGGCCCTTCGGATTGGTCTGGCTGCGTACGAAGGGTCTCAAAATAGTATCTTAAGTAACATATATCAAATTTAGGTTTGCTAAAATGACGTAGTTTACTTAATTTTTAAGTAACCTTTAAGACGTCTGACAGAAGTAATGGCCCACGGCAGGTGTCTGGCAATAATGAATTTCAATTTTAGACAGTATTTTTAAACACATATTCAAATACCAGCTTTGCTACTTTAACGTAGGTGAGTATGGTTTTGTGGTACCTTTACTTCGCAATACCTGTGAAATGGCCCGGCTTTCAAGCTAGTGGTTTGGCATACCTCTTAACAACATTGTATACTAATAATCCTCAAAATTTCAGCTTTGCTAAAATGACGTAGGTCTGGCGGCTCCGGGATCTTACTCTATGTGGTTCACTGCGTCAATCTGAATGTTTAATTTATGCAGGGCTGCTATTCACTGGAGCGTAAGCTTGAGTAGGCAGGACGAAATCGTGTATTAGCATTAGTTACAGTTACAAGGTGATAAATAATATATTTTGCGATGCGGCTTTAGATCTAATTGTGTTATTTTACTAACTAAATTAATTAGGTATGCTTGATGGCAAGATGGCCATGGAAAAGACAGATGGTGACATTAATTGTAAGGATGGATGTGAAAGGCAAGGGATGACTAGGGCAAGAGGATGAATGAATCACTTGATGGCAATTTAAGCCTACTAGCTCACAAAAATACATGTCCGTAAATAAATTATATTTATTTCTTTTGGTATAATTTATCATAGAGAACAAGAACTACTCTAAATTTAGTTTGGCATTATAAGAATAGCAGTAATATATATTTTATCACTTCTTAAAACAAATACAAGTTATACTTACCAATATATGTAGTTCCTATATACAACTTTGATCCGCCACTTCAGCCGCCATTTGAGCCATTTCCCCATAATTCTTTACAGCCTACCAACCGTAACGGTTCAATCTTAACACGCTTCAGTGTGCACGAACCTTTACAAGCTCAAAAAGTCTACACGAAGGTCAATGACGGGTGTCAGTCGCAGGCCCTTGACCTTAACCATTAATTACTGGCTATCATTAATCTTACTAGCCGGGCGAAATGTACTTGTAAGGATGTTATGAGCAAAAACGCTTGCTTGTGTAACATACGTAATTTTTTTTAATTGCTTGTTAATAGTTGGGACGGCCTTAAAATTTATACGTTGGGTATATATTCTTTTTTGTTATGTTTATGACATGTATTGAAAAATGTTCTGATTTTTTAAATAAATTTACAAATAAATCACCACATCAATTTCATAATTAATCAAGTCCATATTTGACAGGCTTTTCGGTACCATAAAAGCAACAAAATAGTATTTTATTTTGGTACGTTTAAACTAAAGCTTCTAACACTATTCAACGCAATTCAATAGTTAGACACCTCACATTATTTGTAATTGGATTTTAGCGTGGTTTGTGTACGAAGTAGTGAAAGGTGGATGATAGAATATTAGTTTCAGTGAACTTAAAGTATGAAGCGCAATGTTATTGTATATTTATAGAATTGCTAAACCTACTATACCGAATCGAGCTCACTAGTAAGCCAAGATGACAAAGCGGAA
This sequence comes from Euclidia mi, assembly GCA_944739405.2. Lineage (NCBI taxonomy): Eukaryota > Metazoa > Arthropoda > Insecta > Lepidoptera > Erebidae > Euclidia > Euclidia mi. Next base: position 107,595,637 of record OX123181.2, read on the forward strand.
GGCTTCTATTTCCGGATCATAAGAAATCCTAACATAATTTATTTAAATTAAAACTAAAAACTGATGGCGACGTTTTTGTAATGCTGTGTAGTAAGATTTGCCTCAGACTTGGCTAAGTGAAAACATTTTGTTACAACGTTTACGATACATAGTTAAAGAAATGCCAATACGGCAGAATTTAAGGCGTAAATGTTCCTATACAGCTACCTACGTTGTAAGCAGTCAAAAGTGTAGATTTTATGTTGAACTCATAAAATTATATTTTTTTACGTAAGCCGTAAACGGTTGGCAGTGGAGCATTCTGTAGCAAAAGAACTACCATTTGTACTATGAAGTTGATACTTAAAGTTACAGTGGTACGGTCAGCAAAAAATATTTTTAAATTAATTTAGGCCTACAATTTTCAGCGTGAAAGGTCGTGTCTGTTCGAAAAACATACTCTTTATTGATTTGTTGCAGCGATTAGATGAATGCTCATTCGTAATTACAAAGATTCAAGTGGTTTAGTGTCTATACCTTACTTGGTTACCTATGATGCAGACAGCATACTGCTAGAAGCTACTGTAAACGTCCAAAAATTACTGTACAACTCCGTGCTAGAAGGAAGAGCAGTATTGATTGATTGATTAACACTTTATTGTACACCAGTAAACATAAGGAGATACAATATTTACTTTAATAACTTAAAACTAGTAGCACAATATGGTCTTATCGCAAAATGCGATCTCTTCCTGACAACCTAGTTTGGAATACAATTAATAAAAGTATAATATCGTGGGTTAATAAGGTGAACAATGGAGAACAGTGTCATAAATAGGTAAAATAATGAAACATATGATTATAGAAACTTTTAAACACTCGCGTTGCATGTTTAAGACATGCCCCGTCCCGTGGTCGCAAGCTGACTGCTTGTGACCACGGGACGTGCAACCGTCTCGAAACGTCAAGCAAAATAAGGTATGTAAATACCTAATTTGCATGTTCGCGTTAATTCCCGTCTATATATATATTCTTAAACATATGATTATGTCAAAACAATGTTATATAAGTAAAAACATATAATACGTATAAATTGTACGTACAATACATATAATAATACTAATACTAAATTACTGAATGGCAAAACAATACTTTTATACAGTAGATAAATAAACTATACATATACTAAACATTATATAATATACATATAAGCTATATATAAAAATATATAAAATTATATATATTTAAATATATTTATTAATATATACCTACAACTGTCATGATAATTGTGACAAATAATGATTTTTTACAAGTTTTTTAAATACAGGGAGAGATTGAGCCCGTCTGATTGTTTCGGGTAACCCATTCCACAAACGTACAGCTTGCACTGTGAAGGATTTTTGAAGGAAAACTGTGGAATGAATAGACATCTTCAATTTGAGATTCTTTGATGATCTCAAGCACTTCGAATGAGTGTCATGTAGATATTCGAATCGTCGTTTAAGATAAGGGGGGAATAAAGGATTAAAAAGTATATTATATAGAAGGCAAAGGATGTGAGTATTCCGTCGAAGGCGGATTTGCAGCCATTTGAGCTTGTTACGAAATTCAGTGATGTAGTCATATTTATGTAAACCATAATATATGAACCTTATGCAGAAGTTTTGGAGGCGCTCAAGTTTATCTAGCTGATCCTCATTGAGATCTAGATAGCTGGCATCGGCATAGTCAAGAATGGGAAGAAGAATAGATTGCACAAGTGCAATTTTAGTAGGTATGGGAAGGAAATTGCGTAACCTTTTCAGTGATGCAGCGGCAGCAAAAAGTCGTCGACTTATATTTTGTAATTGGACAGTCCAAGATAACGTTCTGTAAATGTTTATCTCCAGATTCTTCACTTCTTTACTAATAGGAATTGAGACGCCACCAAAAGATACCTGGGGAAGCAACGACCAAGACACCTTAGACATCAGTCTAGAACTGCCGACAATTGTGATCTGGGTCTTCGTATGATTAATCATAAGTCCGTACATTTTGGTCCAATTTGATATACTAGCCAGATCGTTATTTACTGTGGAAATTGCCGACGACAAATTTTCATAGTCTGCTTGAAAGTAAATTTGCATATCATCAGCATAAAGATGGTAGGAAGAAGAAATATTATAGGACATAGAATTAATAAAAATTGAGAAGAGCAAAGGAGATAAAACGCCTCCCTGTGGCACATCCACAGAATTATCGCACCAGGAAGAAAAAGTTTCATCCAGATGGACACGCTGCCGGCGGCCAAGCAGGTAACTATGAAACCAATCGATTACTGATGGAGATATAATAAGAGAGCTTAAAATGGCAAGGAGAACATCAAAATCTACAGTATTAAATGCATTGCTAAAATCTAGCAAACAGAGAATAGTAAACGTGCCATTCTCCATACCAGACCTGATATCATCCGGTATATTAATTAGCGCAGTAGTATGACCCGTACGGAAACCAGATTGGAAGGGATTGAGGATGTTATATCGAGAGAGGAAAGAGTTAAGTTGGTTATGAATAAGACGTTCAAGGACTTTGGAAAGAAAGGGTAAGATGGATATAGGTCGATATTCAGAGAAAGACACAGGGTTAGTTATCTTAGGGAGAGGAACTACGTGGGCATTTTTCCAAGAAGTTGGAAAGATGCCGCTAGAAATGGAGTAATTAACCATGTGAGAAATAATAGGAAGGATCTCATTAAGGATGGGGAGGATCATATTTCGAGTGATACCATCGCTACCGACTGCGTTGGAAGTTATGGATAAAATGCTCGTCTCAACATCACATGCAGTAAACTGACTAAAGACAAAAGTTGGGTGATCAGGGGTTAAAAGCGACGAAAGGTAATTTAAAAAATCAGTTTTTATTGTCCTATCAAAATTGGACTAAGCAAAGAAGTGCTTGTTAAGCAAATTGATATTGATATTGAAGGATTTTGTATTCTGAATTTGCTTTCCAACAAAATTTCCATTCTTTCGCTGGATCTCCGTTTTGAACAGAATTATGGATATTGCCGGCGTTGTGCATCCTTACACACCCTATTGCAGTGCTTTCTTATCTTAATGTACTTTTCTTTATTAAACTCCGTGGGTTTAGACTTGTACTTGGATTTTGCAGCCGCTTTTTTATGAATAAGTAAGTTTATGTCTGTAGTAAGCCAAGACGAAGGTGCATGTTTTAGCTTTATGGCTCGGATAAGTGCATGAACGTCATAGAGGTCAATAATATTCCTCTCAAACAATTGAACTTTATCATCAAAAGATTGTGCATCAAGTAACGGTTGCCAATTTATAGTTTTGGCATCCTCACGCAAGAGATCGCTATCCATTCTAATAAAATTGCGAAGCAAGAGAATTCTAGACTTAGCCTTGGGAGGACGGACTTTGTAAGAGAGAAAAATGAGATCGTGATAAGAAAAACATCTGCATCAAATTGGCCGTGCTTTTTTTTTTATTAGAAAGAACCTTTCAAATTGACTTCACGCCGCCTGATGGTAAGCTGACAGTGAAGTCCTATTGGGAAGGTCACCATCCCCAATTACTGGTTAAGCAATGTGACACGACGGACCTCACTTTGACGGCCTTGAGAGATGCTTTTTCACGACCCGCTTAAAGGACCCAGGATCAAGGGAGGAAGGATACACGTGAGCTGGCAGTGAGTTCCACATCTTTATGGTACGCAAAGATAAGATGTACCGAACCTTTTTGTACGTGACGGTATCTGATCTACCGTATAAGGGTGGCACCTTAACCCGGCACGTGTTGTTCGGGATAGGAAAGGAGAGGGTGGGATGAGTTGAAAGAGTTCTTCTGAACACTCACCGTGATACAATCGGTAAAAGACAGCCATTGAGGCTACGTCCCTGCGTAATTGCAGAGATTCAAGGGTCTTAGTAGCCTCAAGGTCACCTATGATACGGACAGCACGCCAGCATGCATCCTATCAAGGGCATCTAGCAGCATCTACTGAGCGGAGCCGTTCCAGAGATGAGAGCAGTATTCCACGCAGGGGCGAACCTGAGTCTTGTATAATAGACACAGCTGCTCCGGCGTGAAAAACCTCCTCACTCTGTTCAGGACTCCGAGTTTTCGAGATGCCGATTTAATGACACCCTCAATGTAGTTTCTCTGGTTGAGATTGCGGCGTATGTCCATACCAAGTATATTTAGACTGTCCTTCGGTAGTGGAGTGTCCAGAAGAGAAGGTTGGGGAAGGAATGGAGATAGCTTAGCTGAAAATGCGCAAACCTGTGTCTTCTTGGCGTTGAACTCGACCATGTTTTCAGCACCCCAATTCGAGATGCTGTTCAAAACCTGGTCTGAGCTTGACCAGGTTTTTGCCTCTTTTCCTCAATGTCGGCTGCTTAGCCGCAGGATGGCCGAGATACCGCCCATGCACGGTACTGTCATCTGCATAGCAATGTATGCTCCCGAAAGTGAGCATATCATTGATATGCAGAAGAAAAAGTGTGGGCGATAAGACGGATCCCTGGGGCACACCAGCATTTACCTGCATAAACTTTGAATTTAAACCTTCGCAAATAACTCGAACACGTCGTTCATGCAGGAAGCTAGCAACCCAGTTGCACAATCGAGGTGGCAAGCCGTAAGCCGGAAGCTTGGAAAGAAGCGCACGATGCCAGACTCTATCAAAGGCTTTGGAGATGTCGAGGCTGATAATCAACGACTCCCCGTGCCTTCCATAGCCTCACCCCAAAGGTGAGTGACATATGCTAGAAGGTCGCCCGTTGATCGTTTCGGTCTGAAGCCATATTGTCGATCATTGATAAGAGAGCGATCTTCTAGGTAGCGAACGAGTTGGGTGTTGATAATCCGTTTGAATACCTTGCAGAGAATAGGGGTTATGGCTATGGGTTGATAGTTAGCTGGATCAGAACGATCCCCCTTTTTGGGAATCGGTTGTACGTTCGCCTCCTTCCAAGCCTGCGGCACGACGCCAGAGGAGTAAGACAGGCGATACAGGCGTGTAAGCGTTGGAGACAACTCGGCTGCACATTTCTTAAGAACAACCGCTGGGATACCGTCGGGACCACTAGCTTTCCGGACATCGAGAGACCGCAGTATCGCGCGAACATCGCATTGCCTGATGCGAACATCAGGCATGGAGTGGCCGCAGTGGTTTACAGATGGCGGCTGCGAACCACGGTCATCGATGCGGGAATTGGCCGCAAAGAGATTGACAAGCAAATCAGATTTCTCTTGCAGCCCATGAGCCAGTGATCCGTCAGAGCATCGCAACGGTGGCAGCGAAGACTGGCAGAAATTGGATTGCACGGATTTGGCCAGCCGCCAATATCCACGTCTTCCCGTAGGGTGCGACAGAAGTTCTTGGCCAAACCGTGCAACGCGCTGTGCATCCGCTCTGGTGTATGCCCTCTTAAAGACCTTAGTGGCTCTGTTATAGGCCGCTTTGATGAGATGGACATTCGGATCGCGACGAGACCGAGCCCTGATCCAAGCACGGTACGCCGACTGTTTTTGTTTAACAGCATCGGCGCACTCGCGATCGAACCAGGGCCGAATTCTGCTGTTGCTGGTGACAAAAGTGGATGGACTATAATATTCCATACCTAACAGAATTTCCCCAGCAACAGCAGACGCACTCTCCGAAGGATCCTTCCCACTAAAGCAACGCTGAGACCACGGAATGGACGCGTAATAACTGCGCAGGCCATCCCAATCTGCTGACGAGTAGTGCCATAAGCGTCGCTTTACGTCCACATGTTGTGAAGGCGCAGCGGTTGGCGCTGAAGTGCAGACCAAACAGTGGTCGGAGGAGCCCAATGGGGCTTGAACCGAGACACTGTACTGGTCTGGATGACTCGTCAGCAGAAGGTCCAGCAAAGAGGGCGCTTGACCCTGAATATCTGGTATCCTGGTAGGCTGGAATACCAGCTGGGTCAGGTCATGCGTGAGAGCAAATGCGTGAGCTTCCCGCGTGGTCTGTTTTGGGAGAGCCCAACCAGGTCTCATGGTGGGCATTAAAATCTCCCAAAAATACCAACTCAGCGGTCGGAAACAGTTCTTGCGCTTCATCTGCCGTCTGACTCAGGTAATCAAAAAGTCGAGTTGTCTCGGCATCTCCAGTATGGGAACGGTATAGACACACGTAAATCCGGGCTAATGAACCCAGATTTACGTGTATCCACAGGACGGAAAAGGAGGGGTGCTTAGCAACATGACCAAGTGATGAGACAAAGATGAGGTCTAGAAGTGAGTGAGTAGAATTGGCAAATGTATGGGTGGCGTTGAGGGGAAGAATATGTAAATTACTGGAAACTGAAATAGAATGTAGAAATGAGGAGCGTGAGTCGTTCTTAAGGATACAAGTGTTAAAGTCACCCATAACTATAGTTTGACTGTAAGAAGGAGACAAGTTAAGTAAAAGATTTTCAAAAGAGGAAAAGAAGTCTATACGTAGAGAAGGAAAGTAGTATACACCAAGAGGGATTTTGGTGTGGTGCAGATTAACCTTCAAGAAGAGATGCTCACCAGCATTGAGTGGAAGCGGTTGTGCAGACATGCTTACCACTGAAAAGTCAATATAAGAGCGGACATAAATAGCAACACCCCCACCACCACTACCAATTCGGTCATTCCTAATTAGCTGAAAGCCAGGTAAATAATAGGAGGCAGAAGAAAGGCATGGCTTAAGCCATGATTCTGATACAAGAATAGCATGGATGTTCTTACAGTCAAAGTTAGCCAGCATATCAGGGAAATGGGCCGGAATACTATGTGCATTGATATGGACAACATTCAAATTACTGGGTACATCAGAAAATGCAGATTGCAGATTATCTGCAAGAGAAGGGACACTAACGAAACTATCGTTGTCGGAACACCATGAGAAAAAGTCATCACTGTCCCTGTCAAAATCCTTAAATGACATATGAAATACAAGTATAAATATATAAAATAATATAAATCATAATAAAATATAATGAGTTCTGCTCGCCTAGAAGGGATAAGGGAAGAGGATTGTGAGTGGGTATAGGATATTCTAAGGATGTTGAAGTATGAGGGGCACCTACCTTGTACGTCAGTCCTCTTTCCTTGCAAATGGCAGCCTCCTGGTGTCTTCGAGAATCCTGAAGCTGTTTGAATCACTCCACTACACAAATCACTTTCACTCGCGGGCGGTTTTAGTATAAAGCAGGAGCGGTCAAATTATAGCGGTGCGGTGCGGTATGGCGGACAAGTTCTTCGAGCTTCTCGAAAGTTCTGGACTGTCTCTCGCGTCGACGATCGCGGCGACCAATCCGCGAAAGGCGTGCCCTTCCAGGGAATGGGATAGACAGAGACGGAAACATGGTATCGCTCGCATTAGACAAGCAAGCGATTGACGTTGATGTGATTAGTTCTCAATGGAAAGGTAGATGGCGCTACCATATCCCCCGGTCCTAAAGGGTTGCCTTTAAAATAAATAGAATTGGACTTAGCTGTGTTGGGTGTACTACCGCATAACCCATCAATAGGCTAAGACAGCGATATGATAACAAAATTAATCTAAATTAACTTTAGCGAAAACTACAAACGCAATAACAGCGAAAACTACTAACTAAATACTTAAACTAAGAGGTAGATCCAACTTCAGGCTAGATCTCACTGAGTTGGAAGCGGACAGAGACATACAACAGGGCGCACGTAGCTCCCCTTAGCGGTTTTCACGGTAACAACGCGGGTTGTACCGTCCTTGGAAGTATGCAATTTCTCTACGATGGCTAACGGCCATGAAAGCGGCGGAGCATTATCGTGTATTATGACGACCAACGTACCCTCCTGTATAGGGGATGCAGGACTATTCCACTTGGATCTAGCCTGAAGCTGGTGTAGATATTCCGCACGCCAGCGCCGCCAGAACGACTGCACGAGTTTATCCAGCAGAGTATGTCTCTGGAGCAAGCTTGAAAAGTCTGCTTCAGGAGCCGGAAACGACGATAATGGCACTGTGCTCAGAAAATGTGCAGGGCTTAACGCGGATGGTTCTGCATGGTCACTACTCAATACCGTGAGCGGACGCGAGTTGATCAGTGCCTCGACTTGTGCAAGGACAGTTAAAAGCTCTTCGTAAGAGAGGATCTGTTGACCTATAACCTTGAAGAGATGCGTTTTAATTACTTTGACCATGCTTTCCCAACATCCACCGAAATGTGGTGATGCTGGTGGAATAAACTTCTAGTCAATATGATTTATGGAAAGTTCTTCCTGAAGACGAGTACGATATTCTTCCCTGAGAAACTTATAAAGGTCGCGTAAATAAGAGCTTGCGCCCACAAAACAAGTGCCGTTATCCGTGTACAAACACTGTATAGGGCCGCGCCGTGAGAGAAATCGTTTAAGGACTGTCAGGTATGACACCGTGCTTAAATCTGTCGCAACTTCAATATACGTAGCGCGCGTCGTTAAGCATGTAAAAATACACAGCCAGGCTTTACGGCTTTTAACACCTCGACCACGCACTGGCGTATACTGCAGTGGTCCTGCGTAATCACAACCGGTGTGTGTAAACGCTTTATCAACCTGGTTGACGCGCTGGCTAGGGAGATCTGCCATGGGAGGGAAAGTCGGACGCGGACGAAATTTGAAACAGACGTTACATTTATGTATTCTGTGACGAATTATTCGTCGAGCGGCTAAAATCCAATACTTATGCCTAAGTAAGGACATAAGCAACTCTGGACCGGCATGGAGGTGCTTCTTGTGATAAAAATCAACAAGAAGGTCGACAACATGATCATGTCGCGGCAGAATGCAAGGATGTTTGTAGTTACAAGGTTCATCCGAATTTGACAGACGACCCCCAACGCGTATGACGCCGTGTTCATCGAGAAACGGCTTGAGTCTAAGGATAGCGGGAGAACAAGGTACATTGTCTTTCAAATTTTGAATGTCGTTACTAAAATGAACAGCCTGTACAGTTCGTAGTAACTTAAATTCTGCGAATTTGATATCAGTACTTGATACAAAAGTCTCATTAGGTAGGTGCCTCAGAAACCTATAGACATAAACGATGGCGCGGAGTAACTTAGACCACGATGACATGCGTAGTGCGAGTGCATAGATGGGAGACTTCGCAACCTCAGCAATCACGGGATAAGAAACAGACTTCCGTTCGGGTACATCTTCGTCTTCTGCACTGTGGTCAAAGGGTTGCATGGGCCATTCTGACGGATCATGGGAAATCCAAGAAGGTCCACGATGCCACAATGGATGATGCAGAAGATTAAGTGGAGTGACACCACGAGACAAGCAATCTGCGGGGTTCTCAAAACCCGCGACGTGATTGAAACAAGTAGCAGGAACCATTTCAATCAATTTGCTAACGCGGTTGGCGACAAAAGTCTGCCAGCGATGAGGAGAAGAATGAATCCAAGCGAGCACTACTTTGGAGTCGGAAAATGCGTATATTTTATGAATGGGGTAGTGAGGCAAAACTGTGTCTTGAACCTTGCGGAGCAACTGAGACAGCAGAAGGGCCGCGCACAACTCCAGTCTCGCAACCGAAATGGTTTGAACAGGCGAGACCTTAGACTTGGCACAAACTAATTGCACCGAGTAGTTAGAACCAATGTGGACTTGCAGATATACGACTCCGCCGTAAGCACGCTCGCTGGCGTCTGCGAAACCTATTAAGTTGATGGTACATCCATCTACCAACCCAAGAAGACGCGGAATAGTAATTTGATTGAGCGCGGTAAGCTCAATACAAAACTGGCCCCAAGCGGCGACAATATTGTCAGGGGGTGTTTCATCCCACTCACACTTTGATAGCCAAAGCTCTTTGATCAAGAGCTTGGCGTACAAAATTGTGGGAGCCACAAAACCCATTATGTCCCATAGTCGAGCCACTGTGGACGGCATAGTGCGTTTGGTGCACTTATCATCTGGTGGTGAGACGTCAAACCCAGCGTTAACCGAGAACCTTATGCGGTACAGACTTCTCAAACTCAATGTCTGGGGAAGCCTTATGAGAATCTGGTATGCGTGCGAGAACCTCCTTAGAGTTGCTTGTCCATTTGACAAGATCAAACTGGCCTCGCTTGAAAAGCTGAATAAGCTCTTCACAAAGCGAAATTGCTAGCGGAGCGGATATGACACTACAGGCAATGTCATCCATGTACAAAGCGGAAGTGGCAACAGCCGCTGTGGCGGGAAAGTGATCGCCTTCATCAGCGATCAACTGGCGAACAACTCGTAAAGCGTGATATGGGCTAGACTTGAGTCCAAAACAAACACGTTTGAACTGATACACAGATAAAGGTTCTTTCGTGTCAAAACGATAAAAGATCCGTTGAAACCTACGGTCAGATTCGCGAACGCTGATATTGAGAAACATGCGGCAATCAGCTGACAGAGCGATTCGGAAGAGACGAAACTTTATTATGATGTTAAATAAATCACCCTGTAGATTGGGGCCGGCTTGCAAAATGTCATTAATCGACTGATCCGATTTAGTCTTACAACTAGCATCTAAAACCACACGAAGTTTAGTAGAGGTTTTATCTTCGCGAACTACGCCGTGATGCGGGATATAATATGAGGGTAGAGAGTTGCCCTCGTTGTTTACAACTACACTCAAAAAACCTTTATCTATGTAGTCACGAATGACGTCACTATAGGCGCTGCGTAACTTAACGTGATGCATCAAGTTTACGTTCCAAACAATGGAAACGTCTGAGCGCAGCAGCGTACGAGTCGCCTAACGAATAAGGGTCACCACAGAATGGCAACGCCACAACGTATCTGCCACTGTCGTCACGAACAGTGGTAGCGCGGAAATGTTCTTCACATTCGAGATCTTTACGGCTCATCGAGGGCGGTGCGGTAACCTCTTCAAGCTCCCAAAATCACTTGAGAAGAGAATCAATATTATTTTCTTGAAGAACAGTGGTAGGGCCACCTACCTTTCCATCGAAACTAATCCCATCAACGTCAATGGTTGGTCGCTGCTTGGCCAATGTGAGCGATGCCTTTTGTTTCTATCCCATTCCCAAGAAGGGGCAAGCCTTTCGCGGATTGGTCGCGGCGATCGTCGACGCGAGAGACAGTCCAGAACTTTCGAGAACATTCGATTCGAAAAATACGTGTGCGCTATACCGCACTGCGCCGCTCCCGCTATAATTATTACCGCTTATAAAAAACCGCTCGCAAGTGGAAGTGATTTGTGTAGTGAAGTGAATCAAGCAGCTTCATCCCGAAACCATCAGGAGACTGCCCTTCTGAGACGAAGAAGATTGCCGAACAAGGTTAGTCCCCTTCATCCTTGGAATATCCTACACCCACACACAATCATCTTTCCCATTCCAATCCTTTATTCCTGTTCCCTTATTCCAATTCTAGGCGACTGAAACTCGCCCTAATACAGTCCATTTTCCTTTCCAAATCGCCTAGAACCTTACGGTTTCGGTGTATCGCCGAACCATTTTTTTGGTCCTTCGAGCCGGATTCATTTACGTTTTTATACGTTATATCGCTATACCTAGGCAGTTATAGCACCTAGCTATACTCCTAATATATTCACATAACTGTCACATGGTTGTTTCCGCCCGCATCAGTAGGTAAACTTTTATGTAGCTACCTACTTACTCAATTATTATTTCTGGAACTATCATAGTTGTCTTGTAAATCTTATATTTCGAGCAACTTTTAATTCCACAGCTCTAAAGTGTTGCCTACTTAGCCTACTTAGGTAAAATAATAGGTACATTAGATATTCTTATTTTGTTTCGTTTTCATTAGCTTATACTTACGTAAGCATGTCACAACAAAAGAAGTCACGCGTGTCGGAAGACAAAGAGATGACAATCTTAGAAGCAAAACGCAATATTTTATTTGAGCGTATTCAAAACATCTATGAACGCTCAAAAACCGCATCTATTTCCGACAGTAATAGCGAAGCATTTCTCAGCTATTGTATGACAGTGGATAATATTCGAACAGATTTTCATAAGTTGTTAGACGATTATAACGCAAAATTACTTTCTATCAATCCTGATGAAAATCCGAACTATCAGGCGTACACCTCATTCGAAGATCTTTATTGTATTATTAAGCGTATACAATCGCAATTGGAGGATAAATGTTCAGCAGAGCCCGTCGCCGCGGCCCGCAAGCCGAAATTACCGCCAATCGAGATTATGTCGTTTGACGGAGATATACGAAATTGGCCGTTATTCTATGCGAGTTTTAAGTCTACAGTGCACGATTATGGTTCTCTGACAGATGCTGACAGGTTGTACTATTTAATAGGTAAACTGTCACTGAAAGCCCAGTCCGTATTTGCAGGTGTCACACCCAGTGCTGAGAATTATCAGGTCATATTTCAGTCACTACTTGATAGATATCAGGACACGCGCTTCCTAGCGTCTACCTACTTTGACCAAGCTTTAAATCTTAAACTGTCCGGTGCCGCATCTGTCTCGAATTTCCAGCTGTTTATTGATAACTTCGTAACCGCGGTTAATTCTCTAAGGAACTTAAAATTAGAAGATCTTTCCGACTTTATGTTGCTTCAACTCGCTTTAAAAAAGTTTGACACTAATACAATTCGCGCATTTGAGATGACGGAACGCAATAATAAAATACCTACACTAGATAGTTTTATTTCGTTCATCAAAGATCAGTGTCGAATATTTCATAATACGCAGTCTGGTTCACCTGGCCCGTCTAACACTAACAGCAACAAACAAAGGTTGAAGAAATCGCGAAATAGTAATAATAACTCGGTCCCTAATCCACAATCTTACGTAACATGTTCGGAATCTAATAGTAATAATTCACAGAAGTGTCTGTGCAGTAATATAGTGCACGACCATTTATACAAGTGTCCCGCCTTCGATAATTTGAATGCAACCGCTCGTTTTAAATGCGTAAAAGATAACAAAGCTTGCATTCATTGCTTAAGCATAAAACAAGTAATTGTTTTAGTAAGACAAAGTGTCGCTTGTGCAATAAAAAACATCATTCATTGCTACATTTCGATAAAGATAATCCGTTGTCAAGCCAAGCCGCTAACCTTGACATACTTCCATCGCAGGTGCAGGCTACGATAACTGCGCCTATTCAGAATGAGATATCGTTGTGTACGACATCCATTGCGCGGGCGGCACGCACGCGCGGACGGCCTTCGCGCGCTTGTAGTGATCAGAGCAGTGCTAGACCGCGATGTATGGCGTCTAAGACTGTTCTGTTAGCGACAGCGCAAGTTATGGTTTATGATGTTAATGGGTCGCCGCACATGGTACGTTGTCTGGTAGATAGCGCATCTTAGACCAATTTAATAACGTTAGAATTGTTCAAACGCCTCGGTTTATGGAATAACTTTAAAAATACGAACTCAATAATCCGACGGATAGGCGGTTCAGAAAAACATTGCAAGGGTTCCGTAGATATTAAAATACATTCGAGTTTTGATGGAGACATTAATTTTAACATTTCTTCGCTTATCGTGGAGCGTATTACGGACACATTGCCGAACGCTAATGTAGACGTAGCATCACTCACTCACCTCGAGTCATTGCCGCTAGCAGACGCGGAGTTTGCGAATCCGGCAGGCATTGATCTTTTGATCGGCGCTTCAATATTTCCGCACTTCCTATTAACTAACATAGTACGTAATGAGCGATATGATTTACCGCCCGCTATTGAGACTGTATTTGGGTATGTGATTATGGGTACCGTACCTACGTTACATACTTCTCATTGTATTACGTCTTGTTGTTGTTCTGTTCTTCAAGAGATCAAGGTGGGTGCTAAAATTGTGTGTAAGATAAAGCACTAATTAGCTATGATACGCTACGCTATGCTACGCTACGCTACGCTATGCTACGCTACGCTATGCTATGCTACGCTAAACTACGCTACGCTATGCTATGCTACGCTATGCTACGCTATGCTACGCTATGCTACGCTATGCTACGCTATGCTACGCTATGCTACGCTATGCTACGCTATGCTACGCTATGCTACGCTATGCTACGCTATGCTACGCTATGCTACGCTATGCTACGCTATGCTACGCTATGCTACGCTATGCTACGCTATGCTACGCTATGCTACGCTATGCTACGCTATGCTACGCTATGCTACGCTATGCTACGCTATGCTACGCTATGCTACGCTATGCTACGCTATGCTACGCTATGCTACGCTATGCTACGCTATGCTACGCTATGCTACGCTATGCTACGCTATGCTACGCTATGCTACGCTATGCTACGCTATGCTACGCTATGCTACGCTATGCTACGCTATGCTACGCTATGCTACGCTATGCTACGCTATGCTACGCTATGCTACGCTATGCTACGCTATGCTACGCTATGCTACGCTATGCTACGCTATGCTACGCTATGCTACGCTATGCTACGCTATGCTACGCTATGCTACGCTATGCTACGCTATGCTACGCTATGCTACGCTATGCTACGCTATGCTACGCTATGCTACGCTATGCTACGCTATGCTACGCTATGCTACGCTATGCTACGCTATGCTACGCTATGCTACGCTATGCTACGCTATGCTACGCTATGCTACGCTATGCTACGCTATGCTACGCTATGCTACGCTGTGCTACGCTATGCTACGCTATGCTACACTATGCTACGCTATGCTATGCTATGCTACGCTATGCTATGCTATGCTAAGCTATGCTACGCTACGCTATACTATATATGCTACGCTATGCTACGCTATGGCAGCGCTCCAGGTATGGTTTCTGCTATCTCCGATGATGACAGTAAGAATATAGTGACTATTGATCTTACAGATTCTAATTCAACTATTCAGTCATTTAGAAACATAAAAGCTTGTAATAAATTGAAGAAGTATATTAAAATAAATAAATTTATTAGGAAAAAGGAAAAATTATTAAGAATGTACAGGAAATCAAACATAAATCTAGATTATTGCAAAAAATATGTTAATGTAAAAGAACAAATGTCAGTATGTCTAACTAAATTAGATTCAAATCTAGTGAAATATGATGCTGATATTCATTGTCTGCAGACGGAGATTGATAGTTTACAAGATTCTTTGGCTAATATGACAAAAAAATATAATCTATCACAAAAACAAATTAACGAGCTTATCTTGGCAATGGATGAGTTAGTGGACTTGTGTAAGTACAATGAAGAGAGGCTTCAATCTTTGACTAATAATAGTCATGGCAATGAACTTAGCCAGGCGCCACAGAGTCATTCACAGTCAACTACTTTGAATTATTGCTCTGATTTGCTGTCACTCTCTGCTGCAGTGGATGACAGCACCATTAATTCTTATTGTAATTCTGGCACTTCTTTCTCACCCCACATTACAAACACCGACAAGCTATTAATGTTTAGCGATGAGATAGGTAAAAACATGAGCCAATTGTTGAGGCAAAGGACAGGTATGACTATTACTAACTTATGTATGCCTGGAGCAAGCTTTTCTCAGATTATGCAATCAATTTTATCTAAATCATACTGTCCTGAATCAACAATAATTATATTTATTGGGAGAAGAGGAAATGCAAATATTAATTTAATAAAGAGATATTTTGACCAATTACTGAATTTAAAAGTTAAAAAAATTCTGTTACTTGCTTTTCCTTACAGTAAGCTGTTGCCACAAGCTGAAAATGATTATAGATTTAAGATTAATTCCAAATTACATACCATGACATGTTATAATAATTTAATTGACATTATTGACTCTAATGGTCTAATTAGAAATTTTTATTTGACATATGATAATTATTATATATCACAATTTTATAAAAGACAAATAGCATCCTCGCTAGCTTATTGTATTAATAACACAGCCAAGGTTTTGGCTAACCACACTGCTTTTATTGAGCAGTCAAATTTGACATGCAATATAAGCTAGGAATCCGTTCCAAATTCTTTAAATTGAATTCTGAGACAATAGAGTCAATCTCTGGCAATATATTTAATAAGACATTGAATTCTGTACCTAGTTTAAGTGACAAAAATACAACTCCATCAACCTTACCTACAAAAAATAATTTAAAAAATTGTATCAGCCTGGTGCATCAAAATATACAAGGGTTGATGGGTAAGGAGTTAGAATTGGAA
Source organism: Euclidia mi (assembly GCA_944739405.2). Classification (NCBI taxonomy): domain Eukaryota; kingdom Metazoa; phylum Arthropoda; class Insecta; order Lepidoptera; family Erebidae; genus Euclidia; species Euclidia mi. The sequence goes on from OX123181.2 coordinate 107,611,751, forward strand.
TTGTTTATGAACTGTAACAATATTGATATTTTATGCATTACAGAACATTGGCTAAGAAGCCACCAGTTCATATTCAATTTCAATAACCACCAGGTTGCAAGCTCGTTCAGTAGAGAAAACTTTATCCATGGTGGCTCGTTAATCATAGTTAGCAAATTTCTAAAATTTAAAGAAAGGACTGACATTCTGAGCCTCTCTGTTGAGCGAGTAGTAGAAATCACATGTGTTGAGTTTGAGCAGTTCATTGTTATGAGTGTATACAAACCTCCATGTGCACCATTTGAAAGTTTTTTAGTTATTATGGAGGATGCCCTTAGCAAAGTTTGTAATTGCCGTAAAACTGTTGCTGTTTGTGGAGATTTTAACGTTAACATATTAGAAAAATGCTCTTCGACTATCAAATTTTTAAATTTATTTAAGTCATACAATTTATGTCATAATTTTTATGAACCAACTAGAGTGACTGCCACAAGTGGTACTTGTATTGATAATATATTTACTAATATAAAACCATTACACAAATCTTTGATTAATATGCTTCAGTCAGATCACAGTGGGCAGTTAATCTGTTGTCCAAGAAAATGCCCGAAAGTCCAGAGAAAAATTATTAAATATATACCGATAAATGAAAATCGACTTAAAACTTTTAAAGACAATTTATCTCGAAAAATGCGTTGGTTGCCTCATCATGACCATCCGGATCAGTTATATAGCTCTTTGTTTGACTTGATTAATGACGAATTTCAGACTGTATTTACATCCAAAAAATTAAATGTAACTGACCGTCTGATGTTTAGTGATTGGGCAACTGAAGGTATTCATAAAAGCCGGATTAGGTTATATGAACTGTATGATGAAAAAACTTATAATAATAGTCAGAACTTTATTAATTATGTAAAAAAATATTCCAAAATATTTAGACAAGCTTGTAGTACAGCAAAATCTATTTATTTGAGAAATAAAATAAAATTATCAGAAAACACTATAAAGGCTACCTGGAATGTCATCAACAATGAAACTGGCAGAGCCAAAGCACGCAGCCGTGACTTCTTATTAAATATCAATAATGTGAGTGTTGTAGAGGACCTGGAAGTAGCGACAGAATTTGAGAAGTTTTTTTCTAATATACCTATAATAACAACAGGGTCGCTCGACTCATCTTCCATGTCTGCTGAAATGCTTCTTAGGGACTGCGTGCCAGAATGTGCTGCAGCCTTTGAATTTACCGTTGTGACTACTAAAGATGTTATTTATCAATTTAAAACTATAAATATGAAAAAGACAATGGATTTGTGGGGATTGTCAGTGAAGACTGTTTCATCCATTATTACCATAATAGCTCCACATCTTGCAACAGTGTTCAATGGTTGCGTCACTTCTGGAATATTTCCTGATTTAATGAAATATAGTAAAGTTATACCTTTATTTAAATCTGGCGACACATCAGACCCTTCTAATTTTCGACCTATTTCTGTATTGCCAACGCTTAGTAAAATTTTTGAAAAATTAATACTTAGTCAATTGCTTAGTTATTTTAACAGACATAATCTTCTTCACAAGAAACAGTTCGGATTTACGAGGGGTCGTTCAACTACTGACGCAGGAGTAGAGTTACTCAAAAGTATATTTACAGCTTGGGAGAAGTCGCAAGATGCTTTAGGAATTTTTTGCGACTTGTCCAAAGCCTTTGATTGTGTACATCATGATACTCTGGTCAGGAAATTATATCATTATGGCATTAGGAACAAAGCTCTTAATCTCCTGGTTTCTTATTTGGGCAACAGAATCCAGAAGGTTCAGATTAATGATAAGACATCGCCAGGTTCTGCCTTAAAAATGGGCGTCCCGCAGGGTTCAATACTCGGACCATTTCTATTTTTGATCTATATCAACGATTTACCCTATTACGTAAAGAACAATCATGAGATTGTGTTGTTCGCGGATGACACCTCTTTAATTTTTAATATTAAAAGACAACAGAGTAATTTTGACGAAGTAAACAACGCACTCTCTAAAGTTGTTAATTGGTTTAATGTAAATAATTTATTACTCAATGATAAGAAAACTAAACTCTTAAAATTCTCCATGCCCAATGTTAAACAGATGGAAACCAATGTACAACTGAAGGAAACCAGAATTGAGCCCGTCGGGACAACCTTATTTCTAGGTATTATGCTTGATTCCAAACTTCAATGGGGTCCGCATATAGAAAGACTTTCGGGTAAACTTAGTTCTGCAGCTTATGCGGTTAAGACAATTAGACGTCTCACAGATATAGAAACAGCTAGAATGGTCTATTTCAGCTACTTTCATAGTATTATGTCATATGGGATTCTTCTCTGGGGGAATGCTGCAGACCTTGACACAATATTCGTTCTGCAGAAAAGAGCAATAAGGGGTATTTACAACCTCGGTCCTCGTGTTTCTCTAAGAGAAAAGTTCAGTGAGATAGGCATTCTAACTGTTGCTTCGCAATATATATACGAGAATCTGTTATATGTCCACAAGAACATTGACACATTTAGTAAAAAAAGTGATCTACACACTGTTAATACTAGACATAAGAATAATCTTATAGTTCATAGCACCCGCCTCCACAAAATAAGTAGCTGTTTTATGGGGCAGTGTATACGCTTTTATAACAAGCTCCCTCTTAATATAAGAAATTTATCTATAAATAAATGCAAAATTATTGTTAAAACTACTCTGTGTTTAAAAGCATATTATAAAATTACTGATTATATAGGCGATAAAAATGCTTGGGATTGAGCTGCTCTAATTCAACACAAAAATATAAATGATGTATAAACTGAAAAATTTTAATTTGACTTTTCGTAAGCACTTTTAAAAAAGTTTACACGAAATAAATAATCATTTCATTTCATTTCATTATACTACACTTCCGCTTTGTATATGGATGACATTGCCTGTAGTGTCATATCCGCTCCGCTAGAAATTTCGCTTTGTGAAGAGCTCATTCAGCTTTTCAAGCGAGGCCAGTTTGATCTTATCAAATGGACAAGCAACTCTAAGGAGGTTCTCGCACGCATACCAGATTCTCATAAAGCTTCTCCAGACATTGAGTTTGAGAAGTCTGTACCGCATAAAGTTCTCGGTTTACGCTAGGACATATCCTGCGATAATTTTCGGTTTGACGTCTCACCGCTAGATGATAAGTGCACCAAACGCACTATGCTGTCTACAGTGGCTCGACTATGGGACATAATGGGTTTTGTGGCTCCCACAATTTTGTACGCCAAGCTCTTGACAAATGAACTTTGGCTATCAAAGTGTGAGTGGGATGAAACACCCCCTGACCATATTGTCGCCGCTTGGGGCTAGTTTTGTATTGAGCTTACCGCGCCCAATCAAATTACTATTCCGCGTCATCTTGGGTTGGTAGATGGATGTACCATCAACTTAATAGGTTTCGCTGACGCCAGCGAGCGTGCTTACGGCGGAGTCATATATCTGCAAGTCCGCATTGGTTCTAACTACTCGGTGCAGTTAGTTTGTGCCAAGTCTAAGGTCTCGCCTGTTAAAACAATTTCAGTTGCGAGACTGGAGTTGTGCGCGGCCCTTCTGCTGTCTCAGTTGCTCCGCAAGGTTCAAGACACAGTTTTGCCCCACTACCCCATTAATAAAATATACGCATTTTCCGACTCCAAAGTAGTGCTCGCTTGGATTCATTCTTCTCCTCATCGCTGGCAGACTTTTGTCGCCAACCGCGTTAGTAAATTGATTGAACTTGTTCCCGCTACTTGTTTCAATCACGTCGCGGGTTATCGTACTCGTCTTTAGGAAGAACTTTCCATAAATCAAATTGACTGGAAGTTTATTCCACCAGCATCACCACATTTCGGTGGATGTTGGGAAAGCATGGTCAAAGTAATTAAAACGCATCTCTTCAAGGTTATAGGTCAACAGATCCTCTCTTACGAAGAGCTTTTAACTGTCCTTGCACAAGTCGAGGCACTGATCAACTCGCGTCCGCTCACGGCATTGAGTAGTGACCCTGCAGAAACATCCGCGTTAAGCCCTGCACATTTTCTGAACACAGTGCCATTATCGTCATTTCCGGCTCCTGAAGCAGACTCTTCAAGCTTGCTCCAGAGACGTACTCTGCTGTATAAACTCGTGCAGTCGTTCTGCCGGCGCTGGCGTGCGGAATATCTACACCAGCTTCAGGCTAAATCCAAGTGGAATAGTCCTGCATCCCCTATACAGGAGGGTACGTTGGTCGTCATAATACATGATAATGCTCCGCCGCTTTCATGGCCGTTAGCCATCGTAGAGAAATTGCATACTTCCAAGGACGGTACAACTTGCGTTGTTACCGTGAAAACCGCTAAAGGGAGTTACGTGCGCCCTGTTCTACGTCTCTGTCCGCTTCCAACTCAGTGAGATCTAGCCTGTAGTTGGACCTACCTCTTAGTTTAAGTATTTAGTTAGTAGTTTTCGCTATTATTGCGTTTGTAGTTTTCGCTAAAGTTAGTTTAGATTAATTTTATTGTCATGTCGCTGTCTTAGCCTATTGATGGGTTATGTGGTAGTACACCCAACATAGCTAAGTTCAATTCTATTTATTTAAAGGCAACCCTTTATGGCCGGGGGGATATGTTAGCGCCACCTACATTTCCATCGAAACTAATCCCATCAACGTCAATGGTTGGTCGCTGCTTGGCCAATGCGAGCGCTGCCTTTTGTTTCTATCCCTCTCTATCCCATTCCCAAGAAGGGGCAAGCCTTTCGCGGATTGGTCGCGGCGATCGTCGACGCGAGAGACAGTCCAGAACTTACGAGAACATTCGATTCGAAAAATACGTGTCCGCTATACCGCACCGCGCCGCTCCCGCTATAATTATTACCGCTTATAAAAAATCGCTCGCAAGTGGAAGTGATTTGTGTAGTGAAGTGAATCAAGCAGCTTCATCCCGAAACCACCAGGAGACTGCCCTTCTGAGACGAAGAAGATTGCCAAACAAGGTAAGTCCCCTTCATCCTTGGAATATCCTACACCCGCTCACAATCATCTCTCCCATTCCAATCCTTTATTCCTCTTCCCTTATTCCAATTCTAGGCGACTAAAACTCGCCCTAATACAGTCCATTTTCCTTTCCAAATCGCCTAGAACCTTGCGGTTTCGTTGTATCGCTGAACCAAACAGAACAACAGCAAGACGTAACGTATTGAGAAGTATGTAATGTAGGTACGGTACCCATAATCACATACCCAAATACCGTCTTAATAGTAGGCGGTAAGTTATTTTGCTCACTACGTACCACTTTAGTTAGTAGCAAGTGCGGGAATACTGCGGCTCCGATCAAAACATCAATCCGATTCTGCCAGCGGCAATGACTCGCGGTGTGTGTGAAGCGATACGTCCACATTAGCGTTTGGCAATGTGTCCGTAATACGCTCCACGATAAGCGAAGAAATGTTAAAATTAATGTCTCCATAAAAACGCGAATGTATTTTAATATCTACGGAACCCTTGCAATGTTTTTCTGAACCGCCTATCCGTCGGATTATTGAGTTCGTATTTTTAAAGTTATTCCACAATCCGAGGCGTTTGAACAACTCAAACGTTATTAAATTGGTCTGAGACGCGCTATCTAGTAGACAACGTACCACGTGCGGCGACCCATTAACATCATAAACGATAACTTGCGCTGTCGCTAACAAAACAGTCTTAGATGCCATACATCGCGGCTTAGCACTGCTCTGATCACTACAAGCGCGCGAAGGCCATCCGCGCGTGCGTGCCGCCCGCGCAATGGATGTCGTACACAACGATATTTCATTTTGAATCGTGGCAGGCGCAGTTATCGTAGCCTGCACCTGCGACGTAAGTGTGTCAAGGTAAGCGGCTTGGCTTGACAACGGGTTACCTTTATCGAAATGTAGCAATGAATGATGTTTTTGATTGCATGAGCGACACTTTGTCTTACTAGAACAATTACTTGTTTTATGTTTTATGCTTAAGCAATGAATGCAAGCTTTGTTATCTTTTACGCACTTGAAACGAGCAGTCGGATTTAGACTATTGAAGGCGTGACTATTATAGAAATGGTCGTGCACTATATTACTGCACGGACACTTCTGTGAATTATTACTATTAGATTCCGAGCATGTTACGTAAGATTGTGGATTAGGGACCGAGTTATTATTACTATTTCGCGATTTATTCAACCTTTGTTTGATGCCGTTAGTGTTAGACGGGCTAGGTGAACTAGACTGTGTATTATGGAATATTCGAAACTGATCTTTGATGAACGAAATAAAACTATCTAGTGTAGTTATTTTATTATTGCGTTCCGTCATCTCGAAAGCACGAATTGTATCAGTGTCAAACTTTTTTAAAGCGAGTTGAAGCAACATAAAGTCGGAAAGATCTTCTAATTTAAAGTTCCTAAGAGAATATAGAAACAGCTGGAAATTCGAGACAGATGCGGCACCGGACAGTTTAAGATTTAAAGCTTGGTCAAAGTAGGTAGACGCTAGGACGCGCGTGTCTTGATATCTGTCAAGTAGTGACTGAAATATGACCTGATAATTCTCAGCACTGGGTGTGACACCTGCAAATACGGACTGGACCTTTGGTGACAGTTTACCTATTAAATAGTACAACCTGTCAGCATCTGATCATCTCATCGAGAACCATTATCGTGCACTGTAGACTTAAAACTCGCATAGAATAACGGCCAATTTCGTATATCTCCGTCAAACGACATAATCTCGATTGGCGGTAATTTCGGCTTGCGGGCCGCGGCAACGGGCTGAGCCGAACATTTATCCTCCAATTGCGATTGTATACGCTTAATAATACAATAAAGATCTTCGAATGAGGTGTACGCCTGATAATTCGGTTGTTCATCAGGATTGATAGAAAGTAATCTTGCGTTATAATCGTCTAACAACTTATGAAAATCTGTTCGAATATTATCCACTGTCATACAATAACTGAGAAATGCTTCCCTATTACTCTCAGACGCGGCCGCGGTCTTTGACCGCTCGTAAATGTTTTGAATGCGCTCAAATAAAATATTGCGTTTTGCTTCTAAGATCTTCTAAGATCTCTTTGTCTTCCGACACGCGTAACTTCTTTTGTTGTGACATGCTTAGTTAAGTATAAGCTAATGAGACCGAAACAAAACAAGAATATCTAATGTACCTATTATTTTACCTAAGTAGGCTAAGTAGGCAACACTTTAGAGCTGTGGAATTAAAAGTTGCTCGAAATATGAGATTTACAAGACAACTATGATAGTTCCAGAAATAATAATTGAGTAAGTAGGTTGCTACATAAAAGTATACCTACTGAAGCGGGCGGAAACAACCATGTGACGTTTATGTGAATAGACTAGGAGTATAGCTAGGTGCTATAACTGCCTAGGTATAGCGATATAACGTATAAAACGTAAATGAATCCGACTCGTATGGATCAAAAAAAATGATTCGGCGTTACACCGAAACCAAAGGTTTTCGATTTGGAGAAGGATTAATGGACTGTATCTAAAGGACGGCGAGTTCTGCTCGCCTAGAAGGGATAAGGGAAGAGGATTGTGAGTGGGTATAGGATATTCTAAGGATGTTGAAGGATGAGGGGCACCTACCTTGTACGTCAGTCCTCTTTCCTTGCAAATGGCAGCCTCCTGGTGTCTTCGAGAATCCTGAAGCTGTTTGAATCACTCCACTTCACAAATCACTTTCACTCGCGGGCGGTTTTAGTATAAAGCGGAAGCGGTCAAATTATAGCGGTGCGGTGCGGTATGGCGGACACGTTCTTCGAGCTTCTCGAAAGTTCTGGACTGTCTCTCGCGTCGACGATCGCGGCGACCAATCCGCGAAAGGCGTGCCCCTTCCAGGGAATGGGATAGACAGAGACGGAAACATGGTATCGCTCGCATTAGACAAGCAAGCGTGGAACGATTGACGTTGATGTGATTAGTTCTCAATAGAAAGGTAGATGGCGCTACCATTAATACTAGGTAACTTGCCCATTCTATTCATGCTCCTTTGGGCTCACAGGTAAGGCCTGGCCTGATTGAGCCGGTCTATTTATGCTATAACAAACTTACAAAGTGTACACCTAAAATTGACAAAATATATAAAGGTGCAATAATAGTATTTATTTTGTCCCGACGGTTCGGCGTTAGTTAACATAAGTCGTGATCACGGAATTATTTTTCTTCTGTTCTGGGTTATTTCACCTTTATTTTTGAATAACTGCACAAATATGACCCGATATCGTAACATAAATATTAACTTAACATGTGTTATAATCCGGAATGAGTAATGCATGTTTTTGTATTTTCACGTATCAATGTATTTTCACGGATGTTTTAGGCAAAGTGATACAAATCTATTTAGTTATTTACTCAAATGTAGTATCAGTTAAAATGTGGCTGCTGGCCGTACGCTCGGTACTTAATGTGCTGTCAGATCTTTTCACGTACTAATGTTTGTATACGCAACTGTAAAGTCTTGCAATTTTTTTGCAAAGCTTTCGTGATAATTTGACTGTAACAGATTTTTTTTGCTGAAGTACGGTAGTTGAATACTTGACTATGTGGAGCCTAAATGTGGTTTATAATATCTTTTCGTATTTACATTTCAACCAAAGCTATCTATGAAATATTTGTGTAATCTGTGTGTATAAAATTCTTGCGTTACTGACTGACTGACAGACAAGACACAGCCAAAACTATTAGGCGCAAGAATCTGAAAATTGGCGTATATGTTCCTTGAGGACCATAGAGGTGCACTAAGAAGGGATTTTCCGATATTCCCACGTGATCGGGCAGAAACGGTTATGTGCAAGCGTAGCTGCGGGCATCATCTAGTGTAATAACAATATGTAACTGCAGGTATATGTTTTCTTTACAGGCTTGCATACATTATATTCACAGTTACTTAATTTCTCTCAGCATTTCTCTCAGGACCTGTCTACACTTTCAAGAAACAGGCGTGAGTACATACATTGGTATGTAAATAGAGTATAATGAAGAGCTTGGTAAGTGGTCATTAGGTTTCCTCTGCTCGCGATGTCATAAGAGATGGGCACGCCCCGAACGCCTGTAAGGGAGAGTCATACACGCTCACTATCTATCACGAGAAGCAAAGGATGAGCCCGTGATATCCATCGTAAGGAAATAAAAGCTTTCCGTGGTCTTTGGATAAGCTCTCCGTAGACAAAACAGACGGCAAATCACTTTCGCATAAGTTTTTACCTGATCAAATATCAACTTACATGATGGTGATCTTAAGTGAAGGCAGCGATAGCCGAGTGGATATACCAACAGACTGCCATGCAGAGGGTATCGGGTTCGAATCCACGGCGCGCACCAATGACTTTTCGGAGTTATGTGCGTATTGAATTGTTAATTATCGCTTGTCCCGTGCCTCGGAGAGCACGTTAAGCCGTCGGTCCCGGTTGTCCTGAAGATCTTTGACAGTCGTTACAGGGCGTCAGTACCTTCTAAATAAACTGACACTAGTCTAAACCATGGAATATTGCTATCCCTTCGGGTTGCGGAGGTCAGACAGGCAGTCGCTCCGTGGAAAAGCTAATATTCAGCCAAATCCGGTTAGACTAGAAAGCGGACCCCAGATTAAACACTGGGATAACGCTAAGAGGATGATGATGATGGTGATCTTAAGTGTTCCCTTGCCTTCAGTGACATGAATCTAGGATGTCATTGTTCACTTCTGGGTGTAGGCCTCTCCACTAGACCCGATTTTCGACTTTTCGTGTCCAACCGCTGCCGAACATGGGACTACATGACTACGATGCATTATTCGTATATTATATACTAGCTGTGCCCGCGACTTCGTTCGTGCGTAATTGTTTTTTCATTAGACTACAGAATTCTTAACCAAAACGTTTTAAGTTGCATATATTACCTATGTAGTTGTAGTATAGTGAATTGTGTAGATGTATATATCCTAAAAATAACTCAAATAACAATAAATTAGTATACAGGGTGTCACGGGACCCATCACCAAGCCGAAGTCTACTCGTTTTGCACATTATGCCAAATCATACTAAGCAAAATACTGGGGAACGATTTTTTTTAGTGGACACATTTTTTAAACCGCAAGTAAAAGTGCGCGCATGCAATGCTCGAAATACCTACTTATCTCTAGTTGCATAGGACATCTATAGAACACATTCGCGGCGTAAATGCATCGATATTGTACCTAATTAAAAAAAATGTATGGTGACTTTGAGCCTTAATATCTCCTAAAAAGCCAGTTATTTCTCAGGTATGGCGCCGAAGTAAAAAGTGTTCGTAATGATTGATACAATATGGGATTTCAGTTTTCGTTAAGAGTCTTTTTAACCGACTTCAAAAAAAGGAGGAGGTTTACAATTCGTCGGAATCTTTTTTTTTTTATGTATGTTCCCCGATTTCTCTAAGACGCCTGGACCGATTTAGAAAATTCTTGTTTTGATTGAAAGAGTATACCTCCTAGTTGGTCCCATGATCATCAGGTCAGGATCTGATCATGGAATCCTTAGAAATCGAAGGAACTCTTCAAATTTTATAAGCACACTTGAAGCGATTTGACCCTAACAACCCAATGCCGTCGTGTTTGGGCTCGTTTGAGTCGTCTTTTACATGGACTTTGATGCTAGATGATTTCCATGGTCTGATGATAGAGTTGGAAGGTAACCAAGAGATCTTTGTGATACAATAACCCAATCTCATCGAGGTTAGGGTCGTTTGTTGGTCTTTACATGGACTTTGGTACTGGATGTTTTCCAGGGTCTGACGATGGAGCAGGAAGGTGGCCATGGCATCTTTGTAATACAAAGACGCGATGCCATTGAGTTTGGGCTCTTTGGATTCGTCTTTACATGGACTATAGTGCTGAATGTTTACCAAACTCTGATGATGGAGCAGGAAGGTGGCCATGGGATCTTTGTAATACAATAACGCAATATCATTGTGTTTAGGCTCGTTTGTTTTGTCTTTGGTATTGGATGATTTCCGAGATCTGATGATGGAACTGAAACGAACGTGTTTAGGCTATTTAGTTGAAAACAAAAAATACTTGAAATTGCCAGAAAGGTACAGGTCTACATTTCAGAATTGAGGCACGTAAGGAAGGCCTCCCCATCATGTACCACCTACACTATCCTATGTACCACCTATTACTATTTTTTATTAGTATACCACTAAAAAGCAATAAATAAAAATTATTTTTAAATAAAAACAAATCAACTTCAAAAAACACTAAGGAACTAAAAAACAAAAAATAATTGGTTTTGGAGCAAACATTTTTGAATTCGGTGCCAAGCCCTTACGCAAAAGTTACTAAATTACAAACTACCTATTCTATCAACAACGAAAGTTATATAAAAATGTGTAGAGGTTGTATAGTCAGATCAGAAATACTTTGCTTGGCACCGACTCCAAAAATGTTTGCTCCAAAACCAATTATTTTTTGTTTTTTAGTTCCTTAGTGTTTTTTGAAGTTGGTTTGTTTTTATTTAAAAATAATTTTTATTTATTGCTTTTTAGTGGTATACTAATAAAAAATAGTAATAGGTGGTACATAGGATAGTGTAGGTGGTACATGATGGGGAGGCCTTCCTTACGTGCCTCAATTCTGAAATGTAGACCTGTACCTTTCTGGCAATTTCAAGTATTTTTTGTTTTCAACTAAATAGCCTAAACACGTTCGTTTCAGTTCCATCATCAGATCTCGGAAATCATTAAACCCCGTATTATAGCAAAAACTTCTCAGGTCATCTTAATAATAAAGGTAGTGTAGGTATAACGTAAAAGTAGAGAGAAATAAATCACAAATTTATTATCTAATACATACGTACATACATAGACTCCCACCTGTTTCCCGGAGGGGTAGGCAGAGACTACGGAACGCCATTTGCAACGATCCTGGCATATCTCTCTTGCTTCATTCACTCCCATCAGATTATCTAACAATCTACATTAAAACTTCTTTGTACACTGTATTAGACGTATAGCCTCGGGGATGAAAACATAAAGGTGCCTAGTAACACTTAAACGTGGCAGAGACACATACAGCTGACCAAGCGCAAAACAACTGTTACTTAGATCCACATCCGCAACTTTCAACCTTTGTTCTTTGGCTTACTGGAAACTGGACTCTATCTATCTATCTATCTAAACGTCACGCCTGTCTCACATTGGGGTAGACAGAGACTATAGAACGCCAAGTGCTCCGGTTCAAACATATCTCTTTCGCTTCCTCGACATTCATTAACCTCGTCATGCATGCTCGTCGGTTATGGGTACTTTTAGGTACGCTGACTTTTAAATTAATCTTTTGCGATAGCAAGCCAAGAGCATTGATGGATTCCAAAAATTCCGCTGGTACTTCAATAGTTCTTAGACACACGTAATTATTATACACAGGTGATAACAGATTTTGCATCAATGAAACTGTGCAATACAGGTATACATTAATTTCATAAAAACTACTTTCTCTTCATCGTGCGGGTACATACCACAAAGATGCCAATCGCGAGTAATAAATCAGAGAATTCCTGTGCATTTTCGTTGACTCCGAATCACGCTCGCATGTTTAATTTCAAATGCATAGCGAAAATACAATCCCCCACTCTAGAACTCTTTATACAGACTCTAACTTACTCAGCTCTTATCCCACGTGTCATAACAGGCAGTCTGACAAAAATCGCCACAAAAAATAACGCCCATGGGTTCATTTTGTTTGATATCCCTTAATATGTGATCTACATGCTTCGACCGCCTCACTGTTTGCCATCGTGTATTCATCCCACTATGGTAAGATTAGACCATAACCTCAGCTTTGTCGCTATTTCTAGATATATTACAAACAGAGGTCTGTGTTGTCTAAGCCAGTTGGAATATTATACGTTGAAAGGAACTTTTTCCTCCTGGCGACAATGTGGCTGCTATCGGTCTGTATATAAATATAAAATTATTGCGTTACTGACTGACTGAGAGACAACGCACTGCCAAAACAATTGGTAGAAAGAAGCTGTAATTTTGCATGTATGTTGCTAGGATACCGTAGAGGTGCACTCTGAAGGAATTTCTCGGGAAATTGGAAATTGTAAAATTAATAAAAATGTAAGCTGATGTCATTCTCTAGTTCCTGATAAAGTGACAGCAATCGCAATCTTACTTTAGCTTCGTTCCTTCGCCAAAATCATCTTGATAATAAAAGTCTTTCCCGTTCCACCCGGGGCATCTACTAATAGTATTTTGCCCAAAGCACTATCCACGGACACGATCATAATTATATTAAACGCTGTTCTTCAGTTAGGTACAGGTACCCCGGGCACACACCTCTGACTTTTCGAAGTTATGTGTGTATTAAAAATTTTAATTATCACTCGCTTAACAATGTGCCCGGTAGATGGCAATAGGCTCGCCCCCTATTACATTGGGACCGAAACATAACTGGCGAAATGTGGCTGTGTAATACACCTCTGCCTACCCCTTCGGGGATAAAAGGCGTGATGTTATGTATTTCTTTAGTTAATCTCGGGGACATAATTTTGCAGGATTTCGGTTAGTTCTAATCGGTAATAGTTTATTCATATCGATCGCGTAGCTATGTCTTGAATAGCAAGCAAACAACGATTCATTAGTTGGTTGTGCGTGTCTGAAAATGTTCTCGGCCAATTCGTTTTGAAATCTATGTTATAATTGTGCAGCATCTGAAAGTTTGCAGAGCTCCAGCATTACTGCAAACAAATGGCGCAATCCATGAGGACTTTCACTGATACTTGCTTCAGACAAAGCGTTATCCCAGTGTTGATACCCTCCAGTAAATGACTCGCTACTCGCCACACTTATGATACGTACACGCGCGATATTTACTATCCAGCTTAAGCTGAACTCTATATAATATCATAAATTAAACAGAATATAGCTCATTTTAAATTGGATATTATTAAGTTTCGAAAATTACCATTTATAATCTTTCAACCGCCATAATTACACATTTTACAGATCAAACTATATTAAGTTTCAACCAATTCAACTAAAGAGTTAATTATTTACATTGCTATAGAACAAATTTCAACCGAAGAAATACATCGTAATGTTTAAATTGACATAACTTTTTTATTTATGAACCGATTCGTATAAAATAAACATTAAGTATTAAGTGAGGCTTCCCACAATATATCAGTGAAAACCGCATTCAAATCCAATAAGCCGTTTCTGAAATTTGCGTGCACAAACAAACAGACAAACAGATCAACAGACAAAAATTCTAATAATGATATTTTTGGGTTCTCTTCTTTATTAAAGACCCCTTAAAATAGTTTTCTCCTAAAAATCTTCCATGTCCAGACATCGATCACTTACAGATTTAGTATATGTATAGATATAACTATACATTTGTACTTATTTGCCCTGACGTCAAAGCGTTTGTATTGCTCTTTATTTCACGCTCTGTTAGTGACCTCGAACTTATGCAGACAGACATTTTGATCGTAAATATACATACGTATCAAAGGAATCAAATAAAGTAGATATTTTACTACATTGCATTTCTAGTTATTTTTTTAATAATTCTAGTCTATTTTCTTATTTTATTCGCGTTAAGTAAAAAATTTCAGTTATAGACATCTATTGTAATTAAACTAGTTTACTGATTTTATCGCAATATGTTAGTTTTGCTGAGATTAAATTTTAACCGAATGATCTACTCACTGCTACATTATCTATTAAAATCCAACGTTTCCATTTCTTTATAGGAACCGTGATTGCAGTTTAATTTCACTGTACTGTAGTTTCATTTCAATGAGTAACATTCGCGTCAATCCAAAATATTCCAGACAACTATATTTTCTTACAACGTAAGATGCTCACAAATGGCTAAAAATCTGTTATTTTAAAATAGTATTTCGACTTCTGAATTTTCATTACACGGGGGATTTTATCGAGTACAATAAAAACGGGCACAAATACAATAAACCACACTTTTCGACTATACAGTACACATCTTCATTATGTACTGGACGTAGCGGCGAGCCTTCTATCGTACTCATCCCTAGGCGATCGAGGACGGTTGCTAAAAGTCCGGCGAATCCCCTGAAGTTGTAAATTTCACCAGCATCTCACAAGAGATTTGACAAACATGGATGTACGAAAATGTAGAGCATTGTTACTTTTGTCGTGAGTTGCACCTCTCTTCATCCTTTTTTATTTAGAGACATTGAAAACAGCCAGCATGATTTAAATTTATGTATTGCCGTAAGAAACAGAAAACGGTGAAACTTATTTTATATTCAGTTTGATAGTATAGTAGTCGAGCTTTGATAAAAATCTGGAAGAATCCCATGCTTTTTTGCTGAAAATCAAAGTCAAAATGCTTTATTCATTTAGATCACAATGTTATGCTTGTGAATGTCAAATTTAAAAATTAAGCAGTCAACGATTTTACAATTAAACTCATTTGATAATTAAGGTAAAAAAATGTGGCTGCAAGATGCCATATTGACGATTGATTTTCATCATGTTTCTTGCTGGCTGTACCGTGACGACTATTATTTGTGTTGTTCGTCTTCTCTCTGTTTTATCATTTTTTCCTAACTCGACTTATTTAGTTATCTAACACATTGCTCAATTGATCGGATCAGATAGCACTGCTCAAGCTTACAGCAGATACTTAGCAAACGATTTGATGGTCATAGAATTTGTAGAGTAGTTTGAAATCTGTGCAAAAATATGGCCAATAGCACATATTAATTATAATTTTCATTTAGATTATTAATTATTTTGATTACACTGAATGTTCTGTTTTGAATAAAACTAATATGGAATCTATACAGGAACCGTTCTATACACTAACTATATTAATGATGTAGGTACGTTTTCAATTTCATGTACTTGCTAGCGGATCCTGCGCGCAAGCCGAGCGCACGCTTGAGGAAAACGCATGCCAAATGAGAGGGAAGGCATATGGCGCTCGAAATAAATGGTTAATTAATATAATTATCACTACTTCTCATATTGTACGCTAACACACGATTGCCACCAGTACACCAATAGAAAAACCATATGGTTGATTGCCGCCATTGCTGAATAAAAAGGCAGTATACATTCCACTCACAGTACACACTCCCTTAGAAATCAAATCCTTTCAAAACCTTAAACCTTAACCTTAAGGCTTTAGCCTTCAGTGACTTCAGTTCAGACCTTTTGTAAAAATATTATAATTTCAAAAAAGCTTTATCATCTTTGGAAGTAGACATTCCTCGTCAATCATGCAAAGGTTATTCTCATATTCAACTCGAAGGTACACGTTTCAAAGTAACTTAAAGAAAATATCTTAAGATGTAAAGGGTGTCTTAACAAAAAAATGTACGTCCAGCATCGCCTTGGAGTCGTAGGGTAGCTACACAGATTAATGGCACGGCATTTATTCTCGCAGGAGTAAAGAAATTTTGTATTTACGCAGAGAATTTTAGTTTGGGGCTACGAAATTGGCAAGACCCTGATATTTTTTTGTATTTTAATTGCGAAAATCCTTGGTTCGAATTGGATTTGAGAAGTACCACCGAAGGAAGAAAATGCCTCTTTCCCTTTTTAGAGCATGCAACGTACACTAGTTTATTAAGTAGGTACAATCAAACAAGTCGGCGCTGAACCAGTTTGAAAAAATCCCTTGGCTCGCTCATAGAGTCGAGGCACATTAGAAACTGGTTCTGTGTACGAGTGTCAGTGTGCGTGTAAAGTAGCACTCGAAACAACGGTGTCTTGCGAGCGATTCTCGCCCTTATGGTGGTCTAGCGGGAAGTTGTTCGACTGTACATGCTCGAGTAAAATATATTAGGACAACAAGATATTTACAATTATATATTGGTGTTAATCTGCTAGCAACTGCCACATGTCTATTACTGTAGTGAGGAACGATCTATAGATGACACAAATTTGTTTAACCTATGATTAGAAACGCCTGAACCGAACCCATTTATTGCGAGTCTGCAGTTTAGTGGTATTTGTTTTCCTAGTCAGTTATTGTTGTGGTAAATGTGTCATATATCTGATGGTAAGCAAAGACAAATACAAGAATAACTAGAAGGATATTATTATATAGGTAAAGATTCCGTTTCCATGGCCTCATAAGCTCCAGCTTAGATCCTTATTGATCTCGTCTGAGAACAGGAAGGAAGGATTGCGGCATCCGTCTTGATTATGTCACTCCTGTGATATGACGGCTGCAGACAATTTGCTTCAAAATTCACTAACATTGAAATAAGTCTAATTGCTACTCCCGTGCTCTTGTAATAAGGCGCTTTCCATGCGAACTGAGAAATTTAGCGCACCCCTACGGTCCCCAAGGAACATACATGCCAAATTTCCGCTTCCTGCGCCCAATAGTTTCTAAATTTAGATTTTTTCAAGATGTATTGCATGGTAGACAGAATGTGCGTATTGGTGTTATATTTACAAACTAGAAGATGCCCGCAGCTACGCCTGCTCCTTTACTTTAATTTAACCTTTTCTGCCCGATCCCGTTTGAATTTTGCGAAATCCCTTCTGAGTGCACCCTTACGATCCTCAATGTGTACGAGTACATGCCAAATTTCAGCTTCTTGCGTTCTATGGTTCTGGCTGGGCGTTGTCTGTCAGTTAGTCAGTAACGCAAGGATTTTATATATATAGATAATCTCGGTATATCTTAGCGCAGCGATGGCATAGAAAGCAACAAAAGTAAAATTGTGGATATGAACTCCTCGGCAGTTTCTACGCTTTGCTATTAGCGATGGATGACATTTGGAGACATAGACGCAAATGTCTCCAAATCTTAGAACTTCAGAACACGTGTAAACGACATATTTGTTTGATACTTTAGCCTTTATCCGATTCATTGCCGAGTTACCATATATAAGCAAGAAGACATTTAATTTGTTTGGAAGAAAAATCATTTGACTTCACTTCACTACGTTACCCGCGTAAAATAAAATTAATACCTGTAGCAAGACAATATTATCATTACGCGCGGACTCGAATACTTTCCCGCTCGCACAGCGACCACCTGTCTCACTCAACGTGCATCACATACGACGTCATCGAAGTGGTGGGACAAGACCCGCCTATATAAGCTCATGCGCATCGAAGATTTATTCATTCGCTCGCTAGGCGACTCAGAGTGCGATAGCCCCACAGTCCACACTAGTGTCCAGTAGGCATAGCGAACCTGATTGATAGTCCCGCGGTCATCAGGTTCGCTAAGTATCGAGGTTTTAAGAGCGATAGCCCCGCAGTCCTCTTTAGACACTCGCGAAGCGTAGGGAGGAAGTGAAGAGCGATAGCCCCGCAGTCCTCTTCGCCCCTCACATATGGTTATATACGTATATGCATAAGTATAAGTTCGTAAATGTATGTATGAAGAAATTAGAATAAAGGTCAAAGCTACCTAAGAAGTCTATAATTTGAAATGAAGTTAGCTACAGATGTCAAGAGGTTATTTTGAGATATTGTGAAATACCCACTACGCAAATAATAATATCGGAAGAAATTACCTTCATCATTTGGATAATATTTTGCAACTACCTTCATTTATAAATAATTTGATACAAATACACACATATTGCAAAAATCAGTAGGTACCTGTATTTGCAAATATACATAATAGCTGAATCTAAGGATTTGTCATCAGACACTGTCAAGCAATTGAGTGAAATACTAAATAAACTGCAATTAAAAACAATGTCGACAAAAACTTTTGCGCAATGCCATGCTAAATACAACGGTGAACGCTGTCACGACAAGGTCGAGGAGTTTTTGACAAAGATCACGGTTTTCAAGAAGGTGGAGAAAATTTCCGACGAAGACGCGTTAGAAGGCCTTTCATTGGTGCTCACAGAAAAAGCAGCTACTTGGTGGACCGGTATTAAACCGAGTATCAAGAAGTGGAATGCGGCACTTGGAGCGATACGGTTGGCTTTCGCACCACAAAAGCAACCACATGAAATTTATTTAGAATTCTTTGCAAAAAAACAAACGAATGAACCAATCGACGATTTCGTTTGCGAGAAACGGGCCTTATTGGCGCAGTTGCCAGCCAAACGGCACAAGGAGGACGAGCAGTTGGATATGGTGTATGCCTTATTAAAACTTCAATATAAAAAGGACATCGCCCGTGAAGACGTCAAATCGTTCGACGAGCTCTTGCGACGCGGCCGCCATATTGAAAATTTGACTAAAGTAGGGGATGGATGTTCCCAAGAAAGGAAGCAGCCTTTGCGGTGCACATTCTGCGGCAAAAAGGGTCATGCCTACGAAGTCTGTCGGAAGAGACTTGCTGATGCCACTAAGGAAATTAAGGTGACAACAGCGAAAGAAAAAATTGCCTGTTACGGTTGTGGTGCTCCTGGCGTGTACAGAAGCAGATGCGAAACTTGCAAAAACAAAGAAACGCCACCAAAGCCAGTTTCGTTTTACACGATGCAAACTACGCTGGAGAATAAGGCCAAGATCCCTACTGTAGAGATTTCTTTTAAAGGTGTTGTCGGTTACGCTCACATCGACACAGCTGCAAGAACTAGTATTGCAGGAACACAACTACATAAGGCACTGATCCGTAAAGGTGTTCAATTTACGGAGTGCGAGGCTGAGGTCATGCTTGCTGACGGTAGTAGGAAAATGTCTACGCTTTTGACTGCGCAGGTAGAAATTGTTATTGGACAACGTACACTGCCGATTTCTCTCACCGTGTTGCCGGAAGCGAAGGACAACAGAACCTTACTAGGTATCGATTTTCTCGAATCATCGGGAATCGTTTTGAATTTACCGCAGAGATGCTGGTATTTTATTGATGAACCTGGAAAAGTTCACACAATTTTACAGTTGAGCAATGACCGAATTCCGCTCAAAGCTACAAAAGCCTTAAATTTCGAGGATGAATCGGACGAAAAGGAACCAATTCACGATTTTTTGAAGTGGGCTCGGGAACTAACCATGGTCTCGCCCATGGCTGAAACACCATCACCACTGAGGGACCTAGAAAGTCCGCCGGAAGCAAAAAGACCCCGTTGGACATTACACAAGCTGGACACACCGCCGCGGCCAGTACGCCCGCGTGAACCAGCTGACAAAAATTCTTTTATAGACCCACGTGTTAATTACGTACCAATAAATCCTTCTCACTTGTATTCTATTGATATTCATTTACAACCTAATGAGAGGCTAAAACCACCCTGGAGCTGCAGACCAGGCGTGCGGAACACGAGGGCGACCTGCGTGCTTTCGACGCCCTTCGTGCGAAGGGTGGCATCACGCGGGGCTTGCAGCGCTGGGTTGAGGCCTACTTCCGGGCGATGGACGTCATGCTGGGGGAGATGAGGAAGGAGGACCTCACCCCCACCGATTTCAAGACCCTACAGGTGGTCCAGGCCGTCTTTCCGGATATACTGACCGGACCGGACACCGTCGCCACTACCACCATGGCGACCATCGGCCCCACCACCATCACCACCACTACCACCACCACCTCGCCTGAACCAGCGCGCATGCCGGAACGGGCGCTGACGATCCAGAGTGCAGGGGAGGATCGCGGTGACACACCATCTGCCACCACCACCGATCCGACCCCCACTACCACCACCACCACCACCACCTAGATCACCCCCTCTACGGCAGCGCCTACCAAGAGGCCACGTGAAGAGGAGGACGACCACCAGACGGTGAAGAGGCCCGACATGGAAGACTCCCTCCCGTCTGAAAGGGGGGAATTCCCCCCCTCGGCCAGTCAACCCCGGCCCGCGCGACCTCGCCGGGAACGAGTGAAGGAAGGATGGACGTGCAGGAGGACTTCTCCTCCTCCTACAAGTCCCTCCCCCCCCTGCCTCAGCGTGCCCCCCCCCCCCCGCAGGGAAGTGTACCCTCCCCGCGGGAGAACCGACTTCCTCGGCAACAGTGGCGTCGACTTCGGCATCGGTGCCGACGCCAACAGCACCCACCCCCGCCCCCGCACCGACCCCCGCGCCGGCCCTGACACCTGGCCCAAGAACGGCAGCCGCCGTTTTGGCAGCAGCGCCATCACCGAAGGCGAAGCCGACAGCCGGAAGCACCGCCCCTACCACCACCACCACCACCATCACAACCAAGAAACAGGCCGTGTTTGTAGTGGACCGCCTGGAAAACTGGACGGTCCACTTCACGAAGCTGGCCGACCAACTTGGCCATGCCCCTAACGGACGGCCCTTTGGTAAGGGCATCCGATTTATGCCCAAAGATGACCAGGAAATCCGGGTCATTCAGGCTTACCTGGACAACCTGGGGCAAGAACAGGCGCCGTACTACGCGATCGCACCACCGTCGGAGAGGCCACTCAAAGTCGCCATTCGGGGACTTCCAGCGGACACCCCTGCGGAGGAAATAACGAAAGACCTGACCGACAAGGGAGTACCGGTCAGGTACAGTAGGCACATCCGGGCCCGAACGGGCAGACCAGGGTGCATTTTCTTCGCAGAGGTGGACAAAACTCCCCAAGCCACTAAAGCCGCTTACGCGGTGAACGAAGTCCTCCTGATGCCTGGAGTCACCGTGGAGTCTTGGAGGGGCAAGAAAGGCCCATCACAATGCCACCGTTGCCAGGGATTCCGCCACAGCTCCCACAATTGCCACAGGCCCCTTGCTTGTGTGCGATGTGGTGGCGGACACCACGCTGCAGACTGTCCACGTCCCGAGGACCAGCCTCCTACCTGCGCCAACTGTCAGCGAGCCCACACAGCCAGCAGTCCCGCTTGCCCCATCTTCAAGCGGGAGGTTCGCAGTCGGAAGACTGGTCTTGTGACTAGGACCGGCCCACCACAATTGGTAGCTCACCCCAACCAAGTCGGAGACTCAGCTCCGACCACACTCATGGCCAAAGCCAACACTCCGGCCGAGAAGGGTTCCATGGCACCTACTCAGCCGAAGAAGAAAAGGAAGAAGAAGAAGAAGAAATCGCAGCTCGGACCGGACCAACCTCCTGCGGCCATTGTAGGGGATGGATCTGCCAAGCCCACCTCCACCACCACCCACGCCAACGAAAAGGATCAGCTTGCCGCCCTTCTCTCGCTGTTTGCGCAGCAAGTAAGGGCTGGCAAAATAGACATCACGAGAATGCTGCAGACCATCCCCTCCAATGGATAAGCCGCTTAGGGTGGTCCATTGGAACGCTCAGTCCCTATCTGGGAAGATAGGCTTCCTACGCCTCTTCGTCAAGGAGCAGCAAGTCGAGTCATCATGTTGATAAGCGAGACCCACCTAAAGACCACCGGGGCACTCAAGATCCCGGGGTACATTGTGTACAGGCAGGATGAGGTCTCGCCGGCAGGCACAGCCTACCGGGTACTTGCTGCCCTGGTGAGGAGGAGAATGGTGCATCAACTCGTCGAGCCGAAGAGACACAACACCATCTACGCCCTCGGTGTTGATGTCCAAGTCGGCGGACGGGAGATGCGCCTTTACGCGGCCTATCGACCGCCAGGGACCGGCTCCACTAGCACTTTCAACGTGGCCGAGCTGAGGAAGCTTCTTCTTCCGACCACACCCACCATCATCGCGGGAGACCTGAACGCTAAGCACCCGGCATGGCACTGCGCGAGCAGCGACCGAGCGGGGGAGCTCATCTTCCAGGATGCCAGCACCTACAGTTATGAAGTTGCCGGCCCCCGACAGCCTACCCGGCTGGACCCCTCGGGGCGAAATGACAATGTGCTGGACATCCTGATTTCCCGAGGACTGAGGGCGCCTCCCACGCAAGAGGTCCTGCCAGACCTGCCCTCCGACCACTGACCGGTACTGCTGGTATTCAGGGAACCCGCGACGATGGTCAACCCGCCAAGACCACGCACCCAGACAAACTGGGATCAATATGAGGAAGAGCTGGCCGGCTACCATCAGCCGTCCATCATCCACACTTCTGAGGAAGTCGACGCAGCCGCCGAGAAACTCTCCAGCACTATTCAAGCCGCGCTTCAAGCATCCTCGAGCACCAGGGCCAACTCCGAGAGGCAGGCACCCCTACCCGCCTCGATACGGAAGCTGCTTGAGAAAAAGCGCGACGCCAAGAAGACCTGGATGAGAACTCGGCACCCCAGGGACAAAACCCGGTATAACCACCTCACCAACGCGCTCAAGGCCGCTCTGTGGGAGCACAGGGGGGACGAGTGGGAGCAACACCTGTCCCACATCAAGGATAACCAGGCCTCGTTGTCACGCCTTTGCCGACAGCTGTCTGCGGACCCAAATCCGACACGCCCCCTGCTCGGAAGAGACGGCCTTTTGCGCTATAAGGCCGAAGACTGGGCGGAGATCATCGCGAGCAGACTCGAACAACAGTTCACCCCCCACGAGGTCCAAGACGAGGCCCACTCACAAGAGGTAGAGGAACTAGTCCGGACCTACCTCTCATTGCCCCTCGTCTCATCGGACGGAGGTGACCTGCTGGTGACCCCGCAAGAGGTTGCAGCGGTGATCCGCAAAACCAACCCCCGGAAGGCGCCTTATGAGGACGGAATCCCGAACTCCGCGCTGCATCGACTCCCTCGGCAGTCACTTATTGCAGCGACCCAGCTCTTCAATGGTATCCTGAGGACCGGCCACGTCCCGACCAGCTGGAAACGGGGCCGGGTCATCGTACTCCCCAAACCCGCCAAGGACCTCAGGAAACCGGAGAACTACAGGCCCATCACTCTCCTCTCGACGACGTTCAAGGTGTTCGAGCGACTGCTGCTGGCGAAGCTCACCCCGCACCTCATCCCGAGGCCTGAACAATTCGGGTTTCGCCAAGCACACTCCACCACGCTGCAGCTGACTCGCGTACTGGGCGAGATGGCCACGTGGATGAACAAGCGAGGCCACACGGTGACCGTGATGCTCGACATGGAGAAGGCGTTCGACAGGGTGTGGCATGACGGCCTCATCTACAAACTGTCGACATCCACTATCCCACGACAACTCATCACGGTCATCGCATCATTTCTCCGAGGGAGAACCTTCCACGTGGCCGTCGAGGATGCCACGTCAGAGGAGAGGACCATCAAAGGTGGAGTTCCACAAGGGAGCTGCCTATCTCCTGCCTTGTACGCCCACTACACGGACGATATCCCAGTAGTGGGCGACGTGAAGCTGGTGCTGTTTGCGGATGACGCCGCGTACCTGTCCAGCTCACGGAACGCCAGACACGCTGCACGGAAGCTGAGCCCGACACTTGAAGCGCTCCCGGGCTGGCTGAAGAAGTGGAGGCTCAAGTGCAACATGTCCAAAACCCAAGCCTTGGTGACTGGACGGGTACAGTACCCGCCCTGCCTGGAGCTGATGGGGGAGGAAATTCCTTGGTCGCCGACGGTCAAGTACCTGGGCGTCATAATCGACCGGAACCTGACGATGACACACCACGTCGGGGCTATCGTCGGGAAGGCCCAAGTAGCAAGAGCGAAGCTACGCCCGCTGCTGTCCTCAAGACTGCCGCTGAGAGCCAAGCTAGCTCTCTATAAAACATACATCAGGTCGCGCCTCACTTATGCGGCGCCGGCCTGGTACAACTTGACAGCAAGGACCACTCGGCAGCGACTGCAGCGGGCGGAGAACGTGTGCCTCCGCTGGGCGGTCGGCGCGCCCAGGTACCTTAGAAACACGACCATCCATCGCGACCTTAAATGGGAGCCTATCGAGGGATACGTGAGCGGTCTGGCGCGGGGCATGTTTGAGCGAGCTGATCGCTCAGAGCATGCCCACCTCGTCAACATCGCTCCCCTCCCCCATCCAGACACCACGACACTGATCCGGAGGAGACTGAAGCGCCCCGCTCGGGAACTGATCCCGGTTCCCTCGAGCGGGGCACTACCACCACATTCACAACAGCCAGATGACCAACCGCCGTCCTCTCGAAGGCGACTAGCTGGGCCTCCCCCAACGGGGACTCACCCGGCTGGTCAGCCTCGGGGGCGGCAAAGCCAATGACCGGCCCATAGTAATGGGCCGCGAAGAAGACCACCTAAAGGAAATAGTTTCCAATAGGTCTCCCCACCGCCCCCTCAGGGGAGGTGAGAAGAAGACAACGATGAGATTTATTCATTCGCTCGCTAGGCAACTCAGAGTGCGATAGCCCCGCAGTCCACTCTGGTGTCCAGTAGGCATAGCGAACCTGATCGATAGCCCCGCAGTCATCAGGTTAGCTAAGTATCGAGGTTTAAAGAGCGATAGCCCCGCAGTCCTCTTTAGACACTCGCGAAGCGTAGGGAGGAAGTAAAGAGCGATAGCCCCGCAGTCCTCTTCGCCCCTCACATAGGGTTATATACGTATATGCATAAGTATAAGTTCGTAAATGTATGTATGAAGAAATTAGAATAAAGGTCAAAGCTACCCAAGAAGTCTATAATTTCTACACTGGTAACCCTATCGCCCTACATACCTCTCTTTTGATGCAAGTTAAATTTCATTTACAGTACATATTATAACAGGACCTACAAAAAAATAAAATTGCGCGACTTATAAAGAAGTGTGTATCAGTCTTAAATCTTTTACCTAGAGTACAAAATTCGTTTTCTTTCTCTCTGTCAAGGCGAAGTCTTAGCATTTTTGCTCACCTACTCTAAGATCTAGAAACGCTGTTTTACTTGTCGTATATGATTTACAAAGTGGTGCCTTTGGCTGATGATTGATATTCGTGTGGTGACGGATTAAGAATACGGCATGTCACCACCCCATATCATCCCATGGGTGTCGTAAGAGCCGACGGAGGGAGCATTTTATGCAGAGAACAGCACTGTAAGAGAAGGAAAACTTGATACAAACCCTATACCAACCCGTTTGGCCAGCGTGGTATAGTAGGCCAATTCCTCTTTTCAAAGGAGAGGCCTAGTCCAGCAGTGGACTGGTAAAGGCTGATGATGACTCAGTCTGTCCCTCACTACGTCCAGACATTCAGAGCGACTCAACGTCAAAGCTTACCATTACATCTTCCGGTTCCAATCGGATACTTTGTACGATCAGGACGAAATGACGTGAGTTCTTTACGAAAGACGGTGTCATACCGACTAATGGCTGCAATACCGATGCAACGTGCTTCGCAAGGTCGTAAGTAGGCGAGGAAATCTGACTTACGATAGGCCGCAGTGGCACGTTGGGCTTATGTACCTTAAGCAGACCATATAGCCTAGGTGGTTGGTATGGCTTGGGACCATATAACTTGCTGTACTCGTCTTCCGTGAACAGGTCCTGGAGGTCTTGTATCAGTGTTCGTATTCTGCGCGTTACTCTGGCCGTGGGGTTATATGAGACCGGTTTATACACCTTGTAATCACATAACAACTCTCGTACCTTGTCCGTATAATCAGCCGTATTCATCACTAAAGTGGCGTTTTCCTCGCCACACCAGTCAGCTTGCGACCACGGGACGTGCAACCGTCTCGAAACGTCAAGCAAAATAAGGTATGTAAATACCTAATTTTTATGTTCGCGTTAATTCCCGTCTATATATATATATTCTTAAACATGCAACGCGAGTGTTTAAAAGTTTATATTGCAAACCGCTTATAATTAATTAGTACCAAACTGATCTAGTTAAATTATTTATTTTTTACTCCAGCCTGAAAGTGCAATTACGAGACAGTTTGGAGAATTAAAAAAGCGGTTATAGTGAACGTCGTTACCTAGTTTTACTTTATAGTAATTAAACATTATCAAGTAAAACATTAAGCGATTATTGCAGATGTTTTGGGAAGAAATTTGTGCTATGACCAACGGTGCCAAAAATACATTGGTGGTGAATGATGATTGTAGTTTGAAGCCGAGATTAAACCGATGAGCATATTAAAGGGCATGATGCTAGTTTTCACTGTGTAATCCCAAATTACTGGCATCCGTCTCCCTTGGATATGCATAGAGCGGTATGTAAACCCCCTTCACCTTTCAGGCGTTGGGGGTCTACCCACTAAAACTACCGCGTTGCCATAAGAAATTGTGGATAGCATAGATCGCCGCTACAAACTTGGGACAGTTTGCAGGGTCACGAAATCATTCGTCGAGTACCTCACTGGCAAAATCATATTGAATCCTTTTTACCTTTCACTTAGCGGCATATAGGAATAACCAGCCTGAAAAATATCATTTTGCAAAATCTTTACTCCATACGGGTCACAATTTATAAACGGTGGACAGTCATTTGTAGTCTTAGACACTTGTTAAAAAGTTTTCAGAATGTGCGTATTGGAAGAATTAGAGATATATTATCGGGAGAAATCGTATTTTATTACATTATACTCTCCATTTCATTCTTGTTTGCCAATAGTCAAAACTGGTGACGGAGTTTACAGATCGCCGAAGACCTCGAACATGATCTAATGATTAATTTCCTGATCCAAAAACCGGGAGCGCAGTCTTTTCGTGCCTTCCGAAGTATGATAGCACTTCCAGTAAACACCACAATATGCGGTCACCCATCTAAGTATTGATTTGCGCAAACATGGCTTACCCTGGTTGATTTAATGCGCATACCATGAGATTTCAATTCTAAACAGGATATTTGATCTTCCGTTAAGGAATTGTAGCACTCTAATTATTTTATAATTTTAGGAAGTTGATAGGAATGGCAATTTTCTAATAATAATTTTAGTTATTTATTGAAATATTATTTTGAGTATGACTTTATGATAACTAGTATTTCCATATTTTGACAGTTATTATGACATATGTTCCTAGTAACAGCTGTGGAACCAAATGTGAACTGAATCTCAAATTACTATTTTGGGTTAAGCATTGTTTAAAAAGGAATGTAGCTTAACGTTCTTCTGGCACATATATTATGTTCGCCTATTTATATTTTGTTTTAAAATGTTTTTTTTTTATGTTTTAAATTATTACTATAAGCATTAGCCATAAAATAAGCTATGTAGGTATGTTGTATGTACAAGAATATTCTTTTGAACTACTGACCGGGGTGAAATACCTATTGTCCAGAGAACCAGTGAAAATATGGATTAAAGAAAATATTTCAAAAAAATTGTATTGTTTTCCTCTTTTGAGATAAAATGTTATTAATTTGAAAGAGAAATACTTATATGACGATTAAATCGCATTCATTAGTTATATTTTGCGTAAAATTAAGTAGTTACATATTTCAATGCTAAAATACCTAAGTTGTCGGCGGTGACTTGGCAGATGTCCCAGGCCTTCGAAACTGAGCAAAATTAATATATCTTGCTTGTACTTGATAAACATAAGTGCTTTTTTTATTTTCCGAAATCTATAATATTGAGTTATGTCAAATTGTAGGACAAAAGGAAATAGGTACCTACATATTTGACAGACATGACACAAAAGGACAACGTACGAAAACACACCAAGATGAGAAAACGATAAAATAGCTTCTAGAACTGAAGGAAAATATATTTCAATTAACGAGTGGTCAAGTAGTCTTACGGCCGCCCGGTTGTAATATTTGATGGCGACGATTGAATTCACAACACTCAAAAAGGAGTTATTAACGGCCGGTCCGATATTATGATTTAGCTACTAGAAAAACATAATTGTCACAAAATGTCACTACAATTCTAGTAACATCTTGTGACCAATAAAGCTACTGCAAGCTAATTATTCCTTCTAAATGCCAATAGCCTACTATCACAGTCTGTTTTGTAAAGCCTACATGCATGTTGATTGAATACATCGGCTCATCGAATCGATAATCTAATCTGTCTGCTGTCTTGACCAACAAACAACCAAGACACTCAGCCAACTGATTAGTTTACATTTGGTTACTCGTAATGGACTGGGAAACTGAACTACGCTTGACTACTAGCAAATATGTATTGAAGCTGGGGTTTGTCATTGGAAGGTGCATAAAGGCTTATAATATTATGGAGAACTTGTCATAGTATACTGAGTTTAAACGAAAGAAACGTGGCGATACCTAACTTTATCATAGAATATCTATCCCGGAACAACTTACACACAACCGGGTAGCTAATAAGCACTCTTATATATTTATTCATCTTTAGGATCTTGAGCATCCCTTTACTATCATAAATAACTGTGATAAGGGCGACATAACAAATACTCAAAAAATTAACATACAGGACATCGATTTCCAAGTATATTAATAAGTTTCGTGTATTCAACATCATCATATCAGCCAAATGACGTCCACTGCTGGACATAGGCCTCCCCTAAGGTTCTCCACACTGACCGGTCTTGAGCCGCCCGCATCCAACCGCCTCCCGCGATCTTGACGAGATCGTCGGTCCACCTCGCGGGGGGCCTACCTCTGCTGCGTCGTCCGGTACGTGGCCACTCCAGAACCTTTCTGCCCCAACGGTCATCGGTTCTTCGAGCTATGTGCCCTGCCCACTGCCACTTCAGCTTGGCTATCCGGAGAGCTATGTCGGCGACTTTGGTTCTACTGCGGATCTCCTCATTTCTGATTCGATCTCGCAGGGAAATTCCAAGCATAGCTCTCTCCATCGTTCTCTGAGTGACCTTGAGCCTTCTGATAAGGCCCATAGTGAGCGACCACGTCTCTGATCGGTAAGTCATCACTAGCAACACACACTGGTCAAAGACTTTCGTCTTGAGACACTGCGGGTATCGGACGAGAAGATATGTCGTAGCTTCCCGAACGCTGCCCAACCGAGTTGGATTCGACGATTGACCTCCTTCTCGAAGTTGGACCTACCTAATTGGACTACTTTCCCAGGTAGATATAATTGTCGACAACTTCGAGCGTAGAG
Organism: Euclidia mi; assembly: GCA_944739405.2. Taxonomy (NCBI): domain Eukaryota; kingdom Metazoa; phylum Arthropoda; class Insecta; order Lepidoptera; family Erebidae; genus Euclidia; species Euclidia mi. Next base: position 107,641,470 of record OX123181.2, read on the forward strand.
CTCCCAACCTGAATAGGAGCAGGTGCAACATGGACGTTCGACATGATTTTCGTCTTGTCCATGTTCATCTTAAGACCTACTTGTTGGGAGACTCTACAGAGGCCATCGAGCATTGTGCCTAGGTCTACCATGGTCTCAGCCATGACTACGATATCGACTGCGAATCGGAGGTGAGTGATGTACTCGCCGTTGATGTTGATACCGAGTCCATTCCAGTCCAGAAGCTTGAAAACATCCTCCTGCGTAGTGGTAAACAGTTTCGGGGATATGACATCCCCCTGTCTCATCCCTCGCTGGAGTTGAATAGGTTTCGAACTCTAGTCCTGGAGGCGGACTGACATAGTGGCGTTTTCATACAAACACTACAGCACTTTGATATATCGGTAGTCAATCCGGCACCGTTGGAGAGACTGTAGCACCGCCCAGCTTTCGATCGAATCGAAGGCTTTCTCATAGTCCACAAACGCCAAGCATAGGGGCTGGTTATACTCCTCGGACTTCTGTATAACCTGCCGCAGCGTATGTATGTGGTCTATGGTACTATAGCCTTTACCGAAACCGGCTTGTTCGGGAGGCTGGAAGTCGTCTAGCTTGCTCTCGAGACGATTCGTGATGACCCTCGAAAACAGCTTGTAGACGTGGCTCAGAAGTGTGATGGGTCTGTAGTTCTTTAAGAGGTTTTATCCCCTTTCTTAACGAAAAGCACCACCACACCTCTGTGCCACGCCTGTGGCGTTTTACCCTCGAAAATGACGGAATTAAATAGCTTCCGGAGGGCTTCTCTAGCGGGTGCACCGCCGGCCTTCAGAAGCTCGCTCGTAATTCCGTCATCACCTGGCACCTTGTTGTTTTTGAGTTGTTTGAGAGCCACACTAATCTCATGCATGCTGACGTCCGGGATATCTTCGGTATAGTGTCGGGTCAATCCAGTTCTAGGGTCTGACGCTGGAGTGCTTGCGGGTTGTTGCGTTGTCGTGTATAGCTGTCCATAGAACCTTTCGATCTCCTCCAAGAGCCCAGGCTTGTACGATACGATTCTGCCATTTTCCGTCTTCAGCTTTGTTAGCTGACTCTGCCCAACAGACAGATCCCTCTGGAACACTTTGGATCCCTTATTCTGCTCGATCGCCTCACGAACACATTTTGTGTTGTATTGGCGGAGATTGCGAGACAGAGCTTTTTCTGGGGCTTAAAAAAATTAGACCCTGTTGTATGGACAGCATCCACAAACCCGTTACTGTATTCGTCCACATCTACGCATTCACCCAGGCATTCGAAACGGTTCTTGAGTTCGAGCTGAAAACTCTCGGGGTTTTGGATATGAACCGGTGCCGGTCGGAGCGTAGACTTTATCAACCTCGACCGTTCGAGGCTTGTACATATATTCAATGTGCCTATTACCATTTGGTGATCGCTCCCCACTTTAAGTGAATTGATCACGGAGACATCATTGAATATCTGCATCTTCGTCGACATGATAAAGTTGATCTCATTTTTGGGTGCACCGTCTGGACTTAACCAGGTCCAATTGCGGCATTCTCGCTTCTTGAAGAAGGAATTCATCATATAGAGTCCTTCCTTCTCCATAAAGCTAGCCAACAAGTGACCCCGGGAATTCCGATGCCCATAACCAATTGCCCCACTTTCAGCTCATCACCGTCGCGTTTGCCCAGTTTCGCGTTAAAATCGCCCATGACCACGGTGTAATGGGTTTTGTAGCCATGTATAGCCCGAGATATGTCCTTGTACATGGCTTCCACCTCCTCATTGGGGTGCGTCGAGGTAAGAGCGTGGATTCAACATTGGTGTTAGAAATTATAAGGATCATAAAAATGTAACCTTTGTGAATCAATATCATCAACCCACGTGACGACTCACGGCTATCATAATTAAGATCATAATAATATGCCCTTTAATTAGAAAGAACAGGTATTATATTGTGTCGAAAATATTTATCTAACTGCTCATATTATGAAACGAAAGGTATTATGTATACCTACTCAATATACACGTTTAAATGTGAGATTAGCGAGTGTTGGTTAAACTAACAACATATTAATTCTAACAATTTAAATCTCATTAGCACTCACAAGCATTCAGACCCTTGATAAATACGTTTCGTCCCATTTGATGCAATAATATGATATTTAGTATCTGGGTTTTCCATTTTACTCAACTTCATGAAAACTGGTTGAAAATTTTCAAGTACCATTACATGATAATTGAGAAATCCATCACAGGCGACAGTGGGATACCCAAGGCCATTCACTGGGACCAATTGTGTTTCTACGACGTGAATCGTGAGTTTTCCAAGTATAATTACATTGCCCACAGTTGTTCGAATTTTTATAAGAGCCTGTTCAAACGATACGCAAATGTTTGAAACATATTCTATTCAAATGGATTTATTATTTTCGTCTGAAATTTCAACAACGATTAAGCTTAAGATGCTAAGGAATGTTGCAAGGATATACGTTGCATTCACATGGAAACATGATTAGATTTTTTTATACATATTACAATATTTTAAACTAAAGTTTTGCCTATCATTATATTTCTATAACGTTTCGTTATACTTAAATATCCGAGTGTTTAGTGTCAAAACCAATATCCGACTTATTTTCGGATTTCTTGTTATCGTTTGATGTTGGGCTATTATTTACTTTATTGGGCTGGTAAAAGTTTTTTTTTATGATTTTAATACCGAAGCTTAGCGGATATACTAACAACCTCTATTATTTCGACAATATTAGGCTGCGAGATAGGTACAAACGAATAGTACGAGATGGTTATGGGAGAGCTAATCATAATCCTCAGCGTTTATCCCAGTTAGAACCCGGGGTCCAATTTTTTTTTTGTGTCGGTTTGGAAAATCCTAATGGAATCCCTCCGCCCTGGGGGAAGAGCGAAGTGGACTGTCAGACTCTTACTGACTAAGAACCAACCCGTGTTCTTCATGTACTCGTGTATCGGAGGGTCGGGTATCGCTGAAGCATTCCTCGCTACCCCTCGACGGGTATTGGCCCGCCAGATGGTCAGGCGGGCCCCGAACAAAGCCCCCTTGGCGGCGGATGAAGGTGTTGGGCTCCACCGCCAAAACACTCAGCGGCCGCAGAGGATAGGGAGGACGGCAACGCAACACCGCATCTCGTCTTCCTCTGCGGCCCCACCGCGACGCAACGATGGTGCGCCCCCATTTGGTCGCGGGAGATAGGGCGCGCGGCAACGCAACACCGACATTCCTCTCCTCCCGCGACCGCACTTGACTGCGAGGGACAGAAGAACTATCCCTCGCACCCGCCCCTTTGGACGCATCCTGCGCACGCCTCCGTCAAGCCCACGCGGAGCGTCCACTCCCGGGATCTCGCTTAACTTCACCGTGGCCGTGGGTGGCCTAACCACGGTTACTGAGCCCCCCACCACGACAAGGTGGAGATCCCACAGGGGGGAGGGTCAGCTTTCTAGTCTAACGGGATTTGACTGAATATTAGCTTTTCCACAGAACAACTGCCGAAAAGGAGAGCTAATAATTAGTAATAATGGAACACACTATCACATTCATATGCCAAACCGATACTATTTGTGATATTTTACAATAATACCACGAAAGGCATTAATGTGCATTAATGCACCATTTGTAAGAATGATTCAGTAGTATACAGGAATGTTCAATAACAATAGATGACATATTACGTTTAGTAGGAGGCACTATTTTCTTTTACGAACCCCAGGAAACCTGTTACATTTTGTAAATATTTCCATGTTTGAAACACTCATAGATCATACCAGGTCAAGACCATTACTTAGTTTTAAATAGATATTATACTACGACCTTAGCAATTTAATCCGACTTAAAATTCTCAAATTCTCTCCTAACTAACTCTAAGAAAATCAAATCATTTCACCATTTAGAAATATTAACGTTAATCTTAAACAGCTATTTAGAAATTCAACCGTTTTTCTTTGTAAAATATCTTTCAAAAGTATACTTTCAAGCAAAATTTAACTCGAATGAAATGAGCGGCCAAGGGTGGTGAGATATAACTTCAATCTGAAAATATAATTTTAATTGCCTAAATTTTAATAGGCTATCTCAAATATTTTTGCGTCGAATGCCCATTATACTTTGGCGTTGGGAATGACGAGTTTCAACGAATTGCTTCTAAATCAAATAAGAATTAATTTCAAACAAACTTCGCGGATCAATTCTTGTTTTATGTTATTTTGATGCTCATTTACCGTTTTCGTTATTCTTTATAATTAACTTTTTGCACACCACACACAATGTGGTACACAGGTGGACTTAATGCCTCAGGCATTCTCTACCAGTGAACCTAGGGCGGTGCAGAGATTATAATTGATGGTAGATGCATGATTATTACATTTTATGTTATAATAATAATAATATAATAATAATGTTTATTTAAAAAGTAACAGAAACTCAATATGTTAGTAAAATCTTAAGAACTATGTTAGTTAATTATTTTTACATTTTATTTATATCATCCCATGTCAGATGGCATTGCAGTGGTTCGCATACGTGCAATCCAGCCTGCTAGCTATCATTTTCAGGATATTGTTGGACCTGGCCCGCACCGTGCGCACCAAAGAAGCACACCTCGTTCACATTGTGGCGTAAAAGCAGTTTATATGTGCATCTGCGAACATCCCCAATGCGCTGCAGAAACGAGGCAGCCCCACCAATACCCTGAAAGCGTTGTTGTATTGGACATGGAGGGCGTTTTACGATCGTTGGGTATATCTAGCCCACAGCCTGCACGTATAAAATGACGTGCAATATGCTCAAAACAACGTAATTTTCACCATAAGTGAGCAGCGTGCAAACCTGCGAGCTAGCATGTTCGCCCTTGCCGACAAAGCCCTCCGCTCACGCTCAATATCGAAGCCGTCACTGTGGTCAGGTGTCAATATATGTCCAAGATATTTAAATTTAAATACTCTTTGTAATGGAGTCCCATTGAGTAACACTGGTGGTACATATACCGGACTACTCCCAGCCTCCAAGACCATGATCTCCGACTTATTGGAGTTGTACTTTAAGCTAAGCAAACATGTACCTAACTATTCACTATTTCTATATGTAACAACTGTTCCAAAAGAGGCAAATATGAATCTTGAAACATGTGTTTTGAACGATTATTACTAGCCATTACTGGGCACTGTTATGAGAAAGGTTAGGCCCTAGTCTATCACGCTGGCTAAGTCCGGTTTAGCAGACTACACATGTCTTTCGAGTACATTACGGAGAACTCTCAGACATGCAGGTTTCTCACGATGTTTTCTATCACGCTTTGTGAATGTGGTTTGCAAGCGATAATTGACGCACTTAGCAAGCGATAAAATTAGTAAATTATTACGCATATACCTTCGTAGAGTTATTCGTGCGCGCCATCGGATTTGTAGAAGACCCACGGCGTATCAGTTTGACGCTCTCCCTTTAAGGCTATCGCTGCCATGGAATTAATTATTTGTTAATGTGATTTCGTTTTATTATTCTGGATTTTTTTCTCTAACATATAGAAGTGCTGGAAATGCAAATTCTTACTGTGTGCGCACTCGATCAGCTCGCGATGCGATGCCTTCCGTTTGCTATCAACAAATAATAATTTCAACAGAGCCCGAGGTCCTCTGAATGAGATAGATAATTCATTTAAAAAAATAACTTAATTAATAACCTCATGTAAGTTTGAGCCGATGTTTTTGGTTAATCATGATTTTCTGATTACCTAGGTATCTGTTGTATTGGCACGATCTACTCAGTTAATAGTTACATACAATAAAAATACTCATTTTTATGTAGGGCGTAATAATTTACATATTAAGTTAAAATTCATTCTCCTTGCTCCAACACTTCTGCGTAGATTAAAACAGTGTGGTCACGGTATGACTGATGCTCTGTACTGCTGTCTTCGCTAAACGTACTCTGGGAAGATTCTGAAACAGCGCGCCATAAATTACGCAAGCTTGAAAGTATGTATCATCTCTACACGGAATAACACTAAATACAAAGCGTTAGTTTGACTTTATGATTGTGTTCATTGTGTCTGTCGTTGAATATTTGTGAAGTCCCTTCCAATGTATGTTGTATTTTTGTTACCCAAAGAAATATCAAGAAATATCTACTCCTATTCATTAGGTTTATTTAGCTGTCAACACGATTGCTTATGCCCGATATCTAGTTTTACACAAACACGGGTTCAATACATACGAGTATGTAAATGAGCGACGCACGCACTGCGGTTGTGCATTCACAATCAATGTTTGAGTGTTTGCGCTGATGATGGCCGATGCTCGTGCTTATTCGGTTATTGTATTGGACACTAGTGTGCGGTTTAGGTGTTCAAGTAAATGGAGTTATCGAATAAGATTATCGGTGGTGATAGACGTATGATAAGGAAATTAATTATTATTTAAATATTACTTACTCTTAGAAATGTCTATCCGTGAACAAGTCAGATGTAAGTCGGTATTAAGGCGCTGTCCTAAGCGACTGTTTTGGTAAATGAGGGGGTGAAGGGGGACAGGGGAGGTGAAGGGAGCTTAGCTCCGTCTACAGCGGGGCGCCCCCCTTCATTCTCGTCGCGTGCGGCCGTATTCTGGCGACATCCGTATTCCAATATTTCAAAATCGCAAGCAAAACGTTTTAGCATATTGAATTGAGATACTGATATTAACATTTATATTACATACATCAATCTGTTTGTACAATATAGGCATAGCGCAATTTTTGTTCTCAGTGCAGCCATGAGCAAAACTGGTTTACATTAGACGTTATAGGTATTAAATGTTGACGAAAGTAGGTAAATACGTGCCGTAAGATGATAAAAATAATTAAGTCAGTTCCATGTATGGAGAGGCCATTATTATGTTTGTTTTCTTTTTGTATAAAAATAGTGAAGCAGTTCATATAATACCTACATCTAATTCTATTCCTGCCAGTTTTGAAATCTGTTTTGCAATAAATTGGCTGTGATATACGGGCGGACAGACAGACAGACATTGCAAATCTATAAGGGTTCCGTTTTTACAATTTTTTGCTACGGTACCCTGAAAAACACAATACTGCTCTACTAAGCGCAAAAACCGTATCTCAACTAAAGCGAGTTACGAGATAATTGAAGTTTAGTAAAAGTTGATTTCTTTTATTTATTTATGGATGTTTATTGTTATTATAGGTATAATTATTATGGCAAAGGTTTCGAAATACGTCGCCGTTTTTAGGGGTTGTGAGTGACTGGAGAGGGAGCAGGGGAGGTCTTGAAACCCCCCTCACCATTTTCACTTGCCGGAAATACTTGGTTTCCTCTGAAAAAAGAAATCTCCAAACATCGGTGTGTATGGCACTGCCAACTTCCACATTCATCACACTAGTTTAATAAACTAAGGTTGTCGGAGCCCTGCGAAGGGCTCCTATTTTCGGATTAAGGGTCAAAAGAGAACCTAACATAACCTATTTATTTACTTATTACAGTCGCACCTAACCCAAGGCACTCGAAAGCAATGACGCACAAATTTGACATTAGCTGTCAATATGATCATTCCAAGATGGCAGTTTTGCGTTTCGTTTCACGTTTTTCACATAAAACCTAAAAATTACATTTGTAAAACTGTACTAAAGTATAAAAACTATGTTCCGTTTTGCATAATTGCCGAAGTATTTATGAAATTTTGGAAATTGTTTAAAAATATTTAGACGCTACTCCGGCAGCCAAAATTACTTTTAGGGGATTAAAACGAACTACCTTAAGCCCCCTACACTACCAATACCCTCAAATTCAGGCGACTCGTTTCGAAACCCAACCCATTATTATTTTTCAAAATAGATGAAACATCAAAAATATATGCGGATATACCTTATTCATGAGATACTGCTATGTCGCTTAGAAAATTATAGAATTAGAACTTGAGTTACTGCTTTTTCGTTAGCTCTCATCATACATGTTTGTATGGAAAAATATAAAAAATTATTTCGCTTCAAATATGTGTTGTTTCAAAGAAAATAAATATTAAAAGATATTTATTTATATTCATTTATAATTTATTAACGAAATACAGAGTTTACAGCTCATCAAAAGTTAGCTGTCTGCTACAACCCGGCAGGTTTTCTTTATTCTCATCGAATGTTAAAGGCAGTGTGTGAGGTGATAAGACTTATTATTTGCTGTTGTTCACGAGGCACAGTTTCATTTACTTTCCTTTTACGGCTTGGTATTGTAGAAATTTCAAGCACTGATGAAACATTTTCCTCTCCGTGATCTCGCAATGCCATCCCTTGAGCTTGACGAGAATCAACAATTTCAGGCAACTGCCAATTCATATAAAACGCCACAAGCTTCTCCCAGAAAACATCATCTCTTTCTATAATTTCTATTTTTAGTGGTATACTTTCGCCACTCCACACAGCAAATAAACACTTTTGTTTGCGTGTAACGTGGCGTTGCCCCTGAATTTGGTAATAACAATTACAATATTTGTTTAGACTAGTCAGTTCACTTTTTAATCATGTTTCCATATTTGTATTTTATTTGCTCTTATACTATTCTCCAGGCCATTCTTATAGGCAACTTTAGAACATTAAATTTCCACAATCGTGTTTGGACCTATTAATCCATCTGGCGTGGCACCAACAATCGAATAATCCACAAGGCTCGATTGTTACATTTTCTTGCTTCGCCAGTTGTTGCAAAGCCAGTTGTTCATTTTAGATTCCATGCGCAACTGATTTTACATTGCAAATATTTTATTTGTACAAAATATTTTTTACTAAGTTGGCTTTACTGCTGTTATCTCTTCTTTTTACCACTATACAAAAATTTCAATCTGTCAACATATTCTTACGCAATTCGAACCAGTCACTGCTATCCCTCTTGTAATTTTTGCTTATCACTACGGAATTTGAGTCAAATTTGTTAAAAAAATTGTTTGGCATTTCTTGGCTAGCTCTTGAACAGATCGTGTTAGGAATGACTGAAGTCAAATGTGTGTAAGACGTTGCAGAACTTCACTGTAATTACAATAATGATAATTAGTTACGTACTTTATTATAAAAAAATACTATATCTTGTGTTATAGCAAACAGAGAAGTCACCTTCTTACTTATAAATGATTGATTTTAGAATTAAAAAGATATTAGATGTACTGAGACATACCTAATAGTTTATGAATAATCAAAGTTTTACCCGATGTACCTAAAAAGGTTTATGTTCAAAACACAATAATACAACATTCGTTACCGCTTGTGTGCGGATTGCGGAGCGCCATATTAGCGCTGTCATCATTATTGTTCGCCGTGGCGGCATCTTAGCGCTCCAGGCGCTCTGACAAGCTAATGAATTTGAAATATAGGTACATAAAATGATTCGATTTTATGTTATTACTCTTTCAAAAATTGAAAACTGTGGCAGCTATGTATTGTGAGAATAATTTATATAATTATATTATGCGTAATCGATAATATGTAAGTAACATAGTTAGTCATAAAAGACTCTTATGAAAATAATTTGTGTAAAAATGTTACATATTTCATAATCACTTGGCCATGGATGAATTTCTATTTTATTACGACGCTTTCTTGTACAAATCCTTCGTAGAACTTCATTTCTCTAATTGTCCATATTTTATTCTTCTAATTATATATTTATAAGCACAGAAACAATAACACATTAAACGCAACAAGAGTATAAACTTAGGTCCTAATTATATGTGCCCATAGCTACATGAAAAGCCTATTTGATTCAAAGTATTCAGTCTATAACATAAAACATGAAATTACGAACTCAAATCGGTGTATTATAATAACAAACAGGTTTACGTAAAATTTCGTGCAGCGGAGACGCAAGCGACATGACCTATCTCTCACAGGGCTCATAGCCGAATGATGAGGTCTGGGCGGGGCGTAAACTAGCAACTGACACTCAGTACACCGCTTATGCTAATAAGGTTTAAATTGCTGAAGCGTTTGATATTGATGGGATCTACCGAGCGTCAAAATCATAGACGTTTGGCAGATTTTATTTAATTTTACAAAATATACACGTATAATATGAAAATAAATAGGGTAATTCTTTAGTTCATTAGATTTCCTACAATATTATAAAAAAAAATATGACAGCTTACGATCAAAATATTGCAAACAGTGAGACGAAAGATTATTTTCTGCCTCGATTTTGTGATTTTTTTACCGTGATTCTATTTTACGTACATGAAAAATTCTTTCAAAAGTCTTTTGTTCAGACTTTTGACTTTAAGCTCTAATTTTTGCTAGTTTGTAATATGTACCGTTATGGCTAGATGCGCGACGAAAAATTAGGTGTTTCACGGCTTCTGAGGTATAACAGCGCCTTAACTTAAGACGGAACGGAGGTAGATATTTAATCCTTATATTAATAAGTTAATGCGATTCATATTTCTTCAATGCTGTGTGATATGACAGCCTCATCATTCACTCATATTAATATTAATACAATGGATACGCGTCGCGTATTTTTTTAAACGGAATGTTAAAATGTTTGCTTTCTAGTTTCTTCGATGTTTCGAGCAGTGAGCTGAATAAGGCTGTACGATGACAAGCTTCTTACAGCTAGACTCTGAATATATTTTTGTGAAAGTTCCAAAGTCATATCTCTTCTAAGGGCTGAATGTATGTATAATAAAAATATAGTATACGTATTCCAGGCTAAATATGTACGATGACACGGATAAAACTACCCTATTCATTACTTATGTACATACTTTTTACATTCCTCTCTAAAATCAAGCCCTATCTGGCTCGCAGCGGCCTAAATACGTCACTTTTTAATACCGTACCGTGATAATGAACAAATGTGAGTGACACAGTGCCTTTTTGTGGTGACGTATTACTTCGTTCGGTAACCGACGACCGATGACAAAAGCCACTCGGTTTGTAGTTTCGGTTGTAATCACTGGTTTATAATACCGGGCACGTATTATTTATGCGTGTGAAATATCTGCTATGAATAATTATGATACGTTGACAGTTTCCGGGCATAGATTTAGATGAATTGGATTCTTTTTTAAATATTAATTCGTATATATCAAATGGAAACAATTTTAATAAATTAACTCGTGTATATCAAATGGAGACAATTAATTAAAATTGTTTCCATTTGATATACCTTTTACCGTTAGATTGCCAAAGTTAAGCACCTCTCACTTCAATCTCTACCTCTCTCCCTAAACATGATTTCCTTTGGTACTTAAGATTAATATCTTCTAAAATCTGTGACAATTTAAACATGTAACAAATGCTAAACGTGTTTATCTGCCTGATACTGCAACGGAACTGTATTTTTTTCATGTTTGTTCTTTTGGCACAACAACTTGTTTCGTGTCGCTAGGTTTTTGTACTGTCGTGTTAACAGACTCATACTACAATATGTTTCATACTGAACAGAGTGCCGTAGAGTTTTTATTGCTGAGATATATGGCAATTGCTGTGGGCTGAAGTGAGTATTTGACAGGACGACGGTGAAGTGGTTTAAGCGGACGCCTTGCCTTTGGGCACGGCGTTTGATGTTCGGTTTGATCCCAGATCCTTACACGAGACAACACTTTGTATGATGCAGAAATTGTTGTTTCGCTTTAAGGTGTTCTTCGTGACAGTTAGTATTCTAAATGTGAAATGAAATGAAAAAAAGAAATGAAATAATTTATTTTTCATCACTAAGTTTTACAATTTTCTCTTAATCTATTAGAAGTAAGTACATGTTTGTTTTGCGAAAGTGAGTTTGCTTGTTTGTCTGTCTTTCTTTCACCTTGAACTCATCATCATCCATCTATCAATATCCCAGTTAGAACCTGGGGTCCACTTTCAAGTCTAACCTGATTTGACTGAATATTAGCTTTTCCACAGAGCGACTGCTTGTCTGACCGCCGGAACCCAAAGGTGTAGCTATATTCCATGGTTTAAACTAGTGCCAGTTTATTCGGAGGTACTGACTCCCTGTAACGACTGTTAAAGATCTTCGTGACAGCAGGCACCGACAGCTTGAAGTGCTCTCCGAGGCACGGAGCACGCGAGCAACACACACGTTGAATCACTGATCGGATTTTCTTGATATAGCTTAGACATCAGAATAGTGCAGACTTTTGTCGCGATAGCACTGGGAGAACCTAGTCCTTCATAATCTTTAAAACAATTTTCTTCCCAAGTCTTTAAGTGCTACAATTTACATTGTACATACAAATGTCACTGACACGGCATAAATTACGACAAAATAACTTAAAAGTAACTTAAATTAACTTGTAGGCAAGGTGTAAAATGTCTTGTGACGCTTCACAGTTCATGGTCACTGGGGACTAAAGTATTATGACTTACGACTGACTGTCCTTAAAATACCGTAAATTACCTAAGCTGTGTCAGAGTCAAGAAGCCTCCAAGTTTAAGGCGAACATTTCTAAGAAACGTTTTAGGGAACCATGGTGTCTTTGTAATACCAAAATGTATTAATTTATGTGTATACACCTACTTGACAATTATAACAAAACACAAAATTACTTATAGATAAACTAACTCTATGGACCAGAAGATAGCATATGCGTCTGCAGATCCCGGTATGCCCGGATCGGACAAAAGTTCTTTTGAGTTATTCGGCCTTCTCAGTAGCAGCACTAAGTCTTGCCCGTAGTAACATCTCTTACAATACCCTGAACTTAAGGATTAATGCCATTTAGATCCTTAACAAGGCACCTGCAACTTAGGAGGCAAGAAGTGGGAGGAAAAGAAACAATTCAACTTCCCATCACCCGCCCACTGTAAACTAAAACATTGTATCTATATACACTTACGAAGCCTCCAAAAACAGTGTATCAGAAACATTGTTTTAAGTGTCTTAACCCACACAATGATACATAGAGTTGTAACAAAAAGTAGTTTTTGTAACTGGATACTCACTCACCTTGTTTGCTGAGCCAAATGGACGGCGGTAGACAAAGACATGTGTAGAGTACCACCAGAGAAGCAAGAAGCAATATTTGAATAGGTGCGTAAGTATACTCAGTAGTATTATGATACAAAAAAATCTTTTAAAAGTCAGTTATTGATTCTTGAGTCAAATTGATGTTGGGTGATTTTGTTATAAATAGTCAGATCTAGAGTTGAGTGATTTTAATTACAATATAAATGAAAAAACCTAAAGTGAGCAGCGAAGTAATCGCCTGAACCCGTCGCTGCCCTACGTCAAAGGATATCGTGATGATTAAAGTGAGAATGTCCCGAAAGCATGTAAGTGTGAGTCTAAAACAATTCCTCTGCCAGCTAATTTGAAAAAAAAAACCAGTATGACGAGAAACAGCCGCAATGCGCAATAATGTTTTATCGAAACATAATATAAAAATCACATCTAACGGAACACATAAAATTCAGTATTAAGACTGAGATATCGTAGTTGACTTCACAATCATTATAAAAATGGACCAAACTATGCAACAAGCCTTTGAGGATCATCATCATCATCCTAGCGCTGTCCCGGTTGCGCTCCAAAACCCACGCCTTGGAGCCCGGGGTCCGCTTTTCGGCTATGTCTCCTCCACTTCGCACGGTCTTCAGCATCCCTGGTGGTTAGTTGGTTGGCACGCATATCGATGCCTTCCGGCCAAAAGGGGGTAAGCGACATTTTTTGCGAAATTGACTTATTTATATGGTTAGAATCGGCTTTTTTTCTGCGTCTAATGGTCTAAGTTTCGTGGCTCTAGGACAAACTTTTTGTCGCTTAGGCGGTAAAGGAATTGAGGTTCTAACACTAAGTTTTTCGTCATAAACGACAGTTATTTTTGGTGTATTTTGTATTATGGTGGTTGGATAAAAATAATATTTCAAAACTGTGAGATAAGCATTTTTGGCTTTGAATGTTTTTTTCTTTACTTGAACGTTAAGTAGTTTGGGCTGTAAATACTTTTTTGTAAAAAATACATTAGTCAAATTTTACTTGAATCTTTGTGTACCAAACTTTCGGTTAGGATATTAGGGCAGTTCCTTTGGATAAAATATATGTCATTTAGGTCTAATTTCCGTGACTTTATTTGGCGTTTATTTTTATTTTCCCTAGTCACCAAATCAATCATCGAAGGCGCTTAGGATAATTCATCCAAACGAATGTCGCCTTGCATTGTCGCTTACCCTTATTTTCCCTCCTAAAAAAAATATCTGGTATGGTGGTTAGATAACAAGGTTAATCAAAGGTTTGGCGGTTACCTTACAGAAGAATGACAAACAGCGTCGGTTATCTCACTCTTTCATTCGAACAAAATGTCATTAGCGTTGCACAGCGAACATTCACCGCGGGCATAAGCACCTCCGTGCCTGCGAGTCCGTTTGGCGCGAAGTTTTTCGAAGGAAATAAAACTGTAAGATTATTTTAATAGACCTTTATATTCATCTATAATTGTGTATTCTAATTAAAAGAAAATTATAACGAGCTATTCAAATACTGTAACGTGTTACCAGTGCAATGTAAAATCCAAATGGCCGTTATGAAAGAACTTGTAAACACAGACCTACTTAGTAAGTACAACCGCCACAGTACTCTAAGACAGTTGCCAAACGCAAAGAAATATGATTTACCAAAATCTAATAATATGTATGGAACTAAAATATGTCGATAAATACTTCCAAAGATATTAAATAGTTTACCAGAAGTTATAGCTAATAAATATGTAACAAAACAGCCGTATAAAAACATGTTAAAAAGATATTTCGTCAACAACATAGATAAGGTACTCATTTCGATGTAAATATTGTAGTCATGATAAATATGAACTCCCATTCGCAAAAAAACTCTAGTGGTTTCAACGAATGGTATAAGTGAGAATATTGTAAATTGAAAATTTTGGTCAATATATAAAAAATAAGAAACATTAGTTATTTTAAGTTTTATAGATAAGAAGTCATTCTTTTGCTATCTTGTTCAGACAATACTTCTTTCTCTTAGCGTTATCCCAGTTTCAATCTGGGGTCCGCTTAGTAGTCTAACCGGATTTGGCTGAATATTAGCTTTTCCACGGAGTGACTGCCTGTCTGACCTCCGCAACCCGAAGGGATTGCGATATTCCATGGTTTAGACTAGTGTCAGTTTAATAAGAAGGTACTGACGCCCTGTAACGACTGTCAAAGATCTTCATGACAACCAGGACCGATGGCTTAACGTGCTCTCCGAGGCACGGGACAAGCGATAATTAACAATTCAATACGCACATAACACATGAGTTATTGCAGAAAACATATCATTGTTTAACTTTAAACAGTAATAATTCCAGCACAAATTGTAAAGAGGGTAGGAGTGAGCCGTTACCGAGTCAGCTGAGCGGCCGGAATCGTGACGTAAATAACGGTCCGAGCGCAGGTGCAAGTGGAGAAAGCGGGGCCACTACGTCATCGCTGACGTTAACTGATAACGGTCAGGCTGATCAGCTGTTTGATACATTACAAGAGCGGTTGTATGCAAGTGTTGCGCAAACCGGAAATGTTATGACAAGCGGATGGACGGAAGTAAGACGTAAAAATAAAAATAAAACATCGAACTATCGGTTACTGGGCAAAACGGGCAGTGCTGTGACTCACGCTGAGAATACTTTTAGAGCTGCAGAACGAAAGCTGCCGATATTTATTACAAATTTGCATAAGAGTGCATCAGAGAATGATATTATTAACTATATTGAGAACAAAACGCAAGATAAAGTTTCCTTAGAGAAAATATCTATTAAAAGGCAATGTGAATACAATGCGTATAAATTGTTCGTTTCATTGGATAAGTTGCAGTTATACCAGTATATAGATGAGAAACTATGGCCGAAAGGCATTGTTTTTAGAAGGTTCGTGCATTTTCGTCCGAAACGTCTAGTGGAGGCTGTCGGCAAAACAATAAATGTACCTAATGGCGGAGCAAACCTATAAGTTTATTTCTTTTAACTGCAAAATTGTGAAGCGATCTTTGCAAAGCATTCGGGATCTTTGTAAAGACAGTGATTTGATAGCCCTACAGGAAACGTGGTTACTACCAAATGAGCTATCTTTTCTGGATACTATATGCGATGACTTCAGTTCGACCGGAGTATCCGCCATGGACCTCTCTAAGGGCATTGTTTACGGTCGTCCATATGGCGGAGTTGCATTGTTGTGGAGGCGGAGCGTATTCCAACAGGTAACGGTTATACCGTGTGACAAGTGCCATTAAAGTAGTGTCGAGAGATAAAGCGTTTCTAGTGGTGAGTGTGTACATGCCTGTTGACGCAGTCGCGAATATAACGGATTTCACGGATACTCTCGGTTCGGTAAGTGCGATCATAGATAATTGTGGCGTCGACTGTGTTTATATGCTTGGAGACTATAATTCACATCCTAAAGAACAGTTTTATAGTGAACTTGTAGATTTTTGCATTGATCAAAAATGGTCTTGTGTTGATATTGATATACTCGGTTTGGGATCGGATACCTATACGTTTTTAAGTGAAGCTAACGGTGCTAAACGATGGCTTGACCATTGTCTTGTGACACATGCGGCATTAAACACAATTAAGAATGTATATGTATTATATGATGTTTTGTGGTCAGACCACTATCCACTTGTCATAGAGTGTAATTTAAACATGATATCGTCAAAGATATATGACTTTAATGCCTGCCAAACTAGTAGTGTTATTTGGGGTGAAAGATCCCCAAAAGATATAAATATTTATAATAATGAATGTAATAATAGACTAAGACTTATACATTTTCCTCAAGAATTCAGTAGATGCTGTGATAAAATGTGTGACGACACATCGCACAAATTTTTAATTGATGAAATGTATTATAATATTGTGCAGGCTCTGACTGAGGCGGCCTCAGTGGGTCGACGTAGCAATAAGAAAGTCAGACGGAAGGTTATTGTAGGTTGGAATAAACATATCGCGGAGGCTCACGGACAGGCCAGGCAAGCATTTTTATTATGGTGTTCGTATGGTAAACCTACTTCTGGTTATTTTTATGAGAGAATGTGTGAAACCAGAAAAGTTTTCAAATCACGTTTAAAATGGTGTCAAGATCACGAAACACAAATCAAAATGGATATTTTGGCATCACATCATTCTAATAATAATTTTCGTGCGTTTTGGAAAAATACCAACAAATTGAACAGTAGACCAGGGCTGCCCGTGAGCGTCAGTGGTGTGACGGACCCTAGAGAGATAGCTAATCTGTTCAAGCAGCATTTTTATGTTAAATCTCTGCTGGGGCCGTCCAGCCAAAAGCCTATTGTGAAGGCAGGTAGGGAGCCGGGAGTAAAATTCGACATTAAGGAAATTACTCAGACCATAGTGAATATGAGTAAGGGTAAATCTCCGGGCCACGATGGTCTAAGTATTGAGCATCTTCGCTATGCCGGTCCCCACTTACCTAGAGTGTTAGCATTATTGTACTCTTTCTGTATAACCCATAGCTATATGCCCCCTGATATGTTACGTACTTTAGTTGTGCCCATAGTTAAAAATAAAACTGGTGACCTAGCCGACTATCATTGGCCACAGTCATCGCCAAGGTATTTGACAGCATGCTTAATACGCAGTTAAATAAATACATCCTACTGCATGATAACCAATTTGGTTTCCGCCCTGGACTATCAACGGAAAGTGCTATACTGTGTTTAAAGCATGCTGTCAACTACTATGCGAAGCGTAAAACTTCGGTGTATTGCTGCTTTCTTGACCTTTCGAAAGCTTTTGACCTGGTTTCATATGACATCTTGTGGCTGAAGCTAGAACAAACACAAATACCAACCGCGGTTATCAATGTTCTAAAATATTGGTATGGAAACCAGGTCAACAGTGTAAGATGGGCAGGAGCTTTGTCCAATGCGTATGGGTTGGATTGCGGGGTGAGACAAGGTGGCTTAACTTCACCAACGCTTTTCAACCTCTACGTAAATGAGTTGATAGGTGAGCTCAGTGGCGTTAGGGTCGGCTGTTACATCGATGATATCTGTTTTAACAATGTCAGTTATGCAGATGATATGGTATTGCTGAATGCGTCACCATGTGGTCTGACGAAACTTGTGAACATTTGCGAAAGGTATGCCAACAGTCACGGTCTGGTGTATAATATTAAAAAAGCGAGGTAATAGTTTTTGAGGCAGGGGGTAGAAGTCCTAAAATAATGCCACCTATTTTCCTTACTGGCCAACCATTAAAAAGGGTTTGTCTATTTAAATATTTAGGACATATTCTGACTCCCAGTCTTAAAGACGATAAAGACATGGAGAGGGAGCGGAGGGCATTGTCAGTGAGAGCGAACATGGTGGCCCGCAGGTTTGCAAAATGCTCGACAAATGTCAAAATCACTCTTTTTAAATCATATTGTACATCCTTCTACACATGCAGCCTGTGGGCTAAATATACTCAAAAAGCTTATAATGCCCTCCGTATACAATATAATAACACTTTCAGAGTGCTGCTGGGACTGCCACGTTTTTGCAGTGCGTCGGGGATGTTCGCGGAGGCACGGTGTGATTACTTCTTCACAACAATGCGAAAGCGGTGTGCATCCCTGGTACGAAGGGTACGATCTAGTTCCAGCGGCATTCTGAAAGCCATTGCCGATAGACTAGATTGCTTATACGTGAATCACTGTTGCGCTATCTCACATGGAATGTAGTGCAACAGTGATTGAACTTATCAAATTATTTGAATTGTATTTACTTATTTGATGTGTATTACTAACATAAGTTAAGCTTTGTGTATTACTAACATTATGAGTCTAGTTACTTAAATAAATGATATTATTATTATTATTATAACTCCGAAAAGTCATTGGTGCGCGCCGTGGATTCGAACCCGATACCCTCTGCATGGCAGTCTGTTGGTAGGTATATTCACTCGGCTACCGCTGCCATACTGAATGTTAAATAAGTACCTACAGAGTTTTTGTTGGCTGGCCTGGCTTAGGATCATAATCAAGGGTTCGAATCCCAGGTTGGGCCAGCAAGGAATTATTGGATTTTTTGATGAATTCTCAGTAACAGTCAAGAGTTAATCCTGCGACTGATATGACTCTGTTGTGTCGAATTGCCTATGGGACTATGAGAGTGAGAGAATAAAAACTGCACGTTTGTTTTGCACATATATTAGCGTTAGTAGGTCCCTCTTTTGCAAATTGTTATTCTGCCTCAAGATTTGTCACCGTGACTGATTTAACATGTGTCATCATCATTGTTTTATCGATTGAGTGAATGGATGGGTGAGTGCGAATGAATGGATACACGGCAAAAGCGATAGTAAGAACCCTCTTTTTGGAGTGGCTGAAGGCCGCCACGGTGTCCTCACCTTCCGCCTGACGCATGTCTTCATCGGGCAGTGTTGTTTTGGGTAGTTTCTTTGCTGTGGAGGACTCCCCCGGCAACGGACGTTGCGAGGCGATTTACGGCAACTGTAGACGCGGACATGCGGACGACGAGGACCAAACGTCGACCGTCATACCTAAAAGTGGTCCTTAGGTACGAAATTTTAAGTTTATATTTTTTTGTCATACCTAGAATGTCAGCATGAATGTATAATGCAAGACTAACTTACAATGAGTAACAATTGTTTTGTGTAATTTTCTAAAATAAAGACTGATTGAGCACAATTTCTCTTTTTTTAATTCATACCTTAGTCGGTTAGCCTGTTTAAAAACTTATAAAAGTCTAATGTATATATGTAAGTATGTATGTATAATTTTATAAGAATTAATCACAATGTGCTTTCGCGTTGCATAAAACAGCTTATAGTATCTTTTATAGATAATTAACTTATAACAATTTTCTTGTTTTTCTGCCATTAACCTAATAGCCGGTTATGTCATATTGGCACCACTTGATGAACAGAAAAAGCACAGGTATGCTCTTTTTCTTCATCAGAAATAAAATAAATGGTGCAGTTAAATCATTTGGGTTGGAACTCATTAATTGGGTTGTTTTCATTTACGACTTTTTTTTTTTGGTAGTATAATTAGAACCATTTGAGGGTAAGCGACAGTAAATAGTGTTAGGAGTGTGATTTGTTTTAATTAACAATGTCATTTCGTAGAGACCTAATCAAAAATTATATGATTAAATTTTGAAACTTTTGGAACGTACAGAAAATTTTCTATGATTTTTTTTCACTTATTTTGATCTTTAAACTACTCTCCTGTAAAGTTTGTTAAGTGGCGGTTAGCCTCTTTTGGCCATAAGGCATAGATATCATCCCTTACGACGTCAAGCCAGCATTTCTTTGGCCTTCCCCGTTTACCGGGGCCCGGCGGAGGTAGCATGGCAAGACATTTGTTACCCACGTAAGATGCCGGTTGACGTAAGACGTGGCCATACCAGCGTAGACGACACTCTTGCAGTTTGTTAGCAATGTCACGGACATGAAGGCTACCCCGGATGCGAGAGTTCCTAATGCAGTCCTTCTGCGTGACACCACACATCCAGCGCAGCATGTTCATCTCCGTGACACGCAGACTCTGCTTGTGTCGCTCAAGCACAAGCCACGTCTCACCTTTGAGGATCACACCAAGTATTCCAAACGACAAAGAAATCGCTTAAACCACATCACCATCCGTGCAGTCGTCGAAAGTTAGACATAACCTATTAAAAGTTCAAAGAACCTAACCATATCCGTTAAACATTCAGCACAACAGTCATTATCATCCAAGACATATAAATCACACGCCACATACAATACGGTGACAAGTTTCAAACTGTCGCCGAAAACTTCAACATTGAGACTAATGCCAAATGTGACGGTGTGAATACAATTAATTCGTCAAAGTTGGATATAACAGACAATTTCCCGAGGGAATGTCTCAACGTTGTGTTTGTGTGGACTGAGACGGTTTAGTTGACAAAATTACTGACTTCTACAACTATGAGGTACGGATGGCATAACTTTGGTGAAACTGACGTTCAACATCAGCCTTGTATATTCACTATTGTACTGTTGAGCACTGGTTTCTTCTCACTATGAGAAAGATAAGGAGACTTTGGTCACACTGCCTTGGTGGTCCAGTGGCTAGCATGACTAGTGGCGTCTGCCGATCGGGACAAAATCGGGAAAAGTGTTACTGAGTTTTCAACTATTATGCGGATTACCTACAAATTTATAAAATGGCGATAAGTGTGTGCAATTTTACACTTCTGCTTACCAATTTAGGGAAACAGGCATGAGTCTATAAAATAATATACAGTGTTTGGTAATTCGACCAATTCCTTGAAGGAGTTTATGTATCAAGGTAGGTTAAAAAGAGATTTAAATATGTACTGTACTTGATGTACAAATTAATTAAAAACTTCACGGGTTCATTACCTTTCGATATTGGTACAATTATATCCAACTTTTATAACAGTGAAAAAATACGAGCTGATTTCTTAACAAAAGCAGAAGATTGACGGAAGTCAATTTGTTGCAAATGACCTCAAATATCTCCTTCAAGGAATTGGTCTAATTACCAAACATCCTGTATATAAAAGACTTCCCTCGCAAGCAAACTGGGCATTCAGTGCCAAGTCGTTCAAGTGAAAACACCTCGCACAACTGTCCTTCTGCTGACAGCAGAGCTTGTCCTCGTATTACCTTCATGTGCAGTAAACACTGACTGTGTCTCCTCACCTACCTTCCTGTTCACTTCTTCACAACCCATTCGCTTACCTCTTGGGTGCATCGTCGTGGTATACAAGTAGTTGCGGAAAAACTTCAAATAATCTTATAGATTATTTGAAGTTTTTCCGCAACGCCAAATATCGTTTGTGCCAATTGAACAATTGTAATTGACACAATGATTTGTTTCACGCTCAATATAAATTTTTGTTAAACATAATTCCCAAAATTAGTTGTGTCATATCGAATGGTTCCTTCATTCTTCGCTAATTTTAGTGTTTTATTTACTGTCTTCTTTGTTATAAGACCTGAAAGCCGACAGCTGCGGTTACCCTCACTATTATTAATCCCACATGCAGTTGCCATTTGTAATTCGAGTTAGCCCTTACAACAATGGTAACAACCATTCTGCATATACATAGCTGCTCCAACCATCATGAATTTGGATCGTAGGCCAAAATTTCCATCCATAATTCATAAGCAACCAAACAAACCGACTCAATTCAAACGCGTGCGAAGTAGTTATAAACAATACAGAGTTATCGCTGAAGGAAGAAAATGACAAATGCATTTGATTTGTATGCTGCACATCGCGCCCCAGGCTAGCGGCGGGTGCTGAACCTAAAATATTCTACATCCCAGACATGTATTCGGGCATATTTTTATTTGTTGAATCTTAACCATGGAATAGAGAGGCAACGAATCGTAGAATGGATGATTTGGTCTTTTTTTGGCTGATAACCTACTCAGGCTTATGGACTTTGCTTTTCATATCATAGAAACAAAATAAAATAAAAACTTTAAAAGAGGTGTCAGCTGTGTAAAGGGTACAAAATCACTGTAAAGGAATGAAGAGAGTTCCACACTCATCGCATAAAAATCAGTATTACGTGAAGATCATAGATATAGTAATTAATATTTTTCTATGTGGTAGATATTAGGTATGTATTTTTACGACAGTATTTTGAGTAAGGATGGTACATGTTAGGACTAGTCGGTGAGTTGATATTCAGTCATATCTGGCTAGACCAAGGCGTATCCAAGACGTGTAAGCCTTGGATCCAACCGGGATAACGCTAGGATGATTATGATGATGTCAGTACTAGCCGGCACAATCGTTTCAGTTCTGAACTTATTGCATTTCTTACGTATTCCATATTAGTTCGAGCCAGTTATATTCTACGGTGATCTTGATAGATCAAGACAGGAGCTACTACTACAGTAGCATATTATATCTTGTAGTTAAAACGTATATCTACTATTTGTTTAAAAACATAAATTATGATTCGATGGACGTTAAAAAAATTGGCTACATAAAAACTTTGGTACAGATAAAATAATTTTGGTTTGTGATTTCAAATCTCGTGGAATATTTATGTGAGCTTGAGTCGAATAAAATTGAAGGAAAGAGAAATATGCTAAACTAATTTATCGTAATGTTTTCATGTTTAAAGAGCGTGTTTGAGAAGTCTAATCTTTTGAAGTATGACTATGATCTGAATGTCTAATTAGGGCAAATGGATTTTTCTTTTGTTGTTGTAAGACAACCTTGTAGTTTATTGTAGGAAGACTAGAAAGTATGTAAATTGTTATTGACGTCATCATTTATTCAGTAATTTATACGGCAGGTCCAGTATCTGTCGTATACCTGTTGCTCGCAGCTTCGATGACGCTTAATTTTATTTAGGTGGTCATTAAAACTAACGAAATTGTACCCAATCAGAAGTTTCATACAAACTTCCACGTTGGTGAATACGAGAGCAACTATTTGTGGACCTCACAGAGTGTGGGTATAAAAAAAATAAGACAACAAGTAAATTAAAAACTAAGTAAACATGTGTTCATCTGTTTTTCTTTTCCTGAATAGATCCTGTATCGCGGGGATTTCACATATATTTAAGTAACAAAATGATTTTCTTTCACATATATTAAAACAAAGAACAGGATCGCACTCGGTTTCGGCCCGTGTGCGTCGAACCCATCACCACGTATACTAAAATCTGTTTGGTTGGTGGAGCAAGCAGCCCCATCATAATTAAAAAGCCGATACAAAGCAACTTGTCCACAGTAAAATGGAAACCATCAAATCAAAGTAAGCGAATACTCTGGTAGTAGTCCCTCCAAATCCTCTGCTATTTAATATAATTTCAAATTTCAGAATCCTTCCGCTGCTTGGAAACAAATTATTCCGCCTGTAAGCTACCGACTTTATTTGAACCATACACTTTCTGTAAATAAATTAAATATTTTTTTACACACAATAATTAAAAGAGTTCGTTAATATCTTACATCTTATTATCTCATAAATGTTCACGTGTAAGAAAGAAATAAAAAATAAAATAAAATATTTTTCTTTGTATATTCATTTAATTTGTTTCTTTACGAAACATGTGAGTTATTCTGTTCACAATTTAGAAATAAAACTCCTGCATTCAAAATTTCTGCTTAGCCTCATTGAAAGTCTCTACATTCAAACAATAGCTACATAAACCATTTACTGAGGTTTCTTGTCTTTGTTTTTAGTAGCATTGTCAATTGTAATTAGTTACCATTTCATACTAGTTTATTTAACCGGTCTTTATATTTTAGCTTACTCTTACGCAGCGATAGCATAGTAGAATTACCAACAAACTACCATAGAGCTTCAAAAGGTATCGGTTCCACACCCAACACATGTGCGTTCCTGACTTTTTGAAGTTATGTGCGTATTCAATTATCAGTTATCATTCGCGTCGCGTGCCTTACGAGCTCGTTAAGCAGTCGCACTGTGTTTCGTCCAGAACAAGCTAGCTGGACAAAAGTCATTGTTTAATTACCATGATTTGATGATGACATTTTATTACTTGAGCCTCTAGCCACATACCCACGTGCCCCCATTCTAAGAATTGTTTTGCACTAGTGTCAAGTACTGATGAGGTAATGAGGTTAGTATTAAAAGAAAGGGCTAGAAAATTACATATTAATAGCATTTTTGCATTTACCGAAGTACCGTTGTATGTCAATGAGTTTGAGTTTTTTGAAAAATGTTAATAATAGATCTTCAAGTTAAAGGTATGTACTTTCTATTTGTAATAAGAAAATGGATATACTTACACTGTATTTTTTTAATACCTCCAGTTTAAAAAAATAATGTTAACTTTTTATGATTTTCTGAATTCATCGGACTAGAAAGTACTTGTACCCTCTATAACCGGGCTGGAAATGATATATATTATCATAGCTATATCTGTTAGATATAGCTATGATAATATATATCATTCATTATAGAGCGACTGGCGAGGAACTGGTTGGAGGTGGATCACTGTGTAGCCCAATTTCTTACAGGTCATGGCAACTTTAAGAGCAAGTTGTATTCATTTAAGCTAGTTAATTCACCGTTATGTCAATGTTCAACATCTGGCAACAATTATGAACAATCTGCTCATCACATTCTATGGGAGTGTAGTCTTTGGCAAATTGAACGTAATATCATGCTTAACGAATTAGAGGTAACTTCTGGAGTAGTGTACTATACGGATCTTGTGGCAAGTAGGACGAATTTCCGTGCGTTTAGGCGTTTCTGCCATACATATTACTGGAAACAGGCATAGTTCACAATTTAGGCCCCCTTAATGCTCATGTCCGTGGTGCTTATCTTTTCTCATCACTATATCTCTTCGTTGCTTGTCTCCCGCTTTGTTAAGGAGGGAAGTGGATTATTCATTTTCCAACTCCTCCAATATACTTCTGATTAAGTTCGTTGCGGGTTCCAAGACAGTTTAACTTTCCCCGGGACTTCACGAGTGTCAAAACTCGTTGTCATCAATGGTCACTGCTGCTGAACCTGGCTACACAGGTGACACAGTAGTGGGAATGAGGGTGGGATTAGTCCCAGCTATATCTGTTAGCTTTAAAATTTTAGTCATCATAACCTGCGCAATTGAGTACAACTTTGTCATTTTGTCTGTTTTTCAGAATACGAATTCTCAGTCTCAAAAATGGAGCTTTTTGATGAATGGCTGAAACATACCAAAGAGAACCGTAATAGTAGACTATATGATTCTCTAGCGACAAAACATAATCTTGCAAAAATCACGGAATTAAAATGATAATTGGAAGATTGTCATACAAATGCGTCGTAAAATGGGAAAGTTCTGGAAAGCAATGTGATCGCTCCCTGACTAAGAATTCTGAGTGGTCTCTCAATACCATCATCATCAAGTATGATTCCTGGGCCCGCCCATCAGTGGATTTCACTGCAGCTAGTGAAAGAACGCAAAGAAGGCGTCTGGAGGACTTTATTCATTCGCGGAATATAAACCAGTAGTGGCTAAATATCACCGTGATTGTTCGGACATCAGAATTTGGCTTCTGTGATGAAAGAAGCCCGGAAAAGTGCCAAGTCATGAAAATAAGTGTGTGTGTACGCGAAGAATCGAGATTTTTGAGAAAAAGACTTAAGCATACGTAGTCGTAGACGCCAAATCTACAAGCCGCTCCTATAAACAGACGAGAAAGTGGAGCATCAGGGCAGGACATCAGGTATTCCCATCATTTTATAGCGCTAGGCAGGCAACATTTGAATGTTACCCTCCCGAGGAACAGATTTTTATAAACGAAATGCGTGCAGACATAGGTGGTTTTCAGTCTCTATTCGTGGACCACGGTATTAAATGCCTGATACTGTGCACAAAATTCTTGTGCACAGTATAGATATTGTGAAATCGGCTGTTCTACCTATTGGGCAGCATTCTGAAGAAATTCAGGAGTCGCGCAATAAGGATTATAGAAGGTTCCGGGAGCACAATACTCGAAAACATTCACGTATTGCCACGAATAGGGATTTACTTAATATGTTGCTAATCGCATCCGATCCTGTGATAAATGGTGTTAGAGAAGTGCCCAAAAAACCGACCAGTAAACTCTTTTCTAAGGATTTAGAATTAATAATACCTCCTTTTGTAAATGTAAGTTCTAGTGTAAATGATGGTAGTTTTGTCAAAGTATTAGTATGTCAGATTATCATTTAGAAGATTTTTTTGAATAAGACTTGTAAATAATATTGTACTTATAAATTTCTAAGCGGTTTATCTAACTTTATTATAAGTTGAAAACTATTTAACTAAAAATAATGTTAATGAGTTGTAATAATGTCCCATTATGTAATTATTAGGGAGGTTAGTTGAATATTTTATGACAGTTATTTATTGTATTTTTTGGGCAGGGCACATAGCTCGAAGAACCGATGGCCGTTGGGGCAGAAAGGTTCTGGAGTGGCGACCACGTACCGGACGACGCAGCAGAGGTAGGCCCTCCGCAAGGTGGACCGACGACCTCGTCAAGATCGCGGGAGGCGGTTGGATGCGGGCGGCTCAAGACCGGTCTGTGTGGAGAACCTTAGGGGAGGCGGTTGGATGCGGGCGGCTCAAGACCGGTCTGTGTGGAGAACCTTAGGGGAGGCCTATGTCCAGCAGTGGACGTCGTTTGGCTGATATAATGATGATGATTGTATTTTTTCAGCTATCTGTCAATATACGAAAAAGCTATTGTAATTGTTTGTTTTGTTAATACACGTGACCATACCGTCTTTTATTTAGGTGTTATGTGGTAATACCGCATTAAAAGCCATACGAAGCAAAATACCTCAAGAAATAATTTTGTCCAGCTAGCTTGTTCTAATGACACCTCTGTGAGTCGATCGCGGTACCTATTCGTAATAGCAGTGAGTCGAGTTTCGTCTGGACATGAGTGTTCGTCTATAAAACATGGGATATTAGTCGTAAATTTGAACCCAGAGT
Organism: Euclidia mi; assembly: GCA_944739405.2. Classification (NCBI taxonomy): domain Eukaryota; kingdom Metazoa; phylum Arthropoda; class Insecta; order Lepidoptera; family Erebidae; genus Euclidia; species Euclidia mi. The sequence continues at coordinate 107,668,874 of OX123181.2, forward strand.
TATTGATGTTGACCAGCTCCGTTATGCACTAAGTGTATTGTGTGGCCATGAGAATATATTATGTACCTACTTATGATATGATGATTCTTATCCTCAATTTAATGTTCTTATCAAACTAAAATAGTTGCAGTCTTAAAAATCCTAAGAGATCGGTGTGTGTTTTGTATTTTTTTGTGTTGTATGTATCTTTGCCTTTAGTGTCTCTTGTGAGCGGGGAAGTAAATGCATTATTTTCTTTCTTTTGTTTTTTATCGATTTCACCGGATATACATTTAGAGTCGACGTGAACGAATTTATACACTTGGTGTTTATCATCATCATCCTGCCATAGTTCACCAATGACACGCCACTGAGCCCGATTTTCGGACGCTTCACGTTATGTTACCGAAATGCTTCATGTATTTATTTACTTATTTAGTTTTCTATTGTACGCAACAAAAACAAATACATGTAACGATAATTATACTAAGTAAACGTCATGTTATATGTACAAGTATCTAATTGCAACTTAAAATTTTAATGTCTTTGAAAGTAAATCATGGGAGTATTCGAGAGATTCATAACAATGATACTTACATAAAAATGTGATGGGCTATTTACATTTTCGTATATAGACACTATTTATTTATCTCGATACAATCAAAGAATTGGTTATAACCAATTCTACAATTCTACAAATCTAAAATCAAAGAATTGGTTATAACCAATTCTTTGATTGTAGTTGGTAATAACCAAAACGCAGTTTGGTTATAACCAAAATGATTAGTATGTTCGCAAATTTTAGGTTCTTACGTAATAGTCTGCTTGATAGTAAGCAGAGGCGGCATTTCTTCATGGCGTAAACAATCGCTAGTCTAGTGGCCACCACTACCACACTAGCTCAAGCAGTTAGAAGATCGTTGACTGTCTGGTCCAGATGAGCGTACCTATCGATGCACAAACAACACCAATCACACGCGATATGTTGCATATTTTCTACAACATCGAATATTTCTCAGTAACAATTTCTAGCTCACAGTCTCTTGCGTTGATAAAACTTTAGACATAAACGAATATAATTTGTCCTATTGTATTCGTAAATTAGATAGTGTACAACACTGGTTTGATATTTAGACATCTATTTTTAAATATTTTTTTTTATCACGCAGCTAGTAAATCTGGTGGCTTTAAAAAAAGTGGCTTTTTATCGACGGCGCCGCTGATAGAAACTAGCTTTTCGCAAAGGTTTTACGAAGTAATTTTCTTTCTTAAGAATAGAGTATGCTACTATTTACTAGCATAAAAAGGCCAACGAATATCAATAAATATTATAAATACCTATTGATGGTTCGTCTATTTTAGACAAATAGAAGTAAGGCCTCCCTCACATTGGTCATGAGCGTTCCTACGCTCGGCGTCTGTTCGGCGTGCGCCCGGAGTTCACTTTGTACTACAGAGTGAACGCCAAGCGCACGCTGGGCGTACGCTCGAGGAACGCTGTCGCCCATTGTGAGGTCAGCCTAAGTATTTGCATTTTTTTAACTTATAGTGAAAAGTCACTAAGTTTTTTTGTCAGTCAGACGAAACTTGGCGCAAAATGTAGTCATATAACAAATTGAAACCTGGTTACTAGTAGCTATTAGTCATTAGGTGTTACTACTGTCTATCATTGCGTATTATACCTAATTAATTAAGCTCGCTTTTTTACAGGTAGACTAATACAACTAGAGCTATCGAGAATATTACCTGAGCTAATGAATACTGTATACTATATCTATACTAATATGATGAACTCGGTTAATAAACAGTGCTCTAATCGAAGGAACTACTGGTCGGATTTGAGTAATAATTTTTTTTGTAGGATAGCCCGATTTCTTCTAAGAAGGATTGTAATGTTTCTGTAAGTGTAGTATCTCCTTGGACTTCCTTTACCGTGGTTTTATTAGAAGGTTGTATCCTGCTGGCCACTGTGTTTAACTCTTCGCTAGCGATTGAGAATGCAGGGTTGAGGTGCAAGGTTAATCCAGCAATAAGCAGTCAATGTTGAAGTTTTCAGAGCACCCTAAGACCTCCATCATGACCTAACGATTCATGTCAAATATGTCTTGATATAAAAAACTATCAAACTTGGATACACTTACACTGGAACGACCACTTAGCGAGTTATTATGTATATAACTCGTTTGTGTGATCCACAATTTGTTGATTAGGTTCTGGGTGTTCTATTTGTCCATAAATTCGATGTTTGTAAAGCCCCACGCAATACAAAGACGTACATCACTATGTGCGTAGTTGTATCGCGTGGGCGTTGCTTTTAAAAAATATGAGCAATCTTGAAATTATTGTATGAATAATTAAATTTATGAGGGTAGGTGACGATACTTTACGGCCGCTCCCTGGGTACATTTAGTGGCCATAGCTGGTGCAACCTAAGAGATTTTTAATTTTCCCGGCAACAGTCATGGACAAATAGACGGCAATTTTACCTTTGCAAATAATTATTGAGACCGACTAAATAAATATAAGAATTTATCGAAATTTTAAACTGGTTATACACATTTTGCTGAATAGTAAAGCCATGTTGGTATCAGCAGAAATGTATCACATCGACTGATGAAATACTACTAGTTAAAAAAATGCAATTGAAACTATGTTAAAACACTTCCAGTACAACTCTATATCTCCGACAGTCAAGTTAAACCATTTTTCAAGCCATTCACTAAAATCATTCTTAGTTTGGCGTAGACTTTAAAACTTTACAGTAGAAGTTAAATTTTATGTTGGCTCATTTACATGGTACCATTGTAGAACTTGATTAAAAAATTCCTTCGCGTTATTTTATAATTCGTATGGCAAGAATAAATGTATAAAATTAAAAATTGCCTGCCATTATGAATTCAAACAAATAAATGAACTGTAGAAATGATTTTGTTATTCTGTGATTGAGGCCTTAGGGCCTTAATTTTATCGATTCAGTGACACGAAACCTGCCGGGGAAGGGAGTTTAATTTTAGGAAGGACTTACTTACGCGCACTGAACCCGGCAGTTTGTGATGGATTGAGCATACCTACAAAATTACATTTGTTTCCTCTTACGACATCTATGGAATTAAATGAGGTAGTAGACCTCATTTCACTTCATGTGTGTCGTAAGAAGAAACTAAGGAAAATACACGAAAAAAGTAGTATCTTTGTGAAAAGAAAACTCTGCATTAAACCCTATACTTACGCGTCCGGCCAGCGTGACATTGACCTAGAACAATCCCTTTCATCTACAATCTCTGTGTCATATTTCAAATATTTTCATTTTATCTTTAACTTAAATGTAGCGTAAATAACATTATATTTTTATAACGCGTGTCATATTATAACACTTGGTTTGCTTATAACGATACTGAATAATAACAACGTACAAAAATATTTCAAGAATCTCTTTTCTTAAAATAGCAGTGAACGAAATCAAATATGTTCTTTGACAATTCAGAACAATATTTTAGCATTTGAAACGAATATTTTAATGCCGGCTCAACTTACTCTTTTTTTTTTTTTACGTTAACCCGTCACCTTGATGTGACTGAAAGGAATGAGACAATGGTAATATATTTTTGATTTCACTATCATCATTGTCATATCAAACTCGAAGTGCACTTTGCAGTAAGTGCAGTGTTTGAGATTTTCTATGTACATATTGAATATGCTTGCTTATAACTAGACTTGAAAATAGTCATAGTAATCGCGTGCGAAACTTTTGATAGCGTGTTCGAGATCTTCATCTGCGCTCATTTAGTTTCGTCAGTGTGAGTTAGATGTTGCCAGTTATTGTCTCTTCGCTATTATACGATTTAGCGCTGTTAGGTGAGACTTTACATAGTCTCACGCCTATAACCCCGAAGAGGTAGGCAGAGGTGTATTTCTACACCCACTTTTCGCCAGATATACTTTAGTCCCACGTAATAAGGGGCGAGCCTATTGCCGAGGTGAGACTTTCTTCTCTACTAATTGAGTTAATTAGTATAAACGTTCTAGATCTTATCCTACCTTTGATAATCTAAGAAAAAAAATGTAGCAGTTGTGTCTCGTTTATTTTGACTGTGCGTATAATGAGTTTAGTATTATTTTAAGTAGCAATTTTAACAGCACAGTTATTTAGAATTTTTAAGTTTATTCAACAGTTACTATGGAGAAAGAAAAATAATAGTATTATTTAATTGCTTTATAGTCTCCCAGTTCCACTCGTCCACAGTGAAATCAGGGAGTCATTCTCCAGACCTCAAGGCGTCGCTCCGCGGTAAGGCTTGCTAACTGCAATTACCGCGGACCCGCCACAAACAGGACATTGAAAGCATTGCGGTCTTGGTGGTAAAGCCCGGAACTCCTTCAGAGGAGGACCTTAGTTATTTCCTCCACCAGCCTTAACTCGTTCAACTGAGTGGCGGAATCGGGAGACTCAAAAAGAGTTTCCACTGAGTCTCAAAAAAGTAAGAAATCCAGCAAGACTCGACGATTCAAAGGAGATCGTGCGATATTCTCTCGCAATTCTGACGGTCATGCCACGAAGTGTCGATATGCTTACAGTGCGTCAGGTCATTCGTACACACTTAGACCTTACGTTACCTGTCGATATGTTGACGATATATGATTTGTTTGGTCTGGCAGTCAAATATAGACAACATATTCCAAAAATCATCTCGTCATCCTCCTATCGTTATTATTATAATATATTTAACTGAACATTATCTTTTCCGCAGAGCAACTGTCTGACCCCCAAAATTCAAAGGCATAGCGATATCTCATGGTCTAGACTAGTGTTAGTTTATTCAGAGGTCTCTGTAACGGCTGTCATATCTTCATGACAAGCGATAATTAACCATTCAACACGCATATAACTCCGTAAAGTCTGCGGTGTTCTCCATGCATTCTAACCTGATACTATCTGCATGGCAGTCTGCTGGTATCATCGCAAGGCTATCGCTGCCTTCTTAAAAAATAATCTCCTAAGGTTCTGAATACAAGTATGGGACGCAATTGAGATTGAAACTCTGCATACTATTTTGCGCACATCCAAATGTTATGAATTTGCAAAATGGTATATCCACTTTTTATCTACGTGACATGAGGAAAAGTCACGGGCAGAAAAAGTTTTTAATAATTACTGTGTTGTCAGTTTGAAATATGTGCTCAAATTTTTATGCTGTTGTTGATAAACCGTATACAGTGTTCTTTTCTGGGGGCAGTTATTACTATAATCTGCAAAAAGCGTTCACTTTACAAAAAAGAGCAATAAGAACTATGGTCAGAATTCAACAGCAGGATTCATGCAGACCTCATTTCCAGGAATTAGGTATACTGACCGTGCCGAGTCTGTATAAGTTAGTCTTAATAAGCCATTTACAAAAATACATTCATGAACATGAAACTGATGAGGAAAGGCAAAAAAGGGAAAAAACTAGAAGGAAATATCTGCAGTCCAAGGATGTACCTAACTTAGAATGGTGGGTGCAGTCCAAGGATGTACCTAACTTACTTTAAAAAAAATATATAAGTTTATTTACCACAAAAAGCGATATACATAATATAAATACTCGAAACAAGCATAGGTTATATGCCCCTTATCATCGTTTACATAAAGTTAATAATTCTTTTGTAGGGCTAGGTATTCGTATATACAATAAAATACCAATTAGTCTTTTAGAATTACCATTTAGTACATTTAAAGCTAAAATAAAAGACTGCCTTATTAAGAAAGGTTCATCATCATCATCATCATCAGCCTATAAAAGTCCACTGCTGGACTAGGCCTTTCCTTTGAAAGGAGGAATTGGCCTACGATACCACGCTGGCCAAACGGGTTGGTATAGGGTTTGTATCAAGTTTTCCTTCTCTTACAGTAAGAAAGGTATTATTATACTATTAATGATTATTTCAGTGACAAGGATAGATGGTCACTTACACTAGACAACTCATGATCTACTACTTATTTAGAATTTATATAGATACTTAGCATTTTTCAGTTTATCATTATATAACATTTCTAGTTCTTTTAAATTATTATTCGTTTATCATAATTAGGTCATACTACTTACTACATTTACATTTGCATTGTTGTTCCACTATTTTTTTTTAAATTTACTGTACTGTAAGATGAAGATAACTCGTTATCATGGTCTGTGAACTAACGTTTTTGTAATTTTGTGTATTCATATACCGTCACTTCTGTAACATACATTTCCACCATAGTTCTGAACATGGTCACGAGTTGTATACATTATAAGTCGTAAGTGGATGCTCCTGTTACACAATATTCGCATTTTACAAAGCACATAATTTAGTAACTACATTAATTGCTTAAGTATTATGTCTGTAACTAATTACTATTTACAATTAATTTAGTACAATGTGTAACAGTTGCAGCTCCTTACAAAAATGAAAATATGTACCATAATATTGGTGATTTAAAAGAGTGGCCTCGAGTTTTATTGCCCGTTTTTTCTCGTGGCTCTACCTATTGCTTTGCGAACGAGGCAGTAAATGTAAATGTAGAAGCATTAAGTAATTTAATTTTAAAATTGACGTTTATAAGCGTCACCTTGTGACCTAGATGAATAAATGATTTTGATTTGATTTGATTTGATTAGACATTGTTAAACATAGCGCATCTTACAGGTGTATTAGATTGTTTAATAAAATACCTATAGACATCAAAGACTTACTTTATAAGAGTAGTTTCCAGAGCAAATTTAAGCAGTTCTTGGTGGAAAAATGTTATTATACTACTGAATTGACATGAATTTTGACATTGAATGACAATTTAATGAGATGACATCTTGATTGAATGATTTACATCCAAAAATTATTTTTTGTAATTTTGACATTCTGTAATTTTGACATTCTGTTATTTTGACATTCTGTAATTTGGACATTCATTGCAATTTACATCTGAAACTTGAACTCAGTATTAAATAATGATTATAGCTAATTAAAATTTGTATCCAGCATCAAATAGTGTTTCTATCACAATATATGTATAATAAATATCCAATAACTTTACATAATTTAATTTTATTATTGAACTAGAGGACGCCAGCAGCTACGACTGCATTTTTTTAAATTTACCCGTTTTGGCTGATCCTGTGGGAATTTCGGGAAAACCCTTCTTAGTGCACACCCTACGGTCCCCAAGGAACATACATGCCAAATTTCAGCTTCCTGCGCCCAATTTTTTCGACTGTATGTGTACTTAATACTTTTTATTGAATTTAATGTAATGTACATTCAGTTTTGGAAAATTTGAATAATTAGTTTTGATTACTGCAGTATGGTTTGATACATATGTATACATAATTGATATATCTAATTTAATGTAATGTACTTATAGTTTTAAGAAATTCAGACTCAATGTAAAATTGTTATTGAATAAATTATATTGAAATTGAAATTGAACCATTTATTTTGGCAAAAACTTGATACTGACAAACTGCTGTAACTATTCATCGTCAAAGATTTTTTAGCTTCAATTAGTTTAGTAATCTGGCACGAGAATAGATTAGACAAACGATTGCGCTAAAAATGGTAAGTTGAGAACATTTTTTAATCTTATTATTGGATACAAGATCAAATCCGAGAATAAAATAAAACAGAGCTGGTAATCTGACAACCAGGTAATTGATAAGTATACTAGACAGGCGCGTTAACCAACTAAGCCACGTCGCCTACGATAAGAATACGTACAACACATTCTTTATATACGTAATTATATTCATAACTTAGTGGCGCGCCTAATTCAAGTATTCAATACGAACAAAGTTTACCATCCAACTGAATCCAAACCACGATCTTCGACTTAGCAGGTAGGTTAATTAACCGCAAGATTTATTAACGCCTGTAAAAATATCAAATTACTTAAATTCAACTCATGAACATTCCAAAAACGTACAATCTTTCATGTGCTTTACATTACAAGCCATCTGATACGAAATTATAAAAAGTTTATATTGAAACTATGTTTTAATAGCGGGACGGTAGAGGTACATTATGCAGCCGCTAAATAGTCCATTATAACTATCTAAATTGCTATTTAAAACTTTTTGTACAGCCATAAAATACAATGTTTTTGGGTCAAAACGACCAACATATAACAAGGGTTGTATCTCGATGACAGGCCATCCGGAGGGCTCCGCTGCTATTGAAGTTTTTGGGTCAAAAAGACCCCGCGCAGGTGAGAACAGGGTTGAGACTAAAAAATGGCCCCATCGTTGGCCGAGATGAAAAGGGCCAATTTTTACTCGTTATCCATTTAACGGCGTAAAAAATACTTTGATAAATATATATAATGTTTTATGCTTGATGGTTAAAATATCCGGGTTTATTCAGCTCTTCACAGTTAAGTCTATTGAAATTTTAAATGTTTAAGTATTTTATGCGGTTTCATTTTGTTTATTAATATTTTTATATAAGAGTTTCTGTTATCGGATGTTATCATTGCAACCGTGCAATATTTGCTTTTATTTCCTTTCAGGCCAGAAGTTATTTTAAATATATATATCTCTGCCTTCATTTATTTTAATTATTATTTATTTTATTCAAGTTTGTTTTATTTCGCTATTCAGTTTTGTGGGCAATATTTTTTGAATTTCATATACAGGATGTAAAAAGACCCATAACGAAAACTGATGGGTCTTGTGACATCCTATATGAAGTATACAGAATGTCACAAGACCCATCAGTTTTCGTTTCGTACACGACCTACTTGCGTCAGAAAATTTGCATGAAAATAAACAATTAATAAACGAAGTTCAAGGAAGTTGTCTCGTGAAAGAAAACTTGGCAAGTTGATGGAAAACGTTGAAATAATCAGAAGTTGAAGCAACCTCGCTACTAACGAGATCTCTTCACGTTTCCCAACTACTTCCGATGCACAATATGGGAACAATTTTAATTTGAAAGACTACCGTGTTTGCTAAATGCGAAGATGCTATATGTTCCACACGTTACAACTAAGGTCCACATGGTGTTTCACGACTTCTAATGTGTGGCCACAATAATCTACAAGAGCATTTGGTACACAATAATTATAGCGACCTCACCTTGCGTTGTACCACTTACACACTTGCTTTTAGCCACACGTTGGAAAACTTTGCCTAATCAGTAAAACCACCGCGGTGACCTTGAATTCCCTTGAAGGCAGCGCTAATTAAATCTAGCACAGTATGTTAAGAGCCTGAACCCACCAGCCCATTAAAAAATCTTTCAAATACTTATTTATTCTGTAGTCCACCACAACCTTACATTTCACATTTTGACCGGTAAATTATTTTTTTCATGAAGCTCAACCAAATACGAATAATCTCCGTCGGCCAGAGTGAAATGTAAATAAGCCATATTTTTTCTGGTTGATAAAGTACCCAAACAATGCGTGTGTTTTACGAACGGAACGACCTGAGTTAGCAACAACCTTCGCGGTTCCCACTGATATTATGATGCCGCCGTATAATATATTTTTTGTAAGTATTTTTTTACAGTTGCTTTGTGATTGAAGTATTATATTTTATTTTAATGATATTTACTTGTTTTATATAATTCATTTAACCGATATAAATAAAAATGGGTGTGTGTGACAGAAAATCATGTAACCGCTAAATTCAATATCTGTACCGATCTATTCAATTTGGAGATTTGAGGTACATGTTTGACATAATTATGTATTTTGTTATGAGCATATGTCAAATATGAATATCAAATCTTCAAATCCATGGATAGATCGAATATTGAAATAGCCCTAAGTCGGCTGGACTGAAATATTAATTGATGACCTGAAGTAGTGTACACTTTTACAGGTATGGTTTTTTTAAATTTATTTTTTATAGACTCACGCCTGTATCCCCAAAGGGGTAGGCAGAGGTGTAATATTACACCCACATTTCACCATAAATTTTTAGGTCCCAGGTAATAGGGGGCAAGCCTATTGCCGTATAGGTATGGTTGTGTATGTCAAATATTACTTTACTGCGTTTTTTTATAAGCCGAGCAGTTTCCACCTTCCTTAATTGATGAATAGCCTCTTAGTATTTTTCGTTGTAAGTCTAATGTATAAATAGCCTTGCGAATAAACTTACAGCTCCATTTACATACCTCCTCGCACTCTAACATCAAAGCCAGTCTCGGCGTCTCACAAACCTCCTGCTCCTAACACACAGTCACGTCGCTACAATTTGTCAAAACAAAGTGCATCCACAACTTTTTACCACAAGCTTGCGGTAACTACGGACGTAAACGCTCTGTTGTAATAGTATGCAACAACTTTTGCTTCGGCCACTTCGTAGTTGTTGGTACGAAGATGCAGAAATATTATACAAATAGTTAAGCTAGTTTGCGTTTTGAGAGCACAGCTGAATCTTAATATAATTTACGCTGATTTTAGAAATTGGTTGGAGACGCGTTGTTCTCAAGGAGTTTTGACTGCATGTATGACGCAGTGGCTTAGGGCCTGCTTACACTATCGTTTATCCAGCGTAGGCGTTTGATAAACGTATGCTCAGCGCAGTTGCTACAGCGTTCAGTTTACTGCAGACAAAACACCGTGAAAAGTGTGAAATGGCTGTTAAGCGCTTGCCTCGCTGTTTAGCGCTACGCCAAGTATTGCGGGTTCGATCCTCACAGCAGACCACATTTCATCTGATCTACACATTGTTGTTTAGAGTCTGGGAGTATTTTTGTGTCTGTTGATTAAATGTTGATATCTCCTTCAACACATTTAATTTGATTTACTCCAGTTGCGAGAATGGTTTTTAAAGAGTTAACAAATTTCAAAGATGGGTAATCAAGTCGGTGTCGTGCTTCGCTCAATGTCAGACGGCTTACGTAGTTGACCTTGAAGAGTATAAGCAATATTTCATTTTATCGCCTGCTAGGTCATACTTAGGTTAGTCGAGAATTTCGCGTTAATTACTTGGGATAATTTTCACCTTGACGTGATAATATTTGGAATAGTTGACATATATGTAAGATCTGCGGTTTAGTTTGAATGTTTCGCGAATAGATTCTCGAAAATTAAAACAGTTACAGCAAACTCTATCTGAATACTTATCACTTTATACCTTGGAGAAATATCAAATAATTATTTTGATATTTACGTCTATAGAAGCTGGACCATAATTTCATGTAACTTACAACTCGTCAACTTTTGAAAGTAACCTTATTGCTTAATTATACTAACGGTCATATATCTCGTTAATTTAGAAGGATTATGCGATACTAAAAAATTGCCGGAGAAAATATTAAATACACTTTAATTTTTGAGTGTATCGAAGCAAAAATGATATCACAATTTTGTATTTCGGCAGCAATTATGCTATTGTTGCCTCTGCATAGAAACGTCCAGTGCTGAATATAGACTTTCCTTAAGACTCTCTACATATACCAATCCTGAGTCGCCTGCTTTCAACAGCTTCCCGCGATCCTAAACAAATTGTCTTCGACCTACTGCAAAGTACCAACTCGTATTACATACATACATACATAGACTCACGCCTGTTTCCACGAAGGGGTAGGCAGAGGCATATTAAACGCCCACTTTTGGCCAGTGTTTTGATCCCACGTAATAGGTGGCGAGCCTATTGCCGCTTTTCGGGATATTTTGATTGCCAGAGCCTCGTCCGTTGATCGGCAGGTGCACCACTTGCAGGTGAGGTTGGCTTGGGACCCTAAGTTCTTGGTGGGAACCATATGCACCCAACTCGTATTAGACGAGTGTATAACACATAACATATAACATAACACATAATGTACAATATAAAGAGCTTCTTTTTTAGGCAGGTACCACCCAGGAAAACATCGTGAGGAAACCTGCATGTCTGAGAGTTCTTTATAATGTTTTCGAAGGGGTTTACTATTGTTTGACAAAAAACGTATGACAAAAGATCATTTTACAAACAACGTTTGAAAAACTAATCATTTGACAAACTTTCATTTCGCAAACATACTACTTTAAAAACAATCATTTGACATAATACAGGTTTCGCAAATGTTTTACTTGGAAAATAATTAAAATGTTAAATAATTATTTTAAAAATAATCATTTGACTAAACAATTCGTTTGCCAAATTGGTGATTGTACAAAAAGTTAGAAGATAAATTATTAGTTTTTAGAAATAACTAATTTCTAACCAATACTTAGGCGAAATTTTGAAAATATTTAATTGCATGGTTGCAATTTTCATCTTGGACAGATTATTTATAGGCAAGTAATAATTTTGTATTAATACTAACTCCAAAGAAACTTAAGTCTTTAAAAAAAAATACACACTGCCTGAATTAAGCGAAATAAGTAGAATTCGGTTCTGGCACTCGCCGGCCGCTGCCGCGGCATGCTCGCTTCGCGCGCTTGGCTCGTGCGTTGTGGTCGCAGTTCTAACCTAACCTAACCAGCCATTGTTTCAGTTGACCCTACAAAAAGACGAAGACGAAGATGTTGTTTTAAAGTAGATTTTGGTTACTAAAATATTTACCAAGCAAGGCATTTTGTCAAATGTTATTTATGCTTTACGTTGTTTTGCCAAATAACATGTTAAAAAAATAATCAATTTGTAAATTAATGTTTTAGCATAATAACTTTTTTATAGTAAATATATTGTCTAATGAGTAGTTTATTAAACAATAGTTTGTAAAATAATAAATTTGTCAAGTATAATTTTGTCAAATGTTATTTGTCAAATGAAAATTTTTCATTTGTTTTTTGTCAAATGATCGGACACCTTTCGAAGGACATGTGCAGTCTGCCAAGCCGCACTTGGCCAGCGAGGTGGACTATGGCTTTACCCTTCTCATAGTGAGAAGAAGCCCGTGCCCAGCAGTGGGACAGATTATATATAAGGCTGATAAAACATGTATATTTATAGGTACCTTTAAAATCACACTCACAGCGCCATAGCCGGTAGACCGGTTCATAATTGCGGCATCTATATAATTCTGAACCAAAATCACAAATAATGTTAAAATAATTAGCATTTTGTTCACCGCATGTAATCAGAGCTTTCAATGAGCTGCAAATTGTGTCACCAACGCCATGCGGCGCCATGTTTAATTTGTTTAACAATATTGTATTATCTACTGTCGATATTGATGAGCCCATTGTTCATTCTGTTGTTTTAAAGAGCTGGATATTTCAGATGTTTGTAATAAACATACGTGTAAGGTGCTATGGCATGCAATGCTAATGTACAAAGTGGTCTTGCTTCTTACTTCCACAGACAATTTCGACCTTACCAAGAATATCTTCATAAATCAGGAGTCCAATTCTCATATGTTATCCGACATTGAAACTGTATTTGGAACGATATGCGGTTAGATTTTGAATTGACTTAATTAATGACTGCACGGTTGGCGTAATGGCGCCTCGCCGCTTGACACTACGCCGAGTGTTGTGGGTTCGGTTCCCACACGAGACAACACTTTGTGTGATTCATAAATTGTTGTTTCGAGTCTGGGTGTTCATTGTGCCCGTTAGTTGTATGTTTGTAAAGTCCCCCGTGACACAGGATTTAGCCCTTATGCGGGAGTTGTCTTTTTTTAAATAAAAACAAAACAAAAATCTCATTACACATAGTTGTTACTTTGTTCAATGTACGATCTTTTCACGATTTCATTTAAATATAAGTCAATTTAGCAGACTACCATTTGTGACACTGAGTTAGATTGAAACTGCATTTTGAACAAATAAAATTACGAGAATTGGCCTTTGGGGGACACACAGTTGTGGCAAGAACTCCTCAACCTTATTCGTTCCAAAAACATTCTTGCTCCTTCTACATAATATCTTTTCCTGAAGCAGCGGTTTCATTTTATAAATCACACACCTTACTGTTACCTTAATTATCATTACTAATATTTCAAGTGCAAGCGTGTGAATGTGCCGATTTTAGGTGGGAACGTCTGAACCAAATGTGACAAATGATTAAATAGTTAGTCTTTCGGTTGAAGGTCGAAGGCTTTCGACTCCCGCTCTTCCATTTTCTCCTACGACTAATTAATTTTTTACGATATCTTTACGGTCGTGAATTATCGGGTAAGGAGATGGTAATTAAAATGACCGTTGTACATCACTTCAATGTAATTACTCACAGTACAATCATTAATCATAGAAAACAATTACAATTCCCTATTATCAATTTCTATCAACAGATAAAGCCCAACTTTCACGTGGCGTGCAAGCGCCTCTTGAGCTGGTCCAAGCATCACCAGGCTTTACAAACTTATTTAAATTAAACTACAGTTTACGGATTTTATCGCGTTATATTAGTTTCACTTGTTATTACATTTAAACCGAATGATCTAGAAACTACATTTTTATTACTAGCCGACGTTTCGAATTCTTTACAGGATTCATGTTCACGGCAGACTGAGGTGGTATTTGTCTTTGTCTTGAATTTAAAAGTTATCTCAAAGTACCCGAACATTTTTCAACTATTGGTGTTACTATCTACGCAGAATGTGCTCACTGTGTCTTGATGTCTTCTGGTGACTTTGTCCTTCTTGTGTTTCATTAGCCTGATAACAGGGTCCCAAGCTGGAGGAACATTCCAACCATCTTCCCTATTGAAATTAGGATGTTTTTTTAATTTCAATAGCTTCTCGTATCATTCTTGGAATAAAGCGGTGCTCTTTTGCGAGTATCTGTGGTTTATCAAATCGCAGGTAATGGTTGGTTCCTTGTTCTACATGTTCACACACAGCAGACTTCGTCGAGCGTTTGTATTTAATGTCAGCTATATGTTCCTTTAGTCGAATGCCTATGCTTCTCTTGGTTTGTCCAATGTATGAGAGCCCACACTCACAGTCTATCTTGTAAACCCCGGCCTCTTGTAAGGGTAACTGACTCTTGACAGATGGTAATAATTGGCTTATCTTCGTTGGCGGCTTGTAGAAAGTTTTGATTGAAGCTCGCTTCAAGGTGTAGCCAATCTTGTCGGTCACGCCCTTGATGTATGAGAGGACAGCAGGTTGTCTCTCTACTGTGGCTGGCTTGTTCTTCGGGGATCTGTGACGTTGGCGCGGCAGTCGGAGCTTGTTGTCTTGCAGAACTTGCTTGACAAACTTAGTTCAAATTTTATGGAATGTTCTAACTATAAAGAAGCTAAATAGAGTAGTTCTCGTTTTGTACCAACATACTAATTATGACAAACATACCGTATTTAGACGATTTTTGCGCATACGCGAATGCAGAAGTGTTGGCAATAGTTCCCAGATGTCGCTTTTATCGATATTAACCATACAAAATAAAAATGAGTTAAGCTCAAAAAATTGTACCAGAGTAGCAATCATTCCTTTTAGCTTGCTTAATAATTTGACGTTTTGTTTATTCAGAATATGTAGTACTTTAATACTTTAATTATTATTGAAAATTGTAATTATTTAATATTAACAGAATGTGTAACGACATTGTGCCATAATAATAATAATAATACAAAAAGTCAACAAGACAACCTGAATTTTCTCTTAGTCCATTTTATTTGTATTTTATTTCATACTTCAGAGTCAATATATTATATTTCCGATTACAAGAACTTCTTTTTATAATAAATATCATAATAAATTACAGAAACCATAAAATACATTAAGAAAATAATTACCAAAAATATTGTGAAGATGACATCTAATGTCAAAAGAAAACCATACAAAATAAATATAAACAACAGATGTAAACACATAATGTAAACAAATAAACAAATAAAATGATGAGAAAATGTTGACGAGAGCAGCTGCTGCACGCCTGAGATCCCCGGACTTGTCGCTCAGCTCCGCCTCGCAGCCGCCGGCACCTGCACCAGCGTCGTCGGCGAGTGTTGAGGCGTCGAGCTCATCGAGCGACGAGTATTTCTCTCCGCCGACGTCGCCACCACCTGTACGTCGGCGAGGGAGAGGCCGGCCACCGACACGCTTGGGACCCCGAGACCCACCGGTCTCGAACAGGGCCCCCGCTACCGGTGGTGATGTGCACCGCATGAGATGGACTAGTTCAATGAATGAAAACGTCATGCGGGCATATTTTGTGGCCACAGAGGGAGGAACTAACCTCAGTGCGTACCGTGATCGAATGCTGCCTTTGTTTCAGGCGCTTGAGCCAGCTGTCAACGTGTCAACACAACGGCTATCGGATCAAGTGCGGGCCATCCAACGGTGTCGCCTGTTGGATGATACCGTGCTTGAGAGACTTCGCTCTGACGTGCAGAGAAGTCTCCCCATCACTTTTTCGGCGCAGACTGACCCAGTGGTTGCGCAGCAACAACTGTTAAATCCGGCTGCTGAAGAGGTAGATGACGAGACTTCTCATGTAAGTACCCAGTACAACGATCAGTTAAGGAGTGCTTTGGAATGTGCTATTGCGGAATACCGATCCATGGATCCAAATGTTCGGCCTCGTTTGCCTCGTTTGCCCATGCATAAGAAAAACATAGCGCTGGTGAGTGCCCTAGATGCATTACTATCAATTTATTTTGAGGATAGTGAAAATCTCAGCGACACACACTCAATCCTGTATTGTGCGGCGGTTGCGGCGTGTCGAGTAGCGGGGGTTAAATTTCATGTAAATAACACCGCTATTCGACAGACCGCTGCTGTGCCAGGTTGACAACGCAGGATTGAGCGTCGTATCGCTGAGACTAGGGCACTCATTGGCAAGCTCACTTGTTTTAGGATGGGCAATACCCGACCGAGAGTGATGCGCTTTGTAACTCGAGCCTTTGCGGGAACTAATATCAGTTCCCAAGATTATTTATCTCGGGTTACAGAGCGCATCGACACCCTAAAGCAAAAACTCTATGCATGGGCAAACCGTATAAGGCGATACAAAAAAAGAGTGGATCGGTATTGCCTGAATCGCACATTCCAGGGAGACGAGAGGTGGGTGTACAGAAGATGGGAGCGACCCGAGTCCACGGCCGGTGACGTTGATGGGGGTCGACCGGATGATGATGCTACTAATACATTTTGGCGCAGCATCTGGTCGACGCCTGTCAGCCACACTGAGAGTGATTGGATTGGGACTGTTGAGCGAGTATGCGAACAAATACCAACAATGGAGCCAATATCAATAACAGGTGATGATATAGCCAGTGCAGTCCGTTCGTTACCAAACTGGAAATCAGCGGGACCGGACGGGCTGCACAATTTTTGGCTCAAATGGCTCCATAGTTCGCATACTTGCTTAGCATCTCAATTCCAGTCATCACTGGAATCGGGATCGCTACCAGATTTTCTAACATCCGGCGTCACTCACCTACTCCATAAGTCTGGTAGTGCCACGGACCCCAAGAATTACAGGCCAATAACCTGTTTGCCAACGATGTATAAACTCCTTACATCCATTTTGAGAACGAAATTGTCGAAACACGTAACTGATAATTCAATTTTATCTGTCTCTCAAAATGGATGTAGGAGTGGGGCCCGTGGCACTAAAGAACTCCTGCTGATAGACATGGCCATTAGCCAACAGGTGCGCCGTAACCGAAAGAATCTATCGACATGCTGGATAGATTACAAGAGGGCCTACGACTCCGTGCCACATACATGGCTTTTGAGGGTGCTGGAGTTGTATAAAGTAGATGCAACTCTATGCACCTTTTTAAGGTCATGTATGGGGCAATGGAGGACCGTACTGTGCTATCCAGGGTGTCGATCGAGTTTGGGTTGCGGTGCTCCAATAAGGATCGAGCGAGGTATATTCCAGGGCGATAGTTTGAGTCCATTGTGGTTTTGTCTGGCCCTGAACCCCCTAAGTACCTTGTTAGAGGCTTCAGGGCTAGGCTATCGGTTAAGGAGAGGAGGTCATGTTACATCTCACCTCCTTTTCATGGATGACCTGAAATTATTTGCCCCCAACAATTTCCAACTGACAGCATTACTTAAGGTAACCGAAGCCTTTAGTAATTCTATCAGGATGGAATTTGGTGTGGATAAATGTGCGGTCATGCATGTGAAGAGAGGCAGGATTATGGAATCTGCAGGGATACAACTCTCAGATTCCATACAACTTAGACCTCTCTCCTTAACGGAGACCTACAAATACCTGGGTATGTCGCAGTCTTTGAATATTGCTGAGACTGACATGAAACAGACGTTGCAGGCTCGTTTCTTTGGCCGCCTGAAAAAGGTACTTAACAGTCTTTTATCAGGTGGCAACAAGGTGCGGGCCTGCAACGGGTGGGCCATGCCAGTCCTAATGTATTCCTTCGGCATACTCAGGTGGACCCAGACTGAACTAGATGCCCTGGATAGAAAAGTCCGGTCAATGCTGACTGCATCTCGCATGCATCATCCACGCTCATCAGTAATGAGGCTGTACATCCCGCGGAAATGTGGGGGTCGAGGCTTTCTATGTGCTAAGACCCTCCACAACCGCGAGGTGTGCAACCTCAGAGAATATTTTCTGCAGATGAGTGTGGATGTGCATCGTGATGTAGTCGCTGTTGATACCGGACTTACCCCGCTCGCTCTGGCAAAAGAGAACTGGCACAAACCTGCAGTACTCAGTACTGATGACCGAAGAGAAATATGGAAGGGCAAGGAGCTGCATGGACGGTTCTATGGAGCTTTACATGACCCAGACGTCAATTTTAAAGCTTCCATAGCCTGGTTACGTTTCGGTGATCTCTTCGGAGAAACCGAAGGTTTTGTCTTTGCAATTATGGACGAAGTTGTCATGACAAACAACTACCGAAAGTATATACTGAGGGATGGTACGGTTGACATATGTCGGGCGTGTCACCGGCCCGGTGAATCTCTCAGGCATATAGTATCCGGTTGTTCGAGTCTTGCCAATGGTCAGTATTTGCACAGACACAACCAAGTGGCCAGGATAATCCATCAGCAACTAGCCCTTAAATATGATCTCATTGGTTCTGAGGTACCGTACTACAGATATGTGCCCGACCAGTTATTAGTAGATTCGGCGATCATTGTACCGATAGTCGTGTCGGTGAATGGTTTAATCGCCAAGAGCCTCGACCAACACCTAAAGAGGCTCACACTAGGCAGCTGGATCAAGTCTTTGATTCAGAAGGCAGTTCTTCTCGACACGGCGCGCATCGTGAGGAAGTTCTTGTCTCTGAGGCCCTAACCACCGGTGGCTTGGTCCCTGTACCCGACACTGGTGGGTCTCCGTGGTCCCTTTTATATTTCTAAAGGATTTTTTTTTATTTCAAATGAAATATACTTTATTAATATAAAAGAAACTACGAGTAAGATAATAAATGGAGTGAATAATAATACCTACTGTGCATCAAAATCATATCCTCCTCCTCAAGTCGGTCCCTCACTGCTGAGGATCACGGCTCCAACGGAAACGCTGCAGCAGGCTTCGCCATTTGCGATGCGAACACGATCTTGTGTTTCATGGAGAGCCTGAGACACCGGCATTTGAAGTTCTTCGGACACCTAGTCAGACTATCTTTTCGGGCTTCGTCCTCTCTGTCGCTTGCCATCCACTTTGCCAGATATGATGAGCTTTTCGAGGTTATCTGTGCCTCGGCGCGATATGTAGCCGAAGTATTGCAATATCCTGTGGAGGCAGACAGTCGAAAGCCGTTGTTGTTTGTCTAGCTTGAGCTCTTTTAAAATCGAGATATTGGTGCGTCGCGCCGTCCAGGGGATGCGAAGCATTCTGCGCCAGCACCACATCTCGAAAGCGTCGATCCTTTTCCTCTCGCCTGCCTTCAGAGTCCAGCCTTCGGAACCGTAGAGAAATATTGGAAAGACCAGCGTGCGAACAATGTAAATTTTAGTTTTCCTTGAGATGTTGTGATCTTTCCTAATCTTGGTGAGCTGCGTCATTGCGGTCTTAGCCATGCCGATGCGTCAACGGATTTCCTTTTCGCAGCCGCCTTTGCTGTTGATCACTGATCCAAGATACTGGAATTCCTGTACTGTTTCGTAATCATCCAGCAGGTTGGTTTGCTGTATTTGGCCCAGCCGATCGACCACCATCAATTTGGTCTTATTTTTATTAACACTTAAACCAAATTCTGCACTGACTTGTTCCAAACGCTGTACTAGCTCCACCATTTCTCTTTCAGATCCAGCCAGCAGGGTGGTATCGTCGGCATATCGAAGGTTGGATATTTTGGTACCCCGCCGCCGCCTTCCCATCCTTCTAGTGTTTTCCACATTATATGTTCACCATAGATGTTAAATAGAATGGGTGATATCACGCAACCCTGTCGAACGCCTCTCTGAAACTTAAAAGAACTGGACGTGTGATTTCCCACGCTAATTGTTCCAAAACCAGCCTCGTATAGGTTTCGGATCAGACAAACCATGTGACTCGGCACGCCTGTTCAGTGAAGGGTCTCCCATAGATGTTGCCACCTTACAAAGTCAAAGGCTTTTTGGTAGTCTACGAAGCATAATAAGACTGGGGTGTTGAATTCGTAGCATTTTTATACAATTAGTCTCAGGTTTGTAATTTGTTCCCTGATGCCTTTGCCTTTGACGAAACCGGCCTGTTCCTGCGGTATTTGCCAATCTATGTAGGATCTCAACCGGCTGTTTATTATGTGCAGCATGATTTTGCTAGAGTGGGAGATCAAAGCGATAGTTCGGTAGTTACTACAGTTCCTTACTGAGCCTATTTTGTGGAGTGGGATAATCGACGAGTGAACCCAATCAATAGGCCATTCGTACGTTTTCCAGATTATGCTGCAAATTTTGTGCAGTATCTTAACGCCTTCCGGGTCAAGTGATTTTAAGACTTCTGAGGTAATTTTGTCAGGTCCTGGTGCTTTGTTGACTTTAAGCTTACAGATGGCATCCTCTACCTCGGATATAATGATGTCTAGTTCCAATTCGGCCTCTCGTAAGTTGTTGGTTATCACATCGTTAGATTGATCTTTGTACAGATCTTCACAATACTCCCTCCAACGTTCCACCGCTAGCTTCAGGTCATTGATCGGGTTATCCTCCCTGTCATCAATCTGCCAAGAGTGTGGTTTGAAGTCGCGCGTGATCTTACGAATCTTTCAAAAAAAGGTCTCCCGTTTGATGTTTTTCGGCGTGTTTCTCTACCTCTGCGCAGATATTTTTAATGTAACAGTTTTTGTCTCTTCTGCATTGTTTTTTAACAAGCTTGCTTAGGCGCGAGTATTCTTGAGCCGCCTCTGGGGTATTAGAGCTCTTGAGTTCTTTTCTCTTGGCGATTAGTTCCCATGTCTGATCCATTATCCAATCCTTTCTAGCTGCAGGCTTTTTAGTCATGGAGTCGAGTGTCTCCATAATTTTCTCTTTGAAGGCAGACCATACACATTGCGATGTGACTTCGGCTATTTGTGATACTGAGGCTAGCTGTCTTTCACTCTCCTTCATAAAGAAGTTGGCTTCAGCTCGGGAAATCCGTTTCACGGGCTTATTATGTTTATGAGTAGATTTGATGCGAATATGCATGTCCGCTACTAAAAGCTGATTATCGCTCCCGCAATCAGTTCCGGGAAACGTCCTCGCGTTGGTTATTGAAGACTTCCATCGATGGGTGACAGTAATATAATCGATCTGATTGCGACAATTATCTCCTGGTGATTTCCACGTGTATAAGCGTCTGTTGTGGTGTCGAAAACAGGTGTTAGTGATTGTCTTGTTATTTCCAATACAAAAGTCGATAATTTTTTCACTTCTCTCGATTCTACAGCCAAGTCCGTATTTACCGACTATATGGCGAATATGATCTTCGTTTGATGTATCTCCCACCTTTGCTTTCCTGTCGCCTTGTACAATAAGCAGTTCACGTCTAGATATGCCACTGATTATTTCTTGCATCGTGTCATAAAAGTGATCGATATCCGCCTCGGAAGACTGGGCAGTGGGGGCATATACCTGTATGATGCCAAAATCATATACGTACATATAAACCTTGATAATACAAATAATGTGTGTGTAACCTACTTAATATACCTACTATTTTCTATCTATATACATGAATATTGTAATAAACTTGCTTATTATTCAAATTCTATAAGTCTGCTAATAGTTGTCATTGTAGTTTTGTAAGTTGTGTACCTATAGTCATAATCGTTGATGAATTAAATACTTAATAACAAAAGTTATAAAACGATTGTAATTAAAATAAAATTGTCAGAAATGCTAATGATTTGTTTTCTTTGAGATGGATGGCTTTTAGAATAGTAACGAATGCATTTTATACATATACGGGTATGCATAACTTCCCATATATGTATAAAAATGTATTTGTTACTACTAATCTTCAAAAGAACGAAGGGACGTGTTTACAGGTGGCTTAGAAAGTAGCCAACAACAGATAACAGATGGCATGAATGGCGTTATTAATAGCATTCCCCGTAAGTCGCTTGAGATTGACCTCTATTACCGTATATATGCCAATCAAGGAGCAGGTATATATACCACAGATATATACCAATGTACTCTGTGAAGCATCACTCACATTTTAAAAAGTGACCGCCTCACCAGTGCCCAGTGTTCACCATGGAGTTGACACGGCCAGTTGCATTCTAAAAGAAGGTTGTAGTATATGACCAGTTGAGGTTGCCAAGTAGGTTCACCTACAAATAAATAAATTATTCTTAGAGCAGAAATAAAGGGAGAAAACTCCGTCGCAAAATTATTATTTGAAAATAACATAGGTATATAAAGATGTATAAAGACACGTGTTCTTATAATTATATTTGGTTCATTGATATAACCTCTCATCCGCGTGCGGCCCAAAGATACCACGTAGAAAGTACTTAAACATTTCGTAAAGACAATCTGCTTAGAACATCTATAATTTACGTGCGTATGTACACATGTGTGAGTGTCGTATGTGTGTATGTCTCGTACACCCAGGAGTACGGTAAAGCGTGCCTAGAATAAGGGCCGTACTGTCGTAAATCTGAGGTCACTTACTGTTATTGTACTGAATTACCATAAGGATAGTGATTGTATAGCCCGCGTATACATATATTAAAAGATCTTACCGTACGATATGTCGGAGTCGTAAATAAGGTGTATCCGACTTTTTAGTTGATTAATCTGTTTCAATTCATTTACTTTACATAATGTGCATCAATTCAGAGTGCCATTTTGAAAGGCTTTTCCGATGGTTTTATCAAGTGATCTTATTTGCAGACGAATAAAGTTGTTACCGTATGATAATGATTTTGATTTGATCCTTAGATGAAAAAAGCAACAAAAGCCTAGCGAAAAGTAGATGTAGTTGTAAGGAACAATCGCGAAATCAAAGAGACGTGAAGATACAATCCTACTACGGTCTAACCCTTCTGAAAGAAACTCCTTCATAGTAAAAAGAATCTCGTATCTAATAGTAATACAGTAAATAAACAGGTCATCCTCATTGCTTTTAGAGCAACTTCATACAAAAACAAACAAGCTCACATTAAACTAACTGCCAACGAAAATCCTTTTTATCTTCCTTAACATAGCATTACAAAACTATTAGATACATAAAACTAAAGCAAAGTACTCTTAGATAGCGTAATATCTAAAAGGTTAGTCTAGTGTTCTGATAAGTAACGCCTACATTTGTGAAATAAAGCCTTTGTATTCATTTCTAGGGAATAATACTCCAGATTTGGAAGTCATGGCTACGGGTTTTTGAATATATTTTCTTGCCTTTGAACATTAATATTGTGCCTAACTTCTACGGTATTAAACTGGTATTATTGTAATAATATAGTAGAATAAGTAATGATTGACTTGCGTTACAAAGAAAAGCAAAAAATATCTCCAAAGACAATGTAAAGATTTTTAATCCTCACGTATTCGTGCACGCTCTTTAAGGAAGCCAGAACAAGGCAGATCTATACAGAACGTCATCACTTCATTAACTCTAGATATTATAAAAAAGTGGCTTCACAATTTATTTACAGCTGAAGATGTTAAAGCTGGCTGAAAATATGACTTCATACACGAGACTGATGACAAGAGCTTAAGTACATATTCCTAATAATTTAATTAATCCACGTTATTTCGTCAAATATTTCATATGAGGTACAGTTACATGCATTTCCTTGAGTTTTCACTTTTTTGCTTCAATTTCAATATAAGAGGGCTGTATCTACTGATCTAAATTTTGACACAAGTTGAGCAATACTGAATTTGTGATAATAGTTATATAACTACTTTGTCAGGATTTTCTGTCTTAGAAATTCATCATTTTGTCACCCATTAAAGTTATGCGTAAGCAAAATCGTTACAAAATCTTCCAATTTCGTTGACACTTTCCAGAATTAATATTTACGCTCAATTCTCTCAACACAAAAGAACGAATTAAAAAGTTTCCATTATATTAACTAAATAGAACAGAATATCCTGAGTGGATCTTCCAAAAATACTTCGTTATATTAAAACCGGGAACGGGTTTACTAGTAATTAATCAGTCGTAGCTTCAAAGACAGGCTTACAAAGCGTTAATTAGCTTCGTCAGACCTTTGACACGGAGTACTTTTTTGTACTGTATTATGGACGTTGTGAGGGTAGGTGGTATTAGTGATTAATCATGGAACTGAAGGGTACCGAGCCGTACGGTGCAGTTGTCGGAAGTTGGGTATGAGTGGATGTTATGGAATGTGAGATACGCATATATTATATATGTCCGAATGGAATTTGCTTGTTCTTGTTTGATAAGTGAAACGCGTTAGAAAAGACGTTAGTCAAAAGGAAGTTAGGTTGATAAAATATAATTTTGTTGTTTAAAATAGGGAATGTCAATTATCTGTTATTTCATAAGAATAGAAAAATGGATTTTCATGGGATTCTGGCTAGGTAAATTTGTTTTTCCTAGTATGGACATGATTTTTTTTACTATTTTCGACTTCTTTTTATATAAAGACTAACATTCTCGAAAAAAACACATTCGAATCGATTACAAAACTTTCAGAGTTTTCTGGCTATTCTCTTGCACGTCTATTTGAATGGCAAGACGGCATTATACAATTCTTCAGTATCGAATTGTGCTCGAAATACGGCTCACTCTTCCCCTAAAAGCATAACGTCTTTCTTACAATCACTAAAATTGTTTTAGTTTAGGTATAGTTTGTATGTATATGTAGGGGGTTGATAAGATGATGAGTAGAGAGATAAATAAAGATTCCAAATACTGCAACATATACTTTTACTGTGGTACCACATTGTAATATACTTATAAATAAACTACATAACTACGACCTAACTGTATGGGAGTGTGGAGACGACTGCCGCGCCGCACTTACACAATATCGTGCCTTGTCTATAATTTGTAGCGTCAGCAGCCGCTACAATACTCCCCCCTTTATAAAAAAAATAGAAGAACATTATACAATTCAGAAAAAAGAAATTGGTAATAACTACATACAAAAAACAATAACATAAAATAATACTGAGGCAACTATCTAGCTAATCAGATACACTAGCGCTCGACTCACGTCACATAAACATGTATCAAGTTACCGGAGCGCTAGTTCTGAGAATGCAAACTAAACATAAACACTATAGCGGGTCAATATGTGGGACTCTTTAACATAAATTATGTGACTATTTTTAGAACAGTTATAAGTAAACACAAAAACACAATAATAACTCAATATCCGCCGTTTCTTTCGAACTTCCTTTGCTCTTCGTAAGCCGCTTGTAGAGAGAGCTGGTCGTACGAAGAAGCAAATGCGTTCACCGATTCTGCCAGCGATCTTCGTATTCTGCCTGGGCCGTACTGAGAGATGACAGGGTGCGCAATCCAACACTGAGCGGTACTCATCCTCGCCTCCAAGTGTGATGAGCCGCTTCGACGCGTGCACTGTCCAGTAGAGTGCCACCGCCGGTCCCATGTCGTTCAGCTACCTCGGAGTATACTGCGTATTGTTCGTCTTGGTGCGGAATGCTGCCTCGCCACCAAGGTCAATACGCCTTACGCATTGTGCCTCGACGTACGCACTGTCCTGCAGAGTGCCGCCGCCGTCGTATGCCGCTCCGGAATTCTCCTGCTGCCCATATTGCCGTGATCGCTGTTGTTCGTAGGTATTGTATGTTCCACTTTTAGGTTCCACGTGTCCTGACTCAGGTGTTCTCCGCAGTTAGGTCCTAAGCCCTTTCGGTCGTAGTGAAAAGGGCGAGTCGTCTCCCATGAGTCCAGGTTGTCTCCGTGTCCAGGCTGCTTGGCTGCACGCTGTTGCCACGCTGCACATGCGCTTATTTGATTCCGCTGACCATGTGCACGTGCGTCGATGCCGCGTTGCCGAAGCTGAGCCGAAGGTTGCATTTTCTTTGTCGGGGTCACCAGTGTAGGGGGTTGATAAGATGATGAGTAGAGAGATAAATAAAGATTTCAAATACTGCAACATAAACTTTTACTGTGGTACCATATTGTAATAGGTATACTTATAAATAAACTACATAACTACGACCTAACTGTATGGGAGTGTGGAGACGACTGCCGCGCCGCACTTATACAGTATCGTGCCTTGTCTATAATTTGTAGCGTCAGCAGCCGCTACATATATAATGATTTGAAGAGTTTCAATATAAAATTCTACGAACATATTAGCCACTAGGACATAATTATAGTTAAACTGCACGACTCAACGCTGCGATAAATTTTAACAGAATACTGTACCAAAATTCTTATCCCGAGCATGTATTTGACGCAACTGTTATAAATTGGTGCAGTATCAGTTCGACCTACATTGTAGGCCCACAGGGCACTTACATATAATAGAAATACAGCGGCTTTATTTCACCTCAAAACCTGGCTGCAATAAATGCTTAAATAAATTCTCGATCTTATTAAAAATAGTCTGAAATGACGTAAAAGGATATATTTTAGAAAAAAATAATATTTTGTTCTCAGTTTTCATTGTGTGCTATACTTACTTAACCCTAGATCACTAACCTTATTTTTCGACCCTTATTACTAACCTTCGTACTTTTGACTACGGTATTTAATAAAGGGGATAATGGGTTTTATTTGAATTAAACATGCATATTTTTTATTTTTATTATAAATTTATTATATTTTTCTTATTAATTAATAAATTTACATAAACCAAAACGGCATATTTTTTAAAAAATCAGCCTTACAAATGAGATCGTAGGTTTTATGACAAATTAACAATGGTAACATTTTAAAAGATTTTTTAAAGTATTATTTTAAAGTAAATGTGAAAAATAATTTTCATATATTAGAAATAACGAATGAAATAAAGTAATGAAACTAAAATTTTGGTAAGAATCTATCAAGTTATACATTTGTGACGAACGTCAAGTTTGTGCTCCCCGCACTACAATTTATTGCTCTGGGTGCAACTACTTTTAGTCATCCTTCGCTCTGCGGAGGGACACAAGGCTTCTATTTTCCTTTTTTAGGTAGGAGGTACATCAGTCGCATTATTTTCGCAAAGAAAATAAATAAACAAAACAAAAAAAAAACGCAAGAGTTCACCAACTAAATAAGACAAAATGTTACGTTAATACTAACCTTGGTCAATCTGACGACCCATGGTTGCTGGAACGGCGCTCATGGTGCCCCCCCACTCAAAACACTACCGTCAGTAGGGGGGGCAACGGGTCAACTGAGATTATCTAAAGTGTGGAAGCAGTGCGATCGCGCGCGCAAAAGTTAGCACGATTTAAACAAACCCGCGTAGTCAAATTGACGAAGGTTAGTAATCTAGGGTTAAATGAAAGACACCTCTATCCAGCCTGTACCTAGAAGAGTATTATGGAATTGCAGAGATTTTTTTTCATTGTATTTTGGAATTAAATCTTCTTTACTAACGGCCTTTCGCAATCCACCGCTGGATTTTATTTTTATTTTTATTTTATTTAGTTAAGGACCACCAGTGGTTATTACAAGAATGCATTCACAATAATAAAATACAATAAAATGTTAGTAACTTGCATAACCTTTTAAGGTAGCCACTGCATGCACAAATAAGTGAGCAATATTTAAATATTAGTATTTATGAACAAATAATAGTGAAAACAAAAAAAGGCAGGCCGCTAACTTTAAAAGATTATATAGTTGAACAAAATGTAGTTACAGTGAAAAGAACAAAATATTTAGTGATTATACAGATGTAGAAAGATCATTGTTATAATAATTATTTGGGATTTAAAAGACAGACGAAATATATAATATATGAAGCGATGTTGATGGATTTGAAATAATTAACACCGTTTCGGAGATGTATATAACTGAAGTTTATTGCAAGAAGCACAGATGATTGGCACAGGAAACAGTCAGTAAGAAGGAGAACAGAGCGAAAGTAGTGAAGAGTTAAAGCACAGTAGATAATAGCACGAGATATTGTATAGGACAGAATACGATAGGGTTTTAGCTGATAGCGATCGTTCGGCGGGAGCTTGAGCGACATGCGCTTCGCGTTAGGATCAAGTATCGACTGATGTACCCGTATAATACATATTAATCTATGGACTGATGGGCGCGGCTGGCTCACGGCGCGCGGCGCGGGCGCATGTAATAAAACAGGCGACCGGTCCTATTGTTCGAACCGGCCCGCATTCCAATGGATATCTAATACGAAACCCTGTATGTCTGTACCGTACAATATTAAAGAAATTTAAACATTCTCACAAATAAGATTAATTAATATAATATGTAAGTTTACACATCTGGATATTACATGCTACATATAGATTATACATGTATTTATTTATATATTACAATTTAGGTTAACATATGTATATATTTTATTTATAAAAATAAAAACATAAACAATATGGCCCTGCTACACCACCCTCCTGAGACCGGGCTACGGGCGATAAAAGTCAGGGAATTTTACATTACGACCAGAACGAGTTTTTCTGACCATGCTATCCTCGGCATCAGGTGAGTTATGAGTGGGTGTGTGACTGGAAGAGTTAAGTGGTGTGTGATATATTGTATGATGAGTTGTATGTGTTGTGGTGTCTGGATCACGCAATATGTAGGCAGGTTTTACTCTGTCTACCGATACCGTGACAGTCTTACCATTTACGATGAGCTTAAGTACTTTATCTCCACGCTCAATGACTTCGTACGGGCCAGTGTACGCAGGTTTAAGGGATCCGCCCACAGTGTCATCTCGTAGGAAGACATGGGATGATGTGGTTAGGTCCTTAAATATAAATGGTGATCGATGACCGCCATGACGCGAAGCTGGCTTAGGTTGTAACTCAACTGCGAATTTGCGTAAACGCGTAATATAATCGGTGACATCAGGATCCACGAGATCTTCAGGACTAAAGAAATCACCAGGCAGACGCAATGGTTCACCGAACACTAACTCCGCCGGCGATGCCATGAGGTCCTCTTTGTAAGTACTACGCACACCTAAAAGAACGAGTGGAAGAGATTCGACCCAACTGCTATTAGCGTGACAAGTTATAGCTGCTTTAAGCTGTCTATGGAATCTCTCCACGAGCCCATTTGAAGCTGGATGGTAAGCTGTAGTCCTTTTGTGCTGGAAACCGGCAATTTTAGCTAAATGACTAAATAACGCTGATTCAAATTGCCTCCCACGGTCTGTTACGACCTGTGTGGGACAACCAAAGCGGGGTATCCATCCACTGAGTAGAGCCTTAGCAACAGTCTCAGCCGTAATGTCCTGTAGGGGTATGGCCTCAGGCCATCGAGTATAACGATCGATTGCTGTGAGGCAGTACCGATAGCCCTGTGATAACGGTAGAGGACCGACAAGATCTATATGCAAGTCCCTGAACCTAGCAGGAGGGAGTCTATAAGTGCCCAGCGGTGAAGATGCGTGTCTATGTATCTTCGACTGCTGACACGCCAGACATGTGCGAACCCATTCCCTGCAGTCTTTTTTGATACCAGGCCATATGTAACGGTCTGAAATTAACCGTACCGTAGCGTTGGCGCCAGGGTGGCTTAGAGAGTGCAGGTTTTCGAACTCTTGACGTCGCAATTCCTTTGTAATGAAAGGTCTTGGTGTACCACGGCTAACGTCACAAAATAAGTTTAAAGTCGACCCAGGTATTTTGACCTTATCAAGACGGAGAGAAGTATTACCTTTTAAAAGTTGATTGATTTCAACATCAGTAGTTTGCAAAGTAGCCAATGTTGCAAAGTTGATCGGTTGAATAACCTCTTCAACTCTAGACAAGGTATCAGCCACAACGTTATCCTTCCCTGAAATATGTCTAATATCTGTGCAAAACTGTGATATAAAATCTAAGTGCCGACTTTGTCTGGGCGAGCAGTTCTCTTTCCTAGAATGAAAAGCAAATGTAAGAGGTTTGTGATCAGTGTAAATTACAAATTCTCGAGCCTCGATCATGAAACGAAAGTGTTTAACCGCCTCGTAGATTGCCAGTAGCTCGCGGTCATACGGCGAGTATTTAGTCTGTGAGGGAGACAATTTACGTGAATAAAATGCTAAAGGTTGCCAACCTTCATTCTTAAACTGCTGTAACACGGCACCCACAGCTATGTCCGAAGCATCTGCTACAATAGCAAGTTTTGCTTAACAGTCTGGATGTGCGAGCATTGTAGCTTGGCACAGGCCTTGCTTGCACGCTTCAAAGGCATCCAGTTCTTTTCGTGAAAAATTCTCAGGATGTGAACCTTTGACCGAACCTGTCAAAAGAGCATTGAGGGGTATTTGATTAACGGCAGCGCTGGGAATGAACCTACGGTAGAAGTTAATCATCCCCAAGAACCTACGTAGCTCTTTCACCGTTTTAGGGACTGGAAATTTTCTAATAGCCTCCACCTTTTCAGGCAGGGGTTTGGTACCGTCTATTGAAATTCGATAGCCCAGAAACGTCACCTCAGATGCCCCGAATACATACTTTGCTGTATTGATTATCATCCCATAGTCGTTCAACCTTTCGAACACCTGTCGCAAATGGTCTAAGTGGGAATCCTAGTCTGACGAGTATACCAAAATATCATCCAAGTATGGAAAGATGAAGTCTACTCCCCGCAACATTTCGTCAACAAAACGCTGGAAAGTCTGTCCCGCATTACGTAATCCAAAAGTCATATAGGGAAATTCATATGACCCAAACGGCGTAGTGATCGCGGTCTTCTCAATATCGCTGGGATTAACTTTAATTTGGTTATAGGCCTTTACCATATCAATGGTTGAAAAGACCGTACAGCCAGCTAGGTTATGAGCAAAGTCTTGGATATGACGGATGAGGTACCTGTCTGAGATTGTCCGTGCATTCAGCATACGGTAGTCACCGCATGGCCGCCAACCGCTGTCTTTTTTCGGTGCGAGGTGAAACGGAGAAGCCCAAGGTGATTCGGAAGGTCGGCAAGTCCCAACCTGTAGCATTGCCTCGAACTCTGCCTTCGCTATCTTCAACTTGTCCGGTGCTAACCTGAGAGGAGAACAGTTAACTGGTGGTCCAGGTGTAGTGCGTATGTGGTGTAATATGTTGTTTGTGGATGAGCGGTGTATGCCTGAAGGTCGGGTGATGTCGGGATAATCGTCTAGTATAGCGTGATAAACCGAGTTATCATGTGTCATTACCTTTACCGAGGAAACATCGTCAGAAAAATTCGCAAGTGAAGCCACGGTAGTAAGCATAGTCTTACCATCTATTAAACAATTATTACATATGACCACAATTAAATTATAAAAAGATAAAAAATCTACACCTATTATGGCCCTAGTAACATCTGCTATAATAAAATGCCAAGCAAAGTCACGGCGTAAATTTATATTTAAAACTAAATGAATAAAACCATATGTTTTAATTACAGATCCATTAGTGGCGTATAATTCATAATTTGATTTAATATTACCATAATATCCTTTTACATGCTTACGCGGAAATACGCACACATCACTGCCAGTATCTATTAGAAATTGTAATTTTGTACGGTGGTCAGTAATAAATAAGCGACCGGGATTGGGGCAGGCGTCGGTCGCCATCACGGACTGCCTTAATCTTTTCCCGTAAACTCGCACGGTTTTGTGCACCTATTAGCCTTTTCACCGAACTTCGCATGATGCCAGCACAAGGGAAACTTCCGGTAGTTCGAGTTTGAACGCCTGGAACGCGAGCGTCTTCGGTCAGGCCCTCCAGATCTGGGTTCTCTGGAACGTGACATCCTCTCCAGCTTGGTCGTCAGCTGCTGTACTTGGCGTGTGAGGGCAGCCACTTGAGTACTCAACTCAGTGTGACTACTCGATGCCGCCATAGTTGCTACATGTGGGTTGAGCGTGGCAATGTCGTGCACGCGGTCGGCTAACTCTGCAAGCTCCTCCAATGTAGCTTTTGATTGCGAAGCTATTATTGTCTGGATACTGCTGGGTAAACGGCTAGCCCACATGGTTCTCAGGAACTCATTGGAGACATCAGGTCCCGCCAAGTGTTGGATGTGGCGTAAAAACTGCGAGGGTTTGCGATCGCCTAGTTCTTCCCTGGTCACGAGCTGCAGTATCTTCTTCTCCCGTGAAGTTGAGAGTCTTCGAATCAGTTCCGCCTTCAAACGCTCGTACTTGTTTTCTTCCGGAGGGGAAGCTATGATGTCCTCCACCTCAGTCGCGTAAACAGGTTCCAGTTGCCCGATCACATGGTGGAATTTCGTCGTATCCTGGGTAATCTTGGCCAGGAAAAATTGGCTTTCCATTTGATGGAACCACAAGGCTGGTTTATCGGGATAAAATGGGGGTACCCGTATACCGATGCGTTGTACATCGAGCGGCGCGCTGTACTCTTCGTTGCCGGCACGTGGTGCTGTATCCTTCGGCTCGCTCATTTTCCCGTGTTCTTCGTCGGGGTCACCAGTGAAGCGATGTTGATGGATTTGAAATAATTAACACCGTTTCGGAGATGTATATAACTGAAGTTTATTGCAAGAAGCACAGATGATAGGCACAGGAAACAGTCAGTAAGAAGGAGAACAGAGCGAAAGTAGTGAAGAGTTAAAGCACAGTAGATAATAGCACGAGATATTGTATAGGACAGAATACGATAGGGTTTTAGCTGATAGCGATCGTTCGGCGGGAGCTCGAGCGACATGCGCTTCGCGTTAGGATCAAGTATCGACTGATGGGCGCGGCCGGCTCACGGCGCGCGGCGCAGGCGCAGGTAATAAAACAGGCGGCTGGTCCTATTGTTCGAACCGGCCCGCATTCCAATGGATATCTAATACGAAACCCTGTATGTCTGTACCGTACAATATTAAAGAAATTTAAACATTCTCACAAATAAGATTAATTAATATAATATGTAAGTTTACACATCTGGATATTACATGCTACATATAGATTATACATGTATTTATTTATATATTACAATTTAGGTTAACATATGTATATATTTTATTTATAAAAATAAAAACATAAATAATATGTCCCTGCTACATATATAATTAACAATTTATAAATTCTAACAAATAATAGATAATAGAAACGAAAAAAAAAATCAAATATAGCAAATTAAATCAAAAGTATATTACAGTTAAGTCAGAATTAATAAAATAATAAAATCAAAATCAAATAAAACAAATACATTAAATTAAAAATGTTGATTAAAATATTCGTTAATGGATTATTCAATTGCATTAAACTAATCATATTAGCCGACTCCCTTACGGAACGTGGCTAGTGAGTCAAAATTAATATCTACCGACGCGCTGCATCCATTCAATAGTCGGTACATACGCGGAATCACGAAGTTCCTCTCAAACTGTGTACGTCTAAACGGAGCACTAAGCGATACAATAGGTTTACGGGGATATCTAGATGGCACATTTATTTGTATTTTACTTAATAATCTCGGACAATCTATGTATCCTCTAAATACCTTAAATAAAAACATCAGGTCTAAGATGTCTCGGCGTTTAGCTAGGGATTGGATTTTAAAGTGCTGGAGTCTGCTCTCGTACGTTTTTAAGGAATATGATAGACCAGTACTCCGACATAAATGCCATAAGAACCTTTTTTGAACTCTTTCTAGTCTAAGCACGTGGACGGCAAAGTGCGGTCTCCATATCTGACTGCAGTACTCAGTACACTTCTGACTAGGCTATTGTAAAGCAATATTTTAGTGTCGCGCTTCCTGAAGGCTTTGCCATTGCGAATAACGAAACCTAACATTCTAGACGCCTTCCCGATAATATCATCCAAATGAGCCAGAAATGTGAGCTTTTTGTCCAAACTTACACCAAAATTTGACCAGCTCTGTCTCCACGAGCTTGTTATTGTTAATGCTATACGATGTTGCAACAGGGTTGAGTTTTCTAGAGAAGTGTATACAGTGACATTTCTGGTGATTTAACTGCATACCGTTAAGTGAACACCACTGAACTAATTTATTGAGGTCACTTTGCAATCTGTATTCATCGTCCGGGTGTTTAATCTCTTGAAAAATTTTTAGGTCATCTGCATACATATATGGTACAGAATTGGTGAAATACAAGGGAAGGTCATTGACAAAGATATTAAACAATATCGGACCCAAATGGGATCCCTGAGGCACACCAGACGTTATCATATACGTTTCGGATCTGTAACCATTAACAACAACGTAGAACCTTCGATCATCTAAATAAAATTCTAACCATGAGAACACAGGATCAGTGAAACCGTATCGGGATATCTTTTTTAACAGTGTTGTATGGGGTACTTTATCGAAGGCCTTACTAAAATCGGTGTAAAGAACATCCACCTGTCCCTGATGATCCAGGACACCTGTTACATCATCCACAAAGCATGCCAGATTTGTACATGTGGATCGCAAATTAACAAACCCGTGTTGAGCGTCTGTTAGTAAACATTTAAAATGGTTCTTGACTATTGGACATATAAGAGCTTCGAAGGTTTTGGCCATTGTTGACAAAAGAGAGATAGGTCGGTAGTTCTGAACTAACCCGTCTTCCTGCCCCTTGTGTATTGGTACCACTTTTGCAAGCTTCCATACCCAGGGAAATTTGCCAGTTTTTAATGATTTATTATATATAATTTGCAAGGGTATGGTAAGCGCTTTCGCACAGTTTTTTATAAATATCGGTGGTATACCATCTGGCCCCGCTCCTTTATTAGGATTCAGTTGCACGAGTTGCCTATATATTGTTTTAGGATCCAAAACTACTGACGAGAGTATCCGGCTAGATTCTGTGACCCTATCCAAGTACTCAGTGGGCAGTCCTGCACCCGAATCCTTCTCATAGACCGATGCGAAAAATTCAGCGAATATATTACAAACTTTTGTACCATCAGAGGAGCTCTTGCAACCGTTTGACAATTGAGATGAATAATTACTCACGTTGCCCCGTCTGCTTTTAACATAAGACCAAAAGTACTTGGAATTTTGTTTTATTTTCTGTTCTGCTGAAGCGATATACGAGTTATAGCAATGAGTCGATAGCTGCTTGCATTGCTTGCTGAGGTCCTGTAAAACTAATTTATCTCTAGGGTTATTGTACTTTTTATACGTCCTAATCATTTTATTTTTCTCACGCGTTAAGTTTGCTAGCTTACGATTATACCAAGGTGGATATTTATTTTTGTTGCATTTTGATTTTGGTACATATTGATCTATAGCCACTTGTAATATGTCATACAAAATCGTCAAGAGAGTATCTAATTCTATATTAGTGTCAAGACTACAGCCCAGTCAATTGAATTAAGATAGTTATTAATATTATCATAATTCGCAATTCTGAAATTGTGTCGTAAGATATTTTCATTTGGTTTTAACTTCGGATTTGGTGATAACGAAATGTGAAACTCTATTGGTGGATGCAGCGGATCTACAGTACTCAATTCATCAAGTGATATCTGGGGTGAACATGTCAGCGATGCGTCCAAAATAACGAGATCTAATATCTTGCCTTTATTGTTTAACACCCTATTACATTGCTGAAGATTATTCACACTGATGAAATCTAACATAGATTGTGTTAGTTGAGATCCCACTGATAAGGAAGCAGAGAAGAATTTATGCCTTTTTATAATATTATTATGCCAAAAAGTAGTGTATATATTTGTTTTTTCTATAGACTCACGCCTGTATCACCGAAGGGGTAGACAGAGGTGTAATATTACACCCACATTTCGCAGTGAATATTTAGCTCCCACGTAAAAGGGGGCGAGCCTATTGCCGTTACCGGGCACATCACCATACTCCAAGCTGCTACTGAGAATTCGGAAAAACCCAGTAACACTTTTGCCCGACCCGAGAATCGAACACGGGACCGCCGATCAGCAGTCGCATACGCTATCCACTGGACCACGGAGGCAGTCTTTGTATGATACATAAGTATATTGAAGTTTCGAAACTGTGTGTTAATTATATCCATTGTCTGATATCAGTTAACTCCCTTAGGACCCAAGATTTATTCCTGGTGCAGGTATTGACCTTTTCATTATCCTTAGCCTTGTTTATAATCTGCTCCCCTGCGGGTTAAGGGTCAGGCCATAGACCACCGCGTTGGTTTACCAGTCTGCTAATCCGCACTTAAGTTCGGGTTGATAGACTTCACGTATCTTTCAAGAACAATAGGAGGATTTGGTCACGCCAGACGGGTTGATTGCCGGGTTAGAGAGTTCAAATAAATGCAAAGAACTGCCATACTTGAATGGTTGCATTCCTAACAATAAAATTAATATCAATATCGAGCCGGAAACGGGGTATCACCTGAATTCAGTAACATAAACAATTAATCAGAATCATAAGTTGATACACATATATGCAGTCTTATATGATGTTATCGTCAATAATAATAATAATTTTCGAAAAGAAGTAACTTTATATTAAACTTCATTTTATAATACATATATAGATGATAACACTAAACAATGTAACTTGCAGTTCGTAATTGATTGGCAAGGGTACTGTTTAGATGGGTGACCGCTAATGCCATTAAATTATACCATTACCGTGCTTCGGAGGACTCGTAAATCTGTCAGTCTTCACACATGAGAATCGTTAGATCATATCCGAGGCCTTCGGGCGATCTTAAAACTTTCACACTAGAATTAAATCAGCACGAAAAAGATAATTAGAAAGGTCTATATGTTTAATTCAGATCGACTTAAGCGGGACATTGTAGAAGAACAAAAACCAACTACATAAAAGGAGGACGGAAAACGTTATAAATCTTCTGATCACTACATAGTATAAAACAAAGTCTATGTTCTGTCTGTCTGTCCCAATGTATGATTAAAACTTTAAAACTACGCAACGGATTTTGAAGTGGTTTTTTAATAGATATAGTGATTCAAGAGGAAGGTTTATATGTATAATACATGCCTAATAAGAATTGCACCCGTGCGAAGCCGGGGCGGGTCGCTAGTATGGTATAAAATTCTTGCGTTACTGACTGGCTGGCTGGCTGATAACGCATAGTCGAAACTATTAGGCGCAAGAAGCTGAAATTTGTCATGCATGTGCCTTGGGGAGCAAAAGGGTGCACTAAGAAGGGATTTCTGGAAATTCTAACACGTTCGGGCAGAAACGACCTCTAGTCAGCTATAATTTTTTTTATAGACTCACGCCTGTATCCCCGAAGGGGTAGGCAGAGGTGTAATATTACACCCACATTTTGCCCAGAATTTTTAGGTCCCACGTAATAGGGGCCGAGCCTATTGGCGTTACAGGGCACATTACCAGACTCCGTGCTGCAACTGAGAATTCGGGAAAACTCAGTAACACTTTTGCCCAGCTACAATATACAGCTATAACTGTTACAAAGTTCATTGTAATTACGTTTAATTATGAAATTATTATCACTACTAAATAAAGTAACTGAAATAATTATAATAATCTAGTGACGTAAGACTAATACATGCGCATAGAGTTATCAAAATATATCAATATTTGATGTAATTGCTTGATGATAGTGTTATCGATTAATGCATATCTGTTTTATATAGAGAGTAAACATAATTTAATATTTTCTTAGGTTTACGCGAATGTTACACATTGAAATTAAACTACAGTTAACGGATTTTATCGCGTTATATTGGTTTCACTGGTTATTAGTTGTTACATTTAAACCGAATGATCTAGAAACTAATTTTTTATTACTAGCCAACGTTTCGAATTCTTTACAGGATTCATGTGGACTGAGGTGATATTTGTCTTTGTCTTGAATTTAAAAAGTTATCTCGAAGTACCCGAACATTTTTCAACTATTGGTGTTACTATCTACGCAGAATGTGCTCACTGTGTCTTGATGTCTTCTGGTGACTTTGTCCTTCTTGGGTTTCATTAGCCTGATAACAGGGTCCCAAGCTGGAGGAACATTCCAACCATCTTCCCTATTGAAATTAGGATGTTTTTTAATTTCAATAGCCTCACGTATCATTCTTGGAATAAAGCGGTGTTCTTTTGCGAGTATCTGTGGTTTATCAAATCGCAGGTAATGGTTGGTTCCTTGTTCTACATGTTCACACATAGCAGACTTCGTCGAGCGTTTGTGTTTAATGTCAGCTATATGTTCCTTTAGTCGGATGCCTATGCTTCTCTTGGTTTGTCCAATGTATGAGAGCCCACACACACAGTCTATCTTGTAAACCCCGGCCTCTTGTAAGGGTAACTGACTCTTGACAGATGGTAATAATTGGCTTATCTTCGTTGGCGGCTTGTAGAAAGTTTTGATTGAAGCTCGCTTCAAGATGCTGAAACTGTAGTTTAATTTCAATGAGAGTATAATTATTTTGTATGTGTGTGGTGAACTCCTACAAAACTAAAATTGAGAGCAGGAAGAAGCTCTTCGATAGAGATTTAAAAATACGACTCAGTACTATATCGAACAGAAGAATGTTAATCGAGTCTACTAATTTTTAAACTTGTACATAATTTACACCTGTATATCATTGTCCTTGACTATTGCTTTGGAGCCCGGTATTCGCTTACTAGTCTAACAAAATTTGATGGCATATTAGCCTTTCTCTAGAGATACTGCCTTCTGATTTTCTTAACCCAAGGCGATAGCGATATTCTATAGCATAGACCATTGTCAGTATATTCAAAGGGATAACTCCTCACAACGACGGGATGACA
This sequence comes from Euclidia mi, assembly GCA_944739405.2. NCBI lineage: Eukaryota > Metazoa > Arthropoda > Insecta > Lepidoptera > Erebidae > Euclidia > Euclidia mi. Next base: position 107,707,829 of record OX123181.2, read on the forward strand.
AAAAATTACATGACAGCGGAACCGACAGCTTAACATGCTTTCAGAGCGTACCTCTGTGAGCAGGCTAAGCCGTCGGTGCCGGACAAGCGATAATTAACAATTTAATGCGCACATCACTTCGAAAAGCCATCATGCCAGTCCGATAGTATCTCCACTAGGCTAACGCTGCCTAATAAAATTAATTAAAAACACTCTGGAACAGGGGTATAATAAACGTTTACAAATCTTAAAGGTCTCCTTAGCGAGGGTTCGTGTTTCTATCCAAATTACTATAGAAATGGCCACTTGAGAATTTAATACACTTTTAGGGAGAAAAATTATTTTTAAGTCAAACTTGATGATATTGCTTAGATGTAAATAGAATGGTTATAGAGTAGATAAGTTTGTATTTTATTGTATTTTAGTTTGTATGATACTTATACACATTTTTACCGGTAAATTGCATAAATTGCAAGGGTTCGAACCCAATACTGCGAGGTAGCGTGGTTTTCACGGTTATATCGCTGCTCACTGCTTTCACCTACGTAATATTGCGTATAGGTTTCAAAAATATTCTTTCTTTTGTTTTTCCGTTTGCGTTTAAACGATACAATGTTCAGACATTAGCCCACCATAACCGTAGAGGAAAATACGAATATTTAATTATAATTCTTCTCTACAATCAGCGTCCGCCTTGTGATTATACAAGTGGGCAAAAGCAAATTATAGACATTCTTTGCTGAGTGAATGTAGTCTATCACATAAGCACAGTTGTTTAGTTCAGATTCAAGATATTAGAAAAGTAGCCGCTCTCCGTAACGAGTATGAATCAAGTCTTCAGGGCAGTAAGGGAACGCAGTTTAACGTGCTATAGAGTTGTGGAGCAAGTGCTAACTGACACTGTTCCTTGTAAATTATTTGTAAAAGAGAATTGCAAAACTCCATTCAAAAATTTCTTCCCCATCTAGATTTCAAAGTCTCTATTTTGTTCATATATACAAAATCAAATGATAAGCCAGACATCTCCCTACTCAAAACCTGTACTATCCGATAAGAAAACAATCACTAGACAATTCTGATAATTTGTCATTATGAATACAGTTCCCACTATGAGTGGAACAACAATATTTATTTGTTTGTGTTTATTTTTGGGAAGCTATGGGCTCTTCGAAAACCAGCCTATGTATGGGTACCATTGAAAGTATGGGATTCCGAAAGCCATGAAGCTAATCTCATCTGAGAGCTCGAGGATCGTTGGTGGAAGTCAAGTGGCTACGGCTGATGCGGTGCCATATCAGGTAAGTTTAGCATCATCATCATCGTCTCAGCCTAGAAACTAGTAGAAATGTCCATTACGGGACATCCCAGACCAAGACAAACATCCATGTTCACGCACACAAATGTTTGACTTGAGCGGGAATCGAACCCGCGATTTTCGGCGAGCCAGTCGCTTACACTACCGCTGCGTCAACCGGTCGTCAAAGATTGCGTATGGCTTGACATGCACTTGGACGGTTTACGTTCTCAGTATGATGCAGCAGTTCAAGCGGTCCTGAGAACTGCTAAGTGTATAGAAATACGCGTGCAATAGTGCCAAAATAATCGAATAGTTTTATAAAGGAATGAATTCTAAGTTAATGTCGCATGATAAGGAATTTCATAGGAATTTAAACTTTAATATGTCAGTTATTGGAGTTGAAATCTCTTGAGGATTCATCAGTTCAGGCTTAGAATTCTTGTCGGGATTTGTTATGTTTTGCACGTTAACCCCTAAAACGGCGGGCTAGCTTTTATTTCTTTTTTATTGCTCCTCCGCTGAGGTAGTGGAAATCAAATGAGTTACGAATTACCGTGCTTAGTTTACTGATAAAACTTTGCTAATCGTGATTTGAGTGGCAGTGGTTGTAATGCAGAGGGACGATTAATGAGGTTTTATACTTGTAGGTATTAAATCCATCATCTTATTGGGAAGCACAGTGCAGCGTTATTTTCCACTGACAAATTATGAACACAACAAAATTTCTGAGCGAATAAAGAGCGAGCGGCTGTCTCAGTTGCATCCAATACTCTTCGCATAGGAGCCCGAGGTCCGCTTACAAGTTTTACCAGATTTGATAATTATAAAATACTAGCTTTTCCATAGAGTTACTGGCGTCTGACCTCCACAACCTAAGGGCATAGTGATATTTCATGGTCTGAGTTGCAATACCGCACATATGCTGATTCAGCTTTTTACATAGGATGATTGGTAATTCGACCAATTCCTTGAAGGAGGTTATATTTGAGGTAATTTTCAAAAACTTTCCCCCGTCGACTAGGGGTCCAAAATTAACGTTTTCTGAGATATCGAGCTTTAAAGATTTTTTGAATTTGCCAGCTTGTCATCAAAATAATCGGAATTAAAAAACTAGTCACTTTTTGGCTCCAAATTGTAACTTTTTGGAAAGCTTGTTAACTAGCAATTGTTTTAAAAAAAATGGTTAAAATATATCAAGATTTTAGAAATAAAGGGTCCAAAGTGGCGAAACTTTATATTTTTGGATGATTTTCTGAAAATTAAAATGAATTTATTAAAAAATATGTACTACACTTGATTAAAAACATCAAGGGTTCATTACCATTCTATATTAGTACAATTATAGTCCACTTTTATAACAATGAAAAAAATAGAACCGATTTCTTAACAAAAGCAGAAGATTTCTTACATGAAATTTTGCACATCCTCGATTTTTCAAAATTGAGTTTTTTGTATTTTCTTGTATCTAAACTATTCCCATCGACGAATAAATAATACGCTCACATTTATTTGTATGGTTATGAACAAAACTGGACTCGCCAATAAAAAAAAATCTTTATCTTTCCGTGATGGCGACGCCACTCCAGTACCAAATGGCTACGCGAGGCGTTTTCCCAAGCGCCTCCAAGTAAACATTAACGTTATTGGTTATCAAGCCAGTCGTGAAAATGAGTCTTATGTTCATCAATCTGATAACGCACATGAGTCGGAGTGTTAGATACACAATTTCATAGTGGACACTTAGTTAAATTAACAGGTTCTGCGAATTTCTTTATTTATGTATTATTTTACAGATAATATATAAGTGATCCCTCTACCGACCATGAATGATGTAAACCTGGATTTCGCGGGCTCTTCAGGCATCATATCAGGCTTTGGGAAGACTAGCGATGGTAAGCTTTGTTCCACTTCTTCTTCTTAAAGCTTTTGGTTTTCCAACAGAGATATGCCATGCTCAGAGAATTTGAAAGCTAAGTTATTATGTTTTTGGCTCTATGTAGCGAGTAAGATTTGTTATGGAAATGCGCTATTGTCATAGCACATTTCTAGTTGTAATGCTACAAATAAAAACCATTTGCTTCCATGATGGCATATCTATAGGTATTCAGTGAGAAATACTCATTTACCGTAGGTATCCCTTTCACGTACCCATACCATCTATTGATCAATATAAGCGACGCATCATAATTAGATTCTGCATCCGAGATATACTGGAAAACAATAACAGTTTTATCATAAAACAAACATTAATACCATATACAATACATGATCTATTGCCACACTATGGCAAACTAATACATACATAGTCTCACGCCTATATCCCCGAAGAGGTAGGTAGAGGTATATTGCTACACCCACTTTTCGCCAGATTTATTTTAGTCCCCAATTGGGGGCGAGCCTATTGCCGTACCGGGCACATTACCAGACTCCGTGCTGCTACTGAGAATTTCCTAAGGGAAAAACCCAGACCCAGGGATCGAACCCGAGACCTCCCAAACAAATAACCAATTAATATTACAAGACTTCGTCAAATATCGCATCTGGAATAAATTCTGTACCGCGAGGGAAATTAAACCAGCAGACACGGGGACACCCAGATTCGAAACAGCAATAAGTGAATCACACAAAGTGTTGCCCCATACGGGGAATCGAACCGAATATTCTCTTCTCTCTATGAAAATCAGCGACGAGGCGACCATAATTTTTTTTTTGCACGTATCACCATCTCGTCCCAAACTAAGCAGAGCTTGTACTATGGGTACTAGACCATGGATAAACATACATATGTACTTTTTTTTTGTAAATACATACATATTATACATAGAAACACCCAGACCAAGACAAACATCCATGTTCATGCACACAAATATTTGACTTGAGCGGGAACCGAACCTGCAACCTTCAGCGTAGCAGTCGCTTACACTCCCGCTGCGCCAACCGGTCGTCATAATCAGTACGCCTTAAGTTAACAACATACGTGTAGGTAAGAAATTATATAAATAAACATAATTTCAAAATCACTGGTAAAGATTGTGTAACGGGTTCTGGTAGTAAAAACGCAGTAGAGGTTTTAGATGCGTTTATTGCAGAGTATCGTCTCACTTCCCTTGCCACGAGTATGACCGACCAACAACACGACACTGGCCTGAACACTAAGGGCTGTAGTCTCCCACGCTGTTCCCTCCGGTAGTGTGTAGGCAGGCTGCTCGAAGGCTGTGCGTAGCGGTACAGGCCCTCGCTGACGTTGGCTCAGCTGGCAGACGCCGGCGGTGTGAGTACGATGAGCAGGGCAGGCCAGACTCTTCGCCAGAGGTGAAGCCGAAGGCGATGCAGGAAACTGTAGCGGTCTAGGAGCGTAGCCGGAGTCTTAACGTGAACCTGGAACCCGTAGCTGGGAGCAGGATACACGTAAATACGACGTAGGGTCAGTAGGTACGCTTAGTTATAGTAGAAGCGACGTTAGAGTAGCGGTGCCGGCCTCTCTGTCGGCCCCTTTATATACCGGGCCCTCCATCAGGCTGAGAGTCGACGGCGTCTTATATCTAATCAACTTATTCAATCAAGATTTTTATAAAGTAGCTGTTAATCCTTTTCACAGAATTATTGTCATGATTCAGTATTACAGATTCGGTATTGGTGGTATTATACAGATACTAGAGGACGCCAGCAGCTACGCCTGCAATTATTTTAAATTTACCCGTTTTGGCGGATCCCGTGGGAATTTCGGAAAATCCCTTCTTAGTGCACCCCTACGGTCTCCAAGGAACATACATGCCAAATTTCAGCTTCTTGCGCCCAATAGTTTCGGCTGTAGCGTGTCTGTCAATCAGTCAGTAACGCAAGGATTTTATATATTAAGATTAGGTTTGAAAAGAAGCAATCTGATATGATAAGATCTAAAAGGAAATTATTTATCAAAGGAAAAGATCTCACAATACGTAATTTTTAGTGATCATATCGATTGTCTACGTGCAGGCTTTGGAATTAATTACTTTAAACTGTAATCAAATGCGACTCACGAGGATCCACCAGTTGAAAGCCACTGTTGCAGTTTTAGTAGGTAGTGTCAGACCTTCACACGATGATGTTGAAAATGTGCTAGCAAAACACTTGCTCTATTTAAGTGACTTCGCCATATCAAACAAAACTCAAGATTCCGCAAAATAATTCTATCTAGCGGAACATATTTTTAATCAAAATATAATTACCCACGCATGTAACATGGGCTGAACGGTGAAGTGTTCCTTATTCCCAACATGACCCAATAGGTAGAAAGGTATTCTAACAAATGTTGTACTTGTTAAAGGATGAGGCTACAAGCGCCCTTTGTCCTACGAACATGGCCTTTACCGCAGAAACAAAAGAAAATTTACTCCCCCAAGCTAAATTTACAGTATTCAATTAATAAAATAATTTGTTCAGCCCTTAAAAGAACCTTTAGCTACATAGGTATTTTGCGTTAAATACAATAATACATTTTCATAATAATTTTAATACTTACTTACTTATCGTGTCGATGGCAACACTTTAAATATATTTGGCCCAAAACTCGGCCACTCGGATGGCATTTGGCCTTGCCTCCAGGTCGTCAAGCGTACACGACTCCGGGGCTGCAGGGCACGTAAGTAAATGGCCCATCGTCTGTGGAGACTCGCCACATCCGCATTTGTTCATACTTGGGTCTACAAATCCCCACCTTGACAGATTGTCCCTGGATCTGCCAACCTGGGTACGCAGCCTATTGAGTGCTTTCCAGGTTGGCCAAGGAAGCCGGTATCCTGCAGGTAGTTTTTCCTCCATAGGGACGAAGGTTGGAAGAGGGAATTTGTCACGCCATAGGTTTTCTCTGGCCTTGGAAACATTGTTGTCGCTGGCTTGGATGGTACTGAGTAAACTCTTTCTGCTTTTCAACCTCTTCGTGGTTGGGCTTTGGTCATACAATAGGTGTCTGCAATCTGTCTCCAGTTTAAATTTTTCTATGGCGGAGGCTACTTCTCTACGGACAGCTGGAGGTGCAATGCCTGCCAGTGGATATAACATCTCTACCGGGGTCGGCTTCAGACATCCTGTAATTTTTCGGCACGTTTCGTTGAGAGCTATATCCACTTTTTTGGCGTGAGACGATCGATGCCAAACCGGGGATTATATTCACCGGCGGAGAAACATAATGCCAATCCTGTAGTACGCAAAACTGAAGGCGCAGCGCCCCATTTTGAGGATGTTAATCGGAGCAAAAGGTTATTGCGTGCAGAGACCTTCTGTTTTATGTTTTCACAGTTGGCTTTGTAAGTAAGTGTTCGATCCAGAGTGATGCCCAGGTATTTTGGGTGGCTGCAATGAGAAACGGGGTGCCTCGTGTGGTGCGCCATAATTTTAATTAACCTTTTTATAAGACACGTTTGTTATTGTTTTTATATTATTTTAATGGCAATATAATTTTACTTCTTATTACATTATTTTTTTTATGGAATAGGGGGCAAACGAGCAGACGGATCGCCTGATGTTAAGTGATTACCGCCGCCCATGGACACCCGCAACACCAGAGGAGTCACAAGTGCGTTGCCGGCCTTTTAAAAAGGAATACGCTCATTCCATACAGATCATTCCACAGTTTACAGGTGCGAGGCAGAAAGTTACTAGAAAAACGCACCGTTGTGGCTTGCCAACCATCTAAATGATGGGGATGGAAACCATCTAAATGATGGAAGAACGATGGCGGAAAGAGGCGGCAGGGATTAATCCGAACAACTCTTCGGAGCACTCCCCATTGTAGTAGCGATAAAAGATGCATAGCGAGGCTACATCTCTACGCAGCGCCAAGGGGTCTAACCGGTTGCAAATATTTTGGCAATCGACAATTCGAGCGGCTCTCCGTTGTATACGGTCCAGAGGGAGAAGCTGGTACTGGGGTGCCCCTGCCCAAAGGTGAGAACAGTATTCCATATGTGGCCGGACCTGCGCCTTATAAAGGAGCAAGCGGTGGGGCGGAGTGAAATACCGTCTCGATCTATTGAGCACGCCAAGCTTCTTCGAGGCTAACTTAGCCTAAGCCTCTAAGTGACCGCGGAACTGGACTTCGCTCTATATGTCGATACCAAGTATTCCAATACTGGCGGAGGCAGTTAAGGGAGTGCTCTCAAAACGAGGATATACGACCAACGGCAGTTTTTTTGCGGTGAACACGCAAGCTGTGTCTTTGTGGGGTTAAATTGGACCAAATTAAGTCTTCAGCAATCTAAGACACTCTCCAAGGAGGTCTCAATTTCAGACACAAGTTTATTTCGGCTCTCGATGACTTTTTCCCGAGAAATGTTGGCTCGGCCGGTATATAAAGCATCGCCCGTGCTGTCATCTGCATAACAATGAATGCCACTGTCTAGCAACATATCATTGATATGCAGGAGGAACAGAGTAGGCGATAGCACGCAGCCTTGAAGGACACCAGCATTTACAGACAAGGCGTCAGAGAATTCACCGTCAACTACGACCTTTATGCTTCTGTCTGTAAGAAAGCTGGTGACCCATTCGCATAATTTCTCGGACAGCCCATAGGAAGTGAGCTTCGAAAGAAGCGCTTTGTGCCAGACCCGATTAGGCCTTCGCTATGTCCAAACTGACCGCCAAAGCCTCCCCCTTTGTCTCGATCGCCTGTGCCTTACGATGTGTCAGGTATACTAGAAGATCACCAGCCGACCGACCCTTACGAAAGCCGTATTGCTGGTCACTAATTAGCTGATTATCCTCTAGAAACCGAAGGAGCTGGCAGTTAATAATGAACTCCATTATCTTCGAGAAGAGGGAGGTTATAGCTATCGGTCTGTAGTTGGATGGGTTAGAGCGATCGCCTTTTTTAGGGATCGGGTGGACCAATGCTGTCTTCCACGATGTTGGGACTACGCCAAAAGAGTAAGACAAACGAAAAAGGCGTGTTAAAACTGGTGCCAACTCTGGAGCGCAGATCTTTAACACAATAGAAGGAATTCCATCAGGCCCACTCGACTTATGGATATCGAGGGACAGAAGTGCCATACGGACTGCGCGTTGGTGGAACCGAATATCCGGCATACAGCCCTTGAACAGCGGTATAGTAGGCAGTTCCTGTCCCCCGTCATCCAAGGTCGAGTTGGACGCAAAGAGTTTGCCCAGAAGATCGGCTTTCTCCTTTGCGTCGTGGGCAAAGGAGTCATTTCCTATGTGTAGCGGTGGAAAGGATGGCTTACAGAAGTTCCCTTTGATAGCTTTGGCAAGAGCTACATACGCGTGGGCCCTCTTGAAATTCTCTACCGCTCTCATTTCATCTCTGTACTTTACAATCGGAATGAATGAGATAAAAATACGTTTCTTTTTTAGCTTTTATCTTTGATGTCTATGTTAAGAGTCAAGTATACTCAGAACTTCCAAAGTAGGGTAAACCATACTATTGTTGGCACCCCCTCAATGATTGGCACTCAACAGCCTTTTTCTGGTTATTAGGATATTTTCTATTTCATGTGATAGAGTTATACAATCATAAGGAAAATACTCACTGTTTTTTACTTCGTACACCTATTTTATGGGTCCAAAGCCAAACAATCTTACTATAAAAGCTGTTATAAATTTGCGTGTGAACAAATCTATAAAATGTTAGCAAAAAGTTATGAGTCGGTAGCAGGATTTACGATCAAAACAGTGATTGTGGGGTAATTGTTATATATTTTTTTTGTCTATTTCTATCGAGTTATTTAATTTTAGCACATTTAGCATTATTTAAGCATGGTAAACTAAATATAACCCATTTTTCGGCGATGCCAATAACTATAATTCATTTTGTTTGATACTGTAATCATTGGCATATTATGCCAATCATTATACTGTCCAGCTTTGATCCAAAATCAATTCCTGGCACTGCCAATAACATATAGTATATATCCTGTGGGTAGTGTCAATAACTATACCTTGCCTGCTAATGATTTATCGTCGATCTAGCATATACCCGATTGCCTCAAAGACTATCGCCTTGTAGCGCTGGATTCGCTAAACGTAGACCGGTTAGTGAATCCTGGCAGATTTCACAGAATATTAGCTTTTCCACCAAGTGACTATGGTATAACCTTTAAAACCCAAAGACATAGCAATTTTCCATGGCTTATACTAGCGTCAGGTTATTCAAGGGTTCTGACTTATGACTGTTAAAGATTTACATGCAGCTGGCACCGACGGTTTAACGTGTGCTCCGAGCCACGGGACAAGCGATAATGACCATTCAATACGCACATGCGAAATTGAACTCTGCTTTCAAAATTATTATTAATGCTGAATAAAAAGCCTGGTTCCTCGACCTTTGTATTTTACTAGAGCTTACCACGGAGCAGAAACCTGTGTGCTCACAAAAGAGAGCATTAATAATATTAAAGTCACCTAGAGGAAAGCAGAAAGAAACGTCGTGGGTATTACGCTGAGGGAAAGCAAAACCGACACCTGGCACTAAAACGAATAGCAAGTCTGAAGTGGCAGTGGATGGGTCTCATAGTTTGCAAACATAGTTCGTGGGGTATGGAGTTTGGGATAGAGACCTTAGAAAGAAAAGAGACCTAAAGGGAGACTTAAATGCGGTGGACGAAGCACATAAAAAAACTGCAGGAACAGTATGGATTTAGGTCGCGTTGGTATGACTGTGTTTGAAGGCGCAATTATAGGGAGGCCTTCATTCGGCCAGCAAGAAGAAAAAGAAGAATCATTACACCCATTACATCATCATTCTCATCACCTTTTCTCACTATGAGAAGGGTAAGGCCATAGTCCACCACGCTCGCCAAGTGCGGGTTGGCAGACTTCACATGTCTTTCGAGAACATTATGGAGAACTCAGAGACATGCAGGTTTTCTCAGGATGTTTTCCTTCATCGTTAAACAATCGATAATTAACAATTTAATACGCACATAACTTCGACGTCATTGGTGCGCGCCGTGGATTCGAATCCAAGACCATCTGCGTAGCAGTCCGTCGGTCTCTCTACTACACTATCGCTGCTGCTTAGTGGAGAGACCGATGGACTGCAAGTTGTCCATTTACTTAGTGGATAACACATTGTGTATAAAAAATGTGTAGATAAATTGATAAGCAAGAAAAAAGGTCAAACAGGACGAAAAGAAACAACGATTTTCTTCCACAGAAGATCAAAAAACAAGAAAAGGAAAAAAGATACTGGTGTACAGAATAATCCTCAGTCGAACGAAAATCATACATCATTGTACAATGATGTATTGTAAGTCAATAGGAGAATTCGGCTTACTATGCCACGCTGATTGGACGGTTTGGCCTAGGATCACCTAGGATTCAATGTCAAGTTTTCTGTCTCTTCGCAACGATAGGTACTGTTTGCTTTGTTTATTTTTTCGTGGAATGCAATCTGGTAGTGTCACTTTGTATTAAAAATACGACACAGGCACAACACAGACTAAATATCCATACCTATGTATAAAATAATGAGTCACTTTTCAAAATTGCCAAGTGCCAATGATTATAGTTTATTCATATGCCAATCAATGTACTTAAGTGCCAATGATTGTACTTTTGGAGAGAAGTAATTTGAATTTAATACAGAAATAAAATAAATGTTTTTTATTTAAATTAAAGTAGTCTTTTCTTTGAGTCTTGAAACCTTTTATGCGAAAAAGTAAAATAATAACACTATCAACTTCGTATTTTACGAGAATTCTCCAGTTTTTCACAGAAAGAACAATGGCAGAATTTGGTCTGGGTTTGTTGTGGCGACCTTAAACTTCATAGGAACAAAATAAATTGTTTTTTTTTTTTCTACGAATTTTAATATTTTCACTTTGTCTCGTTAAAGCTGGAGTATTTAATGATGATAAAAATATTCCCATTGATTACGAATACTTTATTATTTGATCGCTGTCATAGACAATGGTGTGACAGGAATAGACGTGAGTGCTATATCCGTATCGATTATTAAATAAGTAATTGATACGATCGACCTTTATAGAGTTGGTTTGGTTTAAAATGCAGTTATTTCATTTTTAATCAACATTATATCAATAAGCTAATATTTTTGAAGCAAAACAACGTTTAAATATAATAAAAACGTCACAGCATCGTTTTAAAGTTGTATCGATTTCATATAAAATCGATTTAAAATGTGCAGCTCTGCTTTTGTCTGTCACAGTTAGATGCTACAAAAAAATACTTTCGCGTTTTGATGTCAATCTCACATATGTCATTTGATAATTCAAACGTACCTACATTGTTTAACTTTCATACTATAACTTTCCTTTTACCTACATTGTTCACTCTTAACTAAAAAGTCAAACACCGATATCTTCTTTTTCCACCTTTCCTGAGTGAAAATAGAATCATTTATAGACTCTATTACTTACGCCAAATTTTTTGATATATTTTTTATTACTGTTCGCTTCAATTTAATTTCAGACATTTTGATGTATGGAGATCTGCCATTGTCCTTTGCTTGGAGTGCCAATCATTATATTGTTTACCCTACTTATCTTTATTCAGCTCAAAGCAGTTTCTCAACGACCACATCACTTCACCAGACGACGGTTAATGTCATTACAAACGCAGTCTGTCAGCGGAGCTTCAACACCGGTGTCATACACGGCAGTCATGTGTGTGTCAGCGGACAGGGTGGGAAAGGCACTTGTGAGGGAGATTCCGGAGGACCCTTTGCGGTAGTACATAGGAATAGGAGGATATTGGTAAGAATGAGGATTTGCTATAAGCCTTTCTTAAAAGTTAATTCATATTTGCCTTTAATCATGTCATAGAGTTACTTATAAATTTATTTTCTTGTCAACTGAATTGGCTGTGTAATTTCTAGGTATAGCCAAGGCTCTCTTACCTAACACTTTGAATGACCGTTAACGTCGATAGACGTCATAACAGTAAGACTTCTATTGTGTCTTGTTTATGTTAACGCAGTGAAGTCATATTATTTTAGTATTGAAGAAAATTTTTAAAAAATTGCCACCTGTAATTAAATAGGTGTTGCGGATGTGGGAGGAATAATAGCCATCCACTTTTACTTTTCTCCCTTTCTCTATATTCTATCTCTTACTCAGTCTACTCTATATGAATTACAGTCTACCCTAAAAAATTGTGGACGAAATTGAAAGAAAAAATCACGCTATGGACATGATTGCGACATATTTGTTAACTCTGTGTCCTATATTGAAATTGTGCCAACTACATATTAACCTATGATCAACGAATAAAGAAATTTGAATTTGCATTTGTTCCATTTACTGGACAAAATATTTTTCGATTTTATTATTAGGATTTTTCAATAATAACCAAAACAAAACAGATTTAAAAGAACAAATAAATTTTATCTACGTGCCTTATTTTCCAGGTCGGCGTAGTTTCCTTCGGTCCAAACGAAGGTTGTCAAGCTAGTCTGCCTTCAGTTTTCCCAAGAACAACAGCCTATTTAGCATGGATACAGTCCAATTTGTAAATAAATCATTTTTGTATTTTGTACCTTTGTAATAAAATAGTAAATTGGATTTGGAACGTTGTTTACTGTATTGCCTTTTAATAAACATTTCATAAAATGTTTGGTATCAATTGAAATATTTTTGTTGATGAAAAATTGTTCTGTGCTACGTTTACGTAGACTCTTAACAGGCGGCAAAAAATTATTTATACAGACAAATTGAGATCCTCTTCGGTGTTGCGTCCGTCGAAAAGCCTAGATTCAGCCAGGCTCCTTAAGTGCCTACCAATGAAGTTAGTACTTTTTTAGAGGCACTATGCTGACAGCTGACGTCCAATTTGATTTTTCATTACGCTTGTACTTCAGTTGTACTTTGAAAGGTATGAAACGAAACTAACATTCCTCCTTAGCCCTTTACTCACGACGGTGACATACTGGCATAATCAAAATGAGATGATGATAGACGAAACTAGGTAAAATATTGCCTACTCTTTTTCTAGGAACGAAATTAAATATCTTTTATTCGGTATTGTAATATAACAAGAACATATGAAAGACTTGTTCAGAGCGTGGCTCCTGAGAAAAGAACTGGCAATAACCTCAATAGAAAACCTTCCTCGAAATCAATCATAAAACTTTTCTAAATATTAAGTATGGGATTCAGATTTATAACAGTTTACTGCCAAGCATTTTATAACCTTATGTTCACTGACTGGCAGACAACTCACAGCTGAAACTATGGAGCGCAAGAAGCTGAAATTTGGCAAGTGTCTGTTAGTAGTTCTTTGGGACAAATGGTAAAAATGCCCCAACAAAGCATTTGGCGAAATTCACACGGGATCGAGAATAAACGGCTTCATTAAAATAAAATGTGCTATATTGTTCGATATTGTATAATTATAATAAAATCCAGTAGTTTCTGAGATTAGCGCGTTCAACCAAACAAACAAACTCTTCAGCTTTATACATTAGTATTAGATAAGATATCATTTAATTCAACAGTAATTTTTGACTTATTCCTCCAAAATTCTTCTCTTTGCTTAGAAAATAGCATAAATTCCTGTTGGTTCAATAATCCATTTTAATTAACCTCAAAATTAATCAGCGCCAAAAATATTCACTGACGCCACCGGCTAAACACACGTATGAACAAAATGGATGATTGATGGAGTACAAAATGGGGCTACATGCTGTCAATGAATAAATTATGATCGAGTGCAACAGGCGGGTAGGCTGCTAATAAACATGCTTATTAAATATCCAATACTATACAGTACATAGGACGCCATTTGGATGGATGACCGCTTGTAGATACATTTAGATCAGAGCGCTAACTAATACCGTTCTTCGCAGGGCACGTAAAGCCATCAGTGCCAATTCTTTCTCTCAGAACAAGTCAAGAATCATAAAGAGTCGGGCACCTACAGCAATGAATACAGATTTACATAGAAGTGCAATTCTTAAGAATTTCGTGTGGCGATTCCAAGTAGAGACTGTCTCCAGTTTAGTTCGTAGTTGGCGCCGTTGGCGGCGCTGGCATCGTTCGCCGTCTCTCTTGCTCTCGTAGTTAAGATACACAAGAGGAAAGTTTGTCTCTCTTACTCTCGTAGAGACAGCTGTCACAGCGCCAAGCGGCAATTTGGGTCACAGAAAGTTTGTCCTTAGAGCGCCCATAAGAAATGCGCCTCTATGTAATTTATCTGAGCTCTTTGCCTACAGGTAGGTTGTTTAAAATTTGAAACTGGAGTTAGACACGCTCGTACATGAAAATGAAGGAGTGATAAGAGTAGAATTAATATGACAGCCGATTAATTGATTCTCGGCATGACATGAGAAATAAAATTGAGGCTGGCTATAACCTAGAATAAAGGGACTACATCACTACAACACTCAATTAAAAGAAGCTCAGAACAACTCTAATGTGAAAATTAAACTCAAAAGTAAAAGAATATGCTGCAAGAAAGCACTATTAAGAGGAGTCTTTATTTTTAGTAAGTTGAGAGTTTAGAAAATTTAAGGTATTGCAGTCGGGTTTTAAGGTGCAATAAATCCGCTGTGTTTCCATTGTATGTACCCTGGGGGCCTTCAATGTGGGTTAAACTGATACTGCACCAATTTATAACAGTTGCGTCAAACACATGCTCAGCTTTTGCTACAGTTTTCTGTTAAAATTTAGCGCAACGTTGAGTCGTGCGGTTCAACTATATCTACGCCTCAGTTACTATTACTTTTCCAGTATTTTATGTTTGAACTATCAATACCATCCTTACTACTAATATTATAAAACAAATTCCCCATAGCTTTTGTCTGTCTGTTGCGATAAATTCAAACAAACGGATATTCGGTTCATGAGGAACGATTAGTAAAACTCATCGCAATCAAGTCAGCAACCAAGCCACGGACGGAGGCTGGCTCTTTATACCGATAACTACTCTACAGTTTCCTATCTACTGATTTGGCGATGCCGAGAGTCACATAAAAGTAAGTAGTAAAAATAAAACAAACTCTGTTACATTGTAGTCGTGGTCGTCTGTTTCTAATTTAGTTAAAGAGAACATTACTTAAAATTTTGTTGAATTATTCGTCAGAATTACCGAAAGTCACATTTAGTACGTCATTAATTTTAATATCGAATAAATTACAACCATAATAAAACCACAGGTAGGTACACTACAAATAACGTTTCAGGTACACACACTACACAGTTTTTGGAGCACCAAGTAAGTACTTACGGCGACAATGTTTCAGCTTACACGATCTGGGCGGTTGATGAAAACGCTCGAGAACGTGGAACGTAGAAACATGCCAGTAAATAGCGCAATCTACTGCTAAGTTTCTTATGTTTTGCGTAGATTCTGTTCAAAATAGGATTTATGAACAAATTGTTTTATTTATAGTAACATCTAATTTTTACAAGTGGGAGTGTCCACTTTATCACCAATCATATCACAGTACTGGAATTATTTTCTTCCAGACACATTCAAAATTAGAGCAATGTTTACATACTCTGTCGATTAATTTAACTGGATCTTATGTACAGTAATGAAACTGGCCCTGAGACAAGTTAAACTGTTTGCGGTAAGTGATCTTGATTGTAGCGGTTTTACCTTGACTACGGTTTTTGTTAAGCAAGCGAAACAAAGACCTTATAGCGGAATATGAAATATTCCATCTTTCCAACAAACTGAAATAAACTACGACAAAATTAAATAATAGTAGTGTAATATATATTATAGACAGGAATGATATATTTTTATTTTTTGCCTGGAGCGCGACATCATTACAAAATATTGAAACATTTACAGTTGATTTTCATAGAATCTAAAAAAAATATTATATCAGGTGTAACGTAAAAAGGGCCTTTCAGGTGTCCACTGTTACGTTATCCCTACTAGGGTGTGTTTAAATGAGAAACGTGGTTAAATGTTACAATAAAAATTGATTTAATTCTCAATTAAATTTAGACATCATTTAGCAAGCGAAAAAAATTACTAGTAAAGTGTTATTAAAAAGATTTACACAGGGTCGCGTGATTCGGCGATGGGTGAGGTTTTGCTGAGGTTCCTGCTGCCGGTTCGTCGAGGAGAGTTGGTTACTTAACTCGGTGCCGGTTCGCCAGATGTATGGCCGAACGCAGCCAGCGCTTCAATATTTATAGTCCGTTGCAGGGCGCGGGCGGCGGGGTCGACCGGGCCGAGTGATGCGTCAAGGATTGACGTCACACACTCCCCCCATTAGGCCAGAATTTTCCCAGAGAAAAAATTCTGTGGCTGGTAGGCGGCCACTGCACTCCGGGACCCTGAAACAGATGAGTGGTAGTGGTGTCAGTAGGTTAAATACAAGGCAACTATTAACCCTGAAAGAGGAAAAAAACAAGTATAACCCTCGGCCATTCATACGTCACCAAGCATTGAACGTTCCTATTACCTGACATACATCACATTCAAAAGGCCCACACACAATCATACGTATGAACAAGCCAGCATTCATTCACGATGCTAGTCGTATTCATTATAATACACGACGCGCGAAGAGGTATTATACGTGAGTTTTATAGCAAATAGCCACCCAGTCTATGTTGGTAGGCACCACCTGATCACCCATATTCGATAAGTGAAATTAATTGAAAGAGTATAAGTCGTAAACCAATATTACGATCTTACTATATTACGATACTAACAATCATACGATTAGTTGGCAGTATCACAAACAAATTGCTCATTAACGCGCTCGATGCGAATTGTAAAAGCATAAAAAAGTGTTCATTATAATTAAGTATAAAGTATAATACAATGTTTTGAGCCGAGTGATCGGCTGACGTAAACAAGTGAGTCATCACTGCGCGCTTGGCGCCGGCCGCATTCCATTGTTGCGGACAATTAACTGGTTTCTGATCATGATACAAAGTCATTAACGGCAAATACACAATTCGGAATAGGTTGTAATGTATAGTATATCACCGCAGGAGATAATCGATGACATAGTACACACAACCATAGCTAAAAAGCACAAAAAAACAATCGAGAATCGAACCACAGACCGATCCGACAACAACCTTTTAGCCACTGAGCCATAAGGGAAAAAAAATATTTTATTATATTGCGATCAGTCATTACCAAAGCTATATGTAACAAGATATATGGGTACATGATTTAGCTGTAATAAGGAGTTAAAGGTTTTTATATTATTTGTAACGAAGTGTTAAGTTATTTTAGTGATTAATTCATTAGTGATGAGCATTAATCATTACATTCTTAAACTTTGCAGTGAGTTAATTTAAGATCTTTTACCTAATCACCAAGCGAAACATATCTGATATTTATATAGTTAGATAGTTATCTGATGTTTCGATATTTAGTTAGATAAATAACAGATTGTGCAAAAATATTAAATTTGGAAAACCTCTTCGACAATTTATAACAGTAATATTTATTCATGTTTTATGTTAGCATGTTTATATAATTCGTTAACACAACAATGCGTTATCTTGTGACTTGTGAGCTCCAATTCGAAAACAATAGCACTATTGTTGGCCTTCACAAATAATTATGTAGGTAATTATAACTTCGCATACCTATACGTCTTACATTGTTGTAAATGACACTGTACCCAATCGTTTATAAACTTATTTATGCTGTAATAGAATAAGATTCAGTTATTTTATTCAGCTTTTAGGTTTAAAATAGTTGATTGTAAAATACGTAAGGGTATTTTTAAACTTGTACATCAATTAATTCGCTTTAGTTATTAAAGTATATAAATTATTGATTTATGTATAAGTACCCACATTAGTTATTTAGGTATTGAAATTATTTATTAATTTGTGTGTAAACAGCCACTTTAGTTATTAAATGAGGTATAAATATTATTTATTTGATTCATATGTAAATAGGCACTTATTTATTCAAGAAAAGAAGTTATTGATTCAATTTATGAGCAAATACCCACTTTAGTTAAAGTTAGTTTCAATTCAATTAAGTTTGATAAATTCAGTTAGATATAATAACATTTGCGTTAACACAAGAACACAATATAACCACTACTTAAACTGGTCTAGTAAAACCAGATGCATAGCATTTAGTAAAAAGGAAGCAAGTTACATATTGACAATTAAGTAGTTTTCCGGCCGTCAGCGGCTTAATTTTACCATTTATTTATCATTATATGTTTTATATATTTCAATAGAAACCAGACATTGAAAGAACAATCCTAGCGACACAAAACATTACAAAAAGAACATAATTCAATAATTGCGACGCAGGAATTTTATGTTTGAGTTCACAATGAACAGTAAATGCATAAATAGATGCATTTGCAAATGACATACCGATAGGCAGTAACAAGGAGATAAAATCGAAGACCAAAAACAACGATTGTAGCATAATAAACATTTGACAAAACGAACAACTAATAATTCTACGATGATATTCGTATTTCTATACCAAATAGACAATTATTACATTCGTTCATTATTGTTAGTGAGCAACCTGCATGTGACACGTGTACATTTTATTAATAAATGAACGCGGAATTCTAGCTAAATACCTAGTATATAATACGCTAGCATCTTTAGGTACGTTCATTCTCAGCCAGTCCAACTATAATAAGTAAACGTGAAATAACAAAGATGCAACTTTCTTAGTAAGAAAGAAAAGAATAGTTAATTTAAAAGATAATCGCCGTAGTAGGCGGTAAAAGTATTAAATAATACCGACTATATGGAAATATATCGCCGTACAAAATCACTAGCAGAAGGTTATAGTAGAAAATAGAAAGAAATGAAAAAGAGAAGGGTGTGAATTCGTTCCATAAGTCAGCCAAAGCAGATTATTAGCAATAACTACCAGTAGCACTTAATTACCTTAGTGGCATTTAAAAAAGCTAATCGCGAAGCATACGATCAACGAAGGTGACCTTAGCACGTCGTTAGTGGACGTGAGGTCATAAATCGCAATACAAAGAATGCAATCAAGGAATGTGACCACAGCGCGTCATTTAGTTGACACGTGGTCGCAAGCAAAACGATTATAACTTGTTACTTATGCGGTTGATACAT
Source organism: Euclidia mi (assembly GCA_944739405.2). NCBI lineage: Eukaryota > Metazoa > Arthropoda > Insecta > Lepidoptera > Erebidae > Euclidia > Euclidia mi. The sequence goes on from OX123181.2 coordinate 107,727,110, forward strand.
AATTAATTATCACACGCGGCAACAGAAATAGTTATAATATAAAATGCTTACCATGCGTAGTAAGACAAAATTTGTCTGTTGTGACCGGCTCAACACAAAACCGACCTTCCGAGCACAACAGAACAAAAAGAGAAAATGTCTATTATGGCCGGCATAACACCACCGACTTTCCGTCCACAATAAAACAAGCAAAAAGAAACAATAAATGCCACTAAAATAATTACACACTGCTTTGGAACGATTTCACACATACACAAAAAATAAAAAATAGACTCACCGGCAGCGGATTCTCAACAAAACCCTACCTATAATATTTCCGTGGGCGCCACTGTAACGTAAAAAAGACCTTTCAGGTGTCCACTGTTACGTTATCCCTACTAGGGTGTGTTTAAATGAGAAACGTGGTTAAATGTTACAATAAAAATTGATTTAATTCTCGATTAAATTTAGACATCATTTAGCAAGCGAAAAAAATTACTAGTAAAGTGTTATTAAAAAGATTTACACAGGGTCGCGTGATTCGGCGATGGGTGAGGTTTTGCTGAGGTTCCTGCTGCCGGTTCGTCGAGGAGAGTTGGTTACTTAACTCGGTGCCGGTTCGCCAGATGTATGGCCGAACGCAGCCAGCGCTTCAATATTTATAGTCCGTTGCAGGGCGCGGGCGGCGGGGTCGACCGGGCCGAGTGATGCGTCAAGGATTGACGTCACACAGGCTACAATTAAATCGTAACAATAAAATAAAGTTAAGGGTTGCAAAATTCAAGAATTTTTATACAACCCCGTACTCTGAATAAATTCTGAATCGCGAGAGACTTTCAAACATTTAGGTAGCAACTACTCTCAAGACTTGGCTTAAACAATAACGCCATGCATTTTAGCATTAGTAAATGCCCATAATAGTCAAATCCAAAGCATGCACTGCAAAATTGCCCCGTGTGGTATTCGAACACACAAGACTCGGCTTAAACCATTACGCTATGCACTAGCATATTTCTATAAAGCCAAACCAATGCATTGCATACCTCACTAGATTAGCGCAGCAGAAAAATTAGTCTAATGTCCCAATTTACCGCAGTATCTCACAAGGTAGTAGAGCCTTGCTGATTTCAGCATGAATGGGCCAGCTCGATCGGGGAAGTACTACCCTCTCACAGAAGATCGACGTAAAGTAACAGTGCCTAAACTGTTGCGTTTCGTTCGGTGAGTGAGAGTGCCGGAGGCCCTATCCCGTATTCCTTCTCCCTCATCCCACTCCTCATCCTATCCTTTTTCCCAAGCCCAAGGGGCGGCAACGCACTTGTGACTCCTGTGGTGTTGCTAGTGTCCATGGGCGGCGGTAATTGCTTACCATCAGGCGATCCGTCTGCTCGTTTGCCGCCTATTGACATAAAAAATAAAAAAAAGTATCTTCATACGAGTTAGTTGTACTATTACAGCATATATTATCTGTGGTTGTACGTATTCCTCGCGATATGCGACCTGATTAGCTATCGCCGCCGCTCAACTAAAACTTCCGCAGACCAAGTTCGCATGAGTTCAAATTTGCATAGCTTGAGGATCATTCTAGATATGTATGTATTGACTTTGTAGTTGGAAATATTAGTTGTCGACGAGTTGTTTGGGATTAGGGATGGCAAACAAATTTTCTAGGAACTGTAGAGAATAAGACTGAAAAAATTAATTGTCTTCTGTACATGTTGTAAGATGTACATATGTATGTATACGAAAAACTAAAAAAACTGCCGAATTGGTTTTGATGTATATTTCACGCGGGCGGAGCCGGAGTAAAGTCTAGCTATAAATAAATCGCTGTGCATTAACATTTACTTTATTGCAAATTCATGTAGTTAAATTATGTAAAGCCTTGTTAAAGCCTAAACATCGAGAATAGAGCGGATTTTCAAATTTTTTTTAATTTACCAACCTCATTTAGCACTTAAATCTAACGTAACTTAATCTAAAGTAACTTTTGTAACATATCTATTTTCTTCTTAAGAAGCCAATTTTTGTATTAGAAAATATATCTATGGTGTTAGTCACTCTACAGCTCAGTACAGCATAAACACAAACAAGGAAGAAAACTTGGCAAAGAAAAATACCCTGGCATTATGTTGCACTTGAAGTTTAGGAGGCAGATTTTCCAAGCGCTATACTGACACCATAACCATAAAATTGCGTGCATAACTACCTCAGTTGGGAGTGGTGAATGTGATATAAAGTCCCGTGAATACGTTAAAGCACGTTGGTTTTATTTTTTTAGAATGCCTCTGTACTTTAAGTATGGTTTACTTCCTTAATATCTGCAGTCATCCGTCCTTTCTGCCAGTAATTTAATAAATACTTTGAGATGAAGTCTTAGAAGAAGTCGACTTCTTAGCACATTATTCTCACTTATAGCATAGCACATTTTAGAGAGGAAAAAGTATGTAGTGTAGGGTCACTCAAATTTTGATAAAATTAGAGCAGCTGGACAGGGAAAAGGCAGGTAGGCAAAGCACTTTGAATTGACACAAAAATTAGCTCCAATTTAGCCAACAAGCGTTGTTCAAAGAACGTGAAAATATGACCGTTCCTGGACGTTATATAATTAATGAATGTTTATTACAGCTAATTACTTGTCATGCAGAGCAGAGAATGTGTTTACCTTCGCCACACAAGGTTGAGATGTATCTCCGATCAAGTAAAATAAGTAGGTACAGATCATACAATATTATTTAGCGGGTCTTAGTCGCGATAATTTATTTATTTCAAGGCATAAATACCTCTGTTATTCTCCTACGTTTCTACCGGCTTGCAACGGTTGTGGTCGCGGAGGGACTGATGTCAGCTCAGCGCCGTCCTTGTGAAGCGCGGGTTTCGGCAGCTACCCTCACTTGTTTTGTATTTTTGATATTTTTAGTTCTATCCGCACTGTCGGTACCTCGAAACACTACACTTATGACGTCTACACACTAATGAGATGTGTTACTGCGGCGTTGTTTGCATTTGTTGATAACTGGGTTCCAAGTGGTCGATAGTCTGTATCCGTCCTCCCAGTTGAAATTTATATGTTTTTTGATTTCAACCGCTTCACGTACTATCCTGGAGTAATAGTGGCGATCGGTGGATAAGACTCGTGGTTGATGTAATTCTATCCAGTGGTTTGATCCAGATTCCAGCAAATGCTCAGCTATGGCAGATTTATTAATTTGTCGATTTTTGACAGCTGTGATATGTTCTTTGACCCTTTCAGCGATCGTTCGTTTGGTCTGTCCGATATAGGAACTACCACAACTGCAATCGACCTTGTAGACGCCTGGTGTTTGTAGAGGAATGGGTCCCTGCAGTGGGACAGTTTAACGTGCTCTCCGAGGCACGGGCATGCGATAATTAGCAATTTAATACGCACATACATAAAATGTTTATCAAATTCTATGTTTTTAGCCTATACTGTCCCACTGCAGGGCAAAGGCCTCCCCTAAGTCTTTCCACATTTTGTGGTCATGCGCAACCTCTAGCCAGCTCTCGTGGTAGGCATCCAGCTCGTCTCGCCACCTTTTTCTGGGCCGGCCTCTGCGGCGTTGTCCATCCGTCGGCACCCATAGTGTAGTAACATTTGCCCAGCGGTCTTTCTGCATGCGGCTGACGTGACCCGCCCAATTCCATTTAAGGCTGGCAACCTTTTGACCCACGTCTTTTAGCCCTGTTTTAGAGCGCAGTATACTGTTCCGTAGCTTATCTTTTAGTGTGACACGCAGGATGCTGCGTTCCATCGCTCTTTGGCAGACTCCAAGGCGAGTCCTTTGCGAGTCGGTAAGTGACCAGGTCTGAGCACCGTAGGTGAGAAGGTATGTTTATCAATCTCTTAACACCTAATCTTCAATGTGCTTATCATCTTTACGCCGATGACTTGCAGATATACTCTCAGGCTACAATCGATGACGTTTCGGTAGCAATAGACAAGGTTAACAGAGACATAGCCGCCTTACAAACTTGGTCCGAAAAATTTGGCCTATCTGTTAACCCAAGCAAGTGTCAAGCAATTATATTAGGTAGTCAATGGTCTATCAGAAAACTTGACATTACATCTCTCCCGAAACTTACCTATAATAATGCTACTATTGAAATGTGTCCAGTTGTCAAGAACTTGGGATTATATATGGATAGCACTCTTAGTTGGCAATCTCAAGTGACGCAAGTGAGCCAAAAAATTACCGGTACCCTACGCACGCTCTATCGGTTGAGGAACTTTCTGCCGTCCACGACTAAGACATTGCTTGTGCAAGCTTTAATTTTTCCCTTGGTCGACTATGGTGATGTATGTTACTATGACCTGAATGCAGATCTTCTTAACAAACTTGACCGTCTTCTCAATAACTGCATTCGATTCGTATTCAATCTTCGCAAGTATGACCATGTGTCTACTTTTCGTTCTCCATTGAAGTGGCTTCCAATTCGTCAAAGACGCAGTTTGCGTGCCCTCACAACCCTCTATTCTATCCTTATGTCCCCTAATACCCCAAAGTACTTAAGTGAGCATTTTCCGTATCTTTGTTCAATTTACGACCGAAACCTTCGCTCATCTGATAATCTTCTCCTTCTTTGTCCTCCTCATACTACCAATTTCACTCACTCTTCTTTTTCTATACAAGCTATCCTTCTCTGGAATGCCCTCCCTCTCGAAGTCAGGACGTCGATTACCAGGTATGGCTTTAAATCAAAAGTTAAAGCAATGCTATTGGAAAAGTTAGCAGAAGAAGCATAGCATTCGTTCATATCAAGGTATTTGTTTTGTATTATTATAAAATATGTATGCATAATATTTATTTATGTATAGTGTATATTTATGGATATTATGTATTTATGTATAGTATGTATTTATGTATTTTGTATTATATTTAAGTAAAACTAAATCAGTATCAAATTAATTGTAAAATACACCTACCTTTAATCTCTGCACTACCCAAAGGTAGACTGGCGGAAAATGCCTAAGGCATTAAGTCCACCTTGTATACGCATTGTGTACATAAAGTTTTAAAATAAATAAATAAAAGTCATTAACTTCGATTCGAAGCCGATACCCTCTGCATGGCAGTCCGTTGGTATCTCCACTAGGCTATCGCTGCCCTGTATAAATACACACACGTTATCCCAGTTATAACCCAGAGTGCGCTTACTAGTCTCAATTGATTAGAATAAATATTAGCTTTTCCACAGAGCGACTGCCTGTCTGACCACCGCAACCCAATGGAATAGCGATATTCCACGGTTTATACTAGTCAATTGACTCAAAAGTACTAACTACATGTAACGACTGCCAAAGATCTTCATGGCAGACGGGACCGATGGCTTAACGTGCTCTCCATGGCAAGACATTGGTCCGCGCTGTGTATTTGAAACCGCTACCCTCTGCATGGCAGTCCGTTGGTGTCTGGCATTAAAAGGCCAATAATAATATATAAATTAATATATTATTCCACTTACACACAATACCATCTATTTCCAAACTAAGCAGGGCTTGTACTATGGATACTAGACAATAGATAACATATACCTATAATTTATTTTTATACCTACGTATTATGCATAAAACCACCCAATAATTCATTGTCTTAATAAAACACATTGATGAGTAGATCAGAGAGCAGAAATAACGGCCCGGTTACGGCCTACAGCGGCGGGCGGCAGCGGCCAGCGTTTTCGATGTACATGGCGCGTTTACTGTGACGCAGCGCGCGGTCGCCTAAGAGTAAACGCGCCATGTACATCGCCCCTGCCGCGCCGCTCGCCGCTTCGACCGATTTCGTGATCAGGCCGTAACGTGGATCGTGTGATGTACAGTACTCGCCAAACTTTATGGCCGCTCTGAACCTAGCCACATAACGCTGCGCAGAACACAAAATCAGGTATCAGAGGGACGTACGCGGGGCGTGGAGGCAGGGCACGCCCGCGCGCGCTGTCTTCCACCCGCTAGCGTCCTCGCCTCCCGCGCGTTAGTGTGAGTGCTACGTTCGTACACGAATCACATATTCGCTGAGCTCTGACAGTATCGTCGCGTTTAGAATAGTTTCATACTGTTACTTCTTCGTTGTTTCTCGTTGCTATCATTATTGTTTCTTGTTGTTATTTGTACTGATATATAGTTACCATTTTCATTGATCATGCCTCGCGGTCGTTTTAATGTTTTACGTCGCCAAACACGGAAAATAGTGATTGACGTATTAACGTTTATGAAGAAGGAAGCTGAGGAAGGCCTTCGGTATATCTTGAAGTCAGTCCAAAAGCGGACTGCAGCAGCTATAGGTGTGTCTGTAGCGCCTTCCACCTTACCATCCTTATCTTTACCCAATAGAAATGGCTCGGGCAGCAATAGAAGGCTACTGTAGCGTATGACCGGTACCTACCGAGTGTACGTCATAATACCGTCCATACGCTCGGCCAATCAGAGAAAGCCATCGTCCGCGCTCGTAAGTTTTGCCCTTATTTGGTAATGCGCCGACACCAACGCTGATGGAGGGCCGGTATATAAAGGGGCCGACAGAGAGGCCGTCACCGCTACTCTACACTAACCTACTACCGTTACTCTATTCTGTACCGCTATATCTTTATACATTCTATGTGTATCCTGATCCCAGCTGTGGGTAAGTTACCACATTTACTGCGTTAGCGTACTGCCCATCTCTCTACCTGCTAGCTGAGGCCGGCTGACGCCGCCTGCCTGACTCTATTGGTTGTGGCTTTCCTAATGCTGTTTCCCTTCAGGTTCCAGGTCCACCTTGGAAGCTCCGGGCTACGCTCCTAGACCGCTACACTTTCCTGCATCGCCTTCGGCTTCACCTCTGGCGAAGAGTCTGGCCTGCCCTGCTCATCGTACACACACCGCCGGCGTCTGCCAGCTGAGCCAACGTCAGCGAGGGCCTGCACCGCTACGCGCAGCCTTCGAGCAGCCTGTCTACACTACCGGAGGGAACAGCGTGGGAGACTGCAGCCCTTAGTGTTCAGGCCAGTGTCGTGTTGTTGGTCGGTCATACTCGGCATAGGAAGCGAGGCAATACTCGGCAAATAAACGCATAGAACCTTTTCTGCGTTTTACTACCAGAACCCGTTACAGTGGCGCCTACGTGGGTTATTGTCTCGCTTTCCGTGCTCGAGTTCTCTTCTAGCAGGTCTCCATCATTGTAAGCGAGGAGGTGCGGCTACAGTGAACCGGTACATATTGTTGTACTAATTGTCTACCTTTTAGTGTAACTATCTACTACGTACTAGTTCGCAATTTTGAATTCTAACGTTTTTCTAATTAGTCCTAACGGTCGAACTTTTACGCCTAATCGTAAAGTAGGCCATTTGTAAGGGCGGAACGCTTGCGCACTAAGTGTAGTGTGTAGTGTATACTTACGCGGTTATTCATACACCATGGGCTCACACCCCATAAAATACTTCCTGCTAAACAAGAACGAGTTAGCTTACGAGGTCGCGATTAGAGGTGAGGAGCCGGCTACCTCTGTCCTAGGTCTGCGGAAGCAGCTCCCTAAATTACTGGAAGCCATTCCAAATGATGACATTTTTGGAGTCGGGTCTAGCCATAGCGGTGGAGTTCGAGGGCGCTAGCGAGGCCGTCTCTGAGCTGGCCAAGCTACTAAATTCGTTATCTGTTTCTTACGACGCGAATCTAGCTAGGAGGTCTACCGCACTGCACAACCACATATTCCACAGACTCCGTAGGATGGAACGTCCTACGGCGTATTCAAAACGAATTACCGAATTGTGCAGCCGGATCGACAAGCTCTCGGCGGAGCTGTCCGCCATTGAACAATCAGGTGTTCGCTCAGCTGATGCTGTGGCTGAGGTCCAAACTGCGCCGTCTACCTCGACGCAGGCAGGGTTAGCCCCAGTATTGCATTGCGAGCATTTGAGAGTTAGCGAACTGTCTAAGCTAAAATACGACGGTACGGGATGCGTCCGAGCGTTCCTACAATGCGTAACCGAATTCCAAACCGCGCGTAATCTACCTTCAACTAAAATTTTATCATATGCCTCCGAAATTTTCACCGGTAACGCACTTCACTGGTACCGCGGCCTAAAAGAATATTTCAATACATGGGAAGAACTCACCACTAAATTAATAGACGATTTCACACCGTACAATTATGACTACCGGTTATTAAAGGAAATCCGCCGACGTACTCAAGGTGCTACCGAAACTATAATAATTTATCTCTCAATAATGAATCAGCTGTTCGCTAGGCTGTCACCGTCAAAGCGATTGTCCAAACGCGAACAGTTAGACATTCTATTGCATAACATACGTCCATGCTACTCGCCAGTGTTAGCTCCGTCAATATCTTCAATAGACAGTATAGCAACACTGCAGACGTTATGTTTAAACTACGAACGGATGAAATGTTTGAACTCTCAATTCCGCGAACCGTATTATAATAACGACACGTTGGCACCAGACCTAGCTTACAGTCACAAACCTAATAACCGAGAGCGTAATAATTCCTTCAATAATTATCCCGTTGCCACTATAGAGGGTACGCCAGGTAAACCCGAATTCACTGAGAACAACGAACCTAGCAATCCTAACTCTAAACCTAGCTCTGTCGCTCTAGTCACGTCCAAGTACTGCCTGCGCTGCCGTATCAATGATCACAGTTTGAATGAGTGCAAACGCGATCGGTTTGCAATTTGCTTCAAGTGCGGCCGTAGGGATGTGACATTCCCTAACTGCCCGAACTGTAAATCGACGAAACCAAAAAACTAGTTGGCCAGGGTCGGGGCGTGTCAAAATCTAAATTAGGTTCTATAACCTATTCAACCAATTTTGACAAAGATGATTGGAGAAATTGGCTAAACACTCTAAAAGTGTATTTCTCTAGTTATTCCGTCGCCTCGATCCTGGATAATAAACCTAAAAATGACCTACGGCCCTATGTTTACGTAACGATTAACAGTTTACCTATTTGTGGATTGCTCAATTCCGGTTCAGCCATTACAATTTTAGGTAACAACTCCCATCTGGAGGTAATTACTAAAACCGGGTTAGAAATACAGCAGTGTCACAACACTAATTCCATTCGGACCGCGAATGGAAATATCTTGTTGCCGCGCGGTCTTATCAACTTACCCACTACTTTTAATAATCAAACCCACTTATTGAAAGCTTATATTATTCCAGAAGTTACAAGTAATTTAATTTTAGGCATCGATTTCTGGAAACTATTTAAATTACTGCCTAACCATATCGCATCCGTATGCATGTCTAAAACATTGTCGTGTAGTGTGTTAAGTGAAAATAAGCCGAGTATGCCGATAGCCGATGCGTTATCACGATCCCTACCTGTAAATATAATTAACGCGAATAATAATAACTTGTTAAATGTAATAAATGTTGACACTGATCAATGGTATTCAGCCACCTACAATGGTTGTTTATCTTCGCCTAATGACTATCCAGACTATTCTATTAAAAATAATAAATTGTATCGTTTGATTAAATCTAGGTGTATGCTACGTAAGGAGTTCGAATGGAAAGAAGTACTACCTTCTTCTGATCGAAATAATGCCATATTAGAGAACCATGCCGAACCCACTTCGGGGCATTTCGGTATATTTAAAACTTACAAGCGCTTAGCACTGCGTTACTATTGGCCCAAAATGCGCGATGACGTAGTTAAGTTCATAAATTCTTGCGACACTTGTATCGCGCACAAACATCAGAACAATGCACCATTGGGAACCATGGGACGACCCAAAGTGTGTTCACGACCCTTCCAAACCATTAGTGTAGATTTGGTGGGGCCATTACCCGTCACAAGAAAACAAAACGCCTACATCTTTGTTGTAACTTGTTGTTTTATTAAATACTGTCTACTTTTTCCCATCAGGCG